>CAEFZP010001313.1:25000-527500 GCA_903064625.1 Mallotus villosus | reverse complement strand
GCTTCAGGTGACATCACACACACACACACCTCCAAGCGCTCAAACAGCACCTGTTCCGCTTGAGCAGCAAAGCCTCTGACCAAACAGTGATTAAAGAGCTGCTCACGCTGACTAACCTGTTAGCCGACTGCCTTATTCACATGTTCTTGCCAAACCCTGATGGGAGAAATTGAGTCAGTTCTACGTGTGTTTACAAATATATAGACCTGCATAGTGTATATACATTTTGCGGTGTTCAGATAATTCTGTCAGGTTTGATTTGAATTATACCTGCGTTGAATGTGTTCTTTTTGGGAATACTTCCCTTGAGAATACACATCAAACATCATGTGCTCCGTTCAACAATGTTATTTGCTCAGACAACTATCAAAAAGAGTCCGAAAACAATGGGTAACGCGTCCGCCGTAAACCTAGAAAAATCTAAATCGACACAAAGAAGATCCGAAGCTACGCCCCAACAACGAGCAGAACCAAAGCCACCTCTGAGACTCTCCAAACAGCCCTCGTCTAGGAGCCAGGTCCCTTCCGACCCCCGGAGCCTCCTCACACTCTGAGGAGCAGCCTCTCATTGTTGCTGTTTCCCTCAGCGTGTGTCAGTGTGGAGCTGACCGAGAGCAGGAGACAAACAGCCGAGCGCTTCCTCACAGTAGTAGTGGAGAGCCACATGCCATGTCACAAACTGGGCCGTTCACAGCTGCACACTCAGACAGCACCATTAGCAGCAACATGAATAAGTCTCACATGAGGAGGGGGGGAGAGAGAGCCGTGGAAGGGAGTGATGAAGTGGAAAGTAGGGCAAAGCTCCAGTACTCTACCTTCAAGCTCTGAACTCCTCAGGAACGACGTCCTTCGGGAAAGCGCCGCCGACGAGACAGGGCGGACGGGATCCACGGCTCGGTCGACTCGCACGCAAACGCACACCTGCTCCGGCCACGTCCCAGCCCCTGTGCTGTCCGGTCCCCCTGCTGAGTCCTGGCTGGCTGTGAGTGGTTGTCCTAACCCCCACACAGCCCTGTGCAGACAGCTCGATGTTATAGATGCACTGACAAGTGAAAGGAGAGAGGCGTGGTTTACCACGAGATAAATAAAGGAGGGAGGGAAGGAGGAGGAGAGAGGCTCCCTCGATCTACAATTCAATTTCAACTAACTCCCCCTTTTTGCCGCGTCCCTCTTTTTATCCTATCCCTCTCCCTCTCTCGCTCTCTCTCGCTCTCTCCAGCATCATTTTCTCTTTCTCTCTCAACTTCTCATTTTAACACTTCTCCTCTTACATCGCTCTCCAAACATGATCTTTCTCTCTGTTTCAAACGCTCTTGTTTCTCTACATTCTCCACCCCTACCATTCCACTCATCCCTTTATTCTCTCTTTCTCCTTGTCACTTTCCCCCTCTTTTTCTCCCCATGTCTTTCTCTCTCATTCATGGAGCTGTGGTGTGTGTCATCTGGCCATCTGTGGGAGACTCGGAGCCTCACCTATTCACAGCCTCATAAAGGCTGGACTGGGGAAAGGAACTGGAGAAAGGAAGGGGAGGGAACCAGGGATCAATCTTAACGCTGGAGGGAGGGAAGGGAGAGGCAGAGCTTGGCATGCACACTGTAGTTATCAGGCTGGCACCACGGTGGCTCACTGGCTGGCATTGGCATGCCAGTTTACAGTCCTACACAAACGGCTGTCTGGTATGTGCATCATTGCATGTGTGTGTCTATTTGTGTGTGTGTGTGTCTGTGTATGTCTGTGTGTCTGTGTGTGAGAGAGAGAGCAGAGAGAGAGCAGAGAGACAGAGAACAACTAACAAAGATAAAAACAGATTTGACTCCTTTTACAAGCTAAAATGATGTAGTAATTATACTTAATAATTATAATCCTAACTCAGGGGATTGGGGAGAGATGACATTTCCCCACAGACACACAACCTTATATATCTCCATAACGTAGCCCATGCATGTATTTTGTGCCGGCAGATTGGCAGCAGGTATTTCTCATGTCCCAGTGTCACTTCCCATCTCCTGTGAGGGGAGAGGGGATGGAGGTGTGGGTGGAGGGGTGGAGAGGTAGAGGGGAGGAAGGAGAGGGGATGGAGGTGTGGGTGGAGGGGTGGATAGGTGGAGTGGAGGAAGGAGAGTGGAGACATCCATCACTGTCCCCAGAGCTGCGTCATGATTGATGCATATGTTTATCCTTCTCTGCAGGTTGTTTAGACGCAGTCACGGCACAGGAGATTAGGAATGGAAACCCCGTCCCCAGCCCCTTCACCCCCACCTCATCTCACCCAATCACCCGTCCCCAGCCCCTTCACCCCCACCTCATCTCACCCAATCAATTATCCTTCTATCTGGTTTTACATTTCGATATTTCTTGTGGGAATTGGAGTTCCTCGCTGCGTTTTCAGTTTGAAGGACTGCAATGCATCATCTAATGCATCTGTCTGGCTAACACAAAACAGCCTGTTTCTGCTCCACAGATAAAATCATGCTGTCTTGAAAATATCAAATCTATGTGCGCCAAAGACCATGCTTCTAGATGTTCTGAACAGGCTGCCTACCACACAATGGAACCTCAGCTTAGAACATTATTTTCTTCTCCAAATCTAACAAAACAGCGTTATGATCACCGCAGTACCTACATCTTACCTTATCTCTTGTTACATCGCATCTTACCTCAGAAATATGAATATATTTAAGACCCTTTCTGACTTGATATCATGCTAGTCAGGGAAGTCAGTGAGCAGGATTGAGACATGGCCCCTGAGACCAGCAGTGAGCAGGATTGAGACATGGCCCCTGAGACCAGCATGTTTTTCCTGAGCGGAGCCGACATGCCAACATATGAGCCTATGACTCCACTTTAGGAGATGGTTTATTCATACTTTCCTCACACACTTCAGCTGTGTCATCGCACTGACGTCTGACTCCATAATACATGCTACGTGACTTCCTGCTAACAGTTGGGTGTATTGGTCTTTGTCACCGTTGAGATTTCCTTAAGCCTCTGTCAGTTTTGTGACATTGACTTTACAAGAAATAAACAAATAAATGCACACAGCATAAAATTGGAAAATGAGAAAATAAATCAAGTCTTATCAACAGCTAACAAATGAGAACAATAGTCCAGAGAGAGCCGAGGCAGCAGAAACTGGTTTATTCTTTCATTTTGTGTTCGACCGGGCATCAAGCAGAGAGCCATGTAAGCCCCTTTGGGTGATGTTGTTGGCCTAGCCAGTAAATAAGAATGAATGATCTTTACTGTGATATTCTGGAAATACGTCAATGACCTGTCCTGCTGGGGCTTTGAACTAGGCTGAGAGCCACAGTTACAAATGATTTTGTTCTTCTTGCACAGTGTGCGCCTGGCTGATAAACATGCCCCTGCCAGCTTGGTGAGGAAGGAGGACTGAACTCTCTCTCTCTCTCTCTCTCTCTCTTCTCTCTCTCTCTCTCTCTCTCTCTCTCTCTCTCCCTCTCTCTCTCTCTCTGTCTCTACTTGCAAGCCCTTCTTCCTCTGATCCCTCTATTTATTTGGTTTGAGTCTGAGAGTCCATCCCTCCCAGTCCTCCCAGCCCTCCGTTCCCCACCCTCACTCAACCCTCACTCCACCCACGGTCTCTGTCTTGCAGACAGGTCTCTGGTTGGTGTGGTTCTATCCATCAGTGACTGTGGCGTAGAGGCTCCCTTTGATCACCATGACTACCTCAGGGAGAGGAGAGAGCGAGTGAGCCATTACAAAGACATTTAGGCGTGGTAGTGGGGAGGTGTCAGGGGTGTGTGTGTGTATGTGGGAGGGGGGGGTACCGGGCATGTGTAAACTCAAGGACAAGGGACAGAATATGATCCTGTATGTGCGCTCTCAGTGCATTTAATTAGGGGGGGGACTTCAGGTCCCATAAAACTACTGTCCACACCATGTATTAGTGACTTATTCAAGGCAGTGTTTTCCCCAAACCTTGGTGAGTCATTACATGCCCACTGATGAGGCATGCGCATCATCTTGTCAAGTCTAATGTATTCTTCTCTTATTTATTTGTTCCTCACATCAGGAGACCCTATTATGACCATCAATAGTTAATAAGACCTTTATGAACAACCATTTGTTTCCAGCAATTGGCCTTGAGGTATTGCTATTATTCATTCATGAGCATCCAAACTCTCTGTAAATGATGTTAGATGTGCCTCAGGAACGACAGGGGTGGACAGACCACAACACAGACAGAGAACCCAGAGGAACCAGGTTCTCACCCCCGGCCACCCTGCCCCCGTATCTGGCCTCACTTACCAGCAGAGGGCGTTTGACTCTGGCTGGACCGTCTGGGCCTGAGAAGGGCCATGACTTTAGCACTTCAGCTGTGTTTATTTGCATGGGATAGGGTTATGGATATGAGAGAGGGACAGATAGAACGTGATAAGGACGTTTCTACAAAGTCCTGAAAAATGTGGGTATGCCAACACTTTCTCCTACAATTCCTCCTCTTCCCAGTACAGGTTGTTGGTAAAGCTACAGTAGTTAGCATATAAGGATGCAAATCTATAACTAGGTCCATCCACAGACTCTGGCTCCTGTCAGGCCACTAGCCCCAGGCAGTGCAGCAGTGGGAGCAGCGTACTGTGGGAGCAGAGTACTGTGGGAGCAGAGTACTGTGGGAGCAGAGTACTGTGGGAGCAGAGTACTGTGGGAGCAGAGTACTGGGGAGCAGAGTACTGTGGGAGCAGAGCACTGTGGGAGCAGAGCACCGTGGGAGCAGAGCACTGTGGGAGCAGAGTACTGTGGGAGCAGAGCACTGTGGGAGCAGAGTACTGTGGGAGCAGAGCACTGTGGGAGCAGAGTACTGTGGGAGCAGAGTACTGTGGGAGCAGAGTACTGTGGGAGCAGAGCACTGTGGGAGCAGAGTACTGTGGGAGCAGAGCACTGTGGGAGCAGAGTACTGTGGGAGCAGAGTACTGTGGGAGCAGAGTACTGTGGGAGCAGAGTACTGTGGGAGCAGAGTACTGTGGGAGCAGAGCACTGTGGGAGCAGAGTACTGTGGGAGCAGAGCACTGTGGGAGCAGAGTACTGTGGGAGCAAAGCACTGTGGGAGCAGAGTACTGTGGGAGCAGAGTACTGTGGGAGCAGAGTACTGGGGAGCAGAGTACTGTGGGAGCAGAGTACTGTGGGAGCAGAGTACTGGGGAGCAGAGTACTGTGGGAGCAGAGCACTGTGGGAGCAGAGCACCGTGGGAGCAGAGCACCGTGGGAGCAGAGTACTGTGGGAGCAGAGCACTGTGGGAGCAGAGTACTGTGGGAGCAGAGCACTGTGGGAGCAGAGTACTGTGGGAGCAGAGTACTGTGGGAGCAGAGTACTGTGGGAGCAGAGTACTGTGGGAGCAGAGTACTGGGGAGCAGAGTACTGTGGGAGCAGAGCACTGTGGGAGCAGAGTACTGTGGGAGCAGAGCACTGTGGGAGCAGAGTACTGTGGGAGCAGAGTACTGTGGGAGCAGAGTACTGTGGGAGCAGAGTACTGTGGGAGCAGAGTACTGTGGGAGCAGAGCACTGTGGGAGCAGAGTACTGTGGGAGCAGAGCACTGTGGGAGCAGAGTACTGTGGGAGCAAAGCACTGTGGGAGCAGAGTACTGTGGGAGCAGAGTACTGTGGGAGCAGAGTACTGGGGAGCAGAGTACTGTGGGAGCAGAGTACTGGGGAGCAGAGCACTGTGGGAGCAGAGTACTGTGGGAGCAGAGTACTGTGGGAGCAGAGTACTGGGGAGCAGAGCACTGGGGAGCAGAGTACTGTGGGAGCAGAGTACTGGGGAGCAGAGCACTGTGGGAGCAGAGCACTGTGGGAGCAGAGCACTGTGGGAGCAGAGCACTGTGGGACCCCCAGATCAAAGTGTCCCCCCTGCAGAGTCCTGATCTGCACAGTACAGCAGGCCTCAATGGAGGGAGTCATGCTCAGATCTCTGGCTAATTAACTAAACCCCCTTTGACGCCATTTCATTTGCATATATAATAACGCTTTCTCTTTGTAATGACTGTTACATATTCTAAGCAAGCAGTGCCTGTAGGTTTGTCTGACAAGGACCCCCATTGTTTTTCAGCACTAGTACACGTGTAATCACTCTTTACCAGTGGGTGCACTGCACATATGTTGAATCTGAATGTAGAAATGCTCTGGTAAAAGTTAGCCCTCGCATCTGCACAAACTGACCCAGACACAAATACACATATCACATGCACACACACCAACACACACATACACACACACAGACAGACCGGACCAGTTCCTCCTGGCAGATTTATAGACGTTGTCCATCTTATGGACAGGGTAAGGAAAACGTCAGAATGTCACCTAAGTGAAAAAGACGGCCTGAATTATGTATTGCAAGGCCTTTTAAAGGCTATGTATATTAGCAGACAGTCATGTTTGCTGTCCTCAATAATTAATGAGTTGTTTGTACCAAAAGCAGACCTCTATTTTTCTGCCGCTGTAGGCAAACAAAAATGGTTGCACGCTAGTGGGAGTGGGTGGGGCGCTAGGTAGGCTCTTGAGACAGCCAAGGATAGGAGCATCAGAATGTGCCACACGTCTAAGAGCCTCATGTTGAGGTGAGTGTGTGAGTGTGTTTGGGTGTGCGTGTGAGCGTGAACATGTCCGTGTTTGGAGGAATGCTGGTGGGGCACTTGTAGTGAGCTCCAGAATGTTCTTACAGTAGCCTGACTCACACCTACGCAAACAAGAAAGCTATCCACACAGACATCTGATATACACAGAACATTAATGTCGAACATAATGAAAGGCAAGTTAACAGAAGCCAAACTAAAGAAGAGAGAGACAGGTACAGAAGATTCAACGTTTGATTTTCCTTTCCCCTGAGGACGTAAATGATGGATTGTCTAAAAACATCTTCGGTGCCTCATATTAAAAAGCCTAAATGTGCCTGTGAAGCAAAAGCAGAAGAGGCCCACCCTGCTGAGTAGGCTGTTAGGGAAACTGCTTTTCCTCTGGACTGGAGGGTGACACCTCTCTCTTGGATTAGCTGTCTCCGCTCAAACCGCAGAAATACCAACACAATGAATAGCCGTCCTCATCTGCATGCCTTCCCCCCTGCTACAGCTGACTAATCTTCATATCTGGCCCGTCACCAAATAGATGGGATTCTGTCAAATCGCATTTTGTTTCATGGCTGGAGGCATAACCATGTTAGATGATAACATGGTCCCTCCAATTTGATTGTGGAATTAACTTCTCGAAATGCTACAAACTATTTCTGTTCCACATCTATCCTAACTGGAAATGACGTGCTAGACACTGTGAGAGAGGAGGTAATTGTGTTAGAGGTGATATTCCCTAGTGTCGCTTTCTAGAAGCAATTTGTTATGAAGACGTGCAATAAGAACAACAAGAACCATTTTACCAGGAAGATACCAGAAGATACCAGACTCCCCCCAAAAATCATGCAACACAGAGACATTTTAGTTGGGTCTCAAAAGACAAGAGAAAACATAATGATGAAACATTGTCCTGGCTAAGAGGACATTACTGTTTAGAAGATAGCTTTGAGCATTGAGGGCTTTCTCACACAGGTCTGTCTGCCGTAGGTCTACCCTTACATGGTGGACCTACAGAGCCCTCTGCCCGTCATCGCTAACGACAACGTCAGCTACGGCTCTACCTGGAGATGCAGAGCAAACCTTTCCTGTGGAGAAGGACAGGAGAAGAGGGCAGGAGAGGATAATTGAGGAGAGGCCAAAGAAAGAGAGGAGAGGGGAAAGGAGGAGAAGGAGGAGGACGAGGAGGAGGCTGCTTTGGGCGGACATCCATTAACCAAGCACTCAGCATGAGCAGTGGCATTTACTGAGAACATCCAAATGCCATCGCAATCAATCAGTGTTCTGAATGCCAACCATATCCACACACACACACACACACACACACATACACAGATCTATACACACACTCACACACTTTTAATTAAACGCCATGGCGAATATACAAACCAGCACTCCACCAAGCTTCAAATTAAAGCTCTGACTGTGACTGTGATGACGGACTATGCATTGTCCGTAGTATTTTAAATAGGATTGCATCACGAATTGTTCTGGAATAATTTACAGAAGAAGTGCGCAGGCCTGTCATATTCTTATCATTTCATGCTGGATTTGATACTTTTCTTATTCTGTGTTTCATTTACCCACAAAGGATATATTTGATGGCTCTAAGTACATTATGTTGGACAGCCTAATCTCTAAGGGATAGCAAAAGATACAGTTGCCTACGACAATTAAAGAAACACTTCCAACTGCAGTCAACCACACTGAATGAAAGGGGAGATTGAGAGAAGAGGAGCAGCGAGACACAGACAGGTACTGCTGAGCGAGACACAGACAGGTGCTGCTGAGCGAGACACAGACAGGTGCTGCTGAGCGAGACACAGACAGGTGCTGCTGAGCGAGACACAGACAGGTGCTGCTGAGCGAGACACAGACAGGTGCTGCTGAGCGAGACACAGACAGGTGCTGCTGAGCGAGACACAGACAGGTGCTGCTGAGCGAGACACAGACAGGTGCTGCTGAGAGAGACACAGACAGGTGCTGCTGAGCGAGACACAGACAGGTGAAGCTGAGCGAGACACAGACAGGTGAAGCTGAGCGAGACACAGACAGGTGCTGCTGAGCGAGACACAGACAGGTGCTGCTGAGCGAGACACAGACAGGTGCTGCTGAGAGAGACACAGACAGGTGCTGCTGAGAGAGACACAGACAGGTATTGCTGAGCGAGACACAGACAGGTGCTGCTGAGCGAGACACAGACAGGTGCTGCTGAGCGAGACACAGACAGGTGCTGCTGAGCGAGACACAGACAGGTGCTGCTGAGAGAGACACAGACAGGTGCTGCTGAGAGAGACACAGACAGGTGCTGCTGAGAGAGACACAGACAGGTGCTGCTGAGAGAGACACAGACAGGTGCTGCTGAGCGAGACACAGACAGGTGAAGCTGAGCGAGACACAGACAGGTGCTGCTGAGCGAGACACAGACAGGTGAAGCTGAGCGAGACACAGACAGGTGAAGCTGAGCGAGACACAGACAGGTGCTGCTGAGCGAGACACAGACAGGTGCTGCTGAGCGAGACACAGACAGGTGCTGCTGAGCGAGACACAGACAGGTGCTGCTGAGCGAGACACAGACAGGTGCTGCTGAGCGAGACACAGACAGGTGAAGCTGAGCGAGACACAGACAGGTGCTGCTGAGCGAGACACAGACAGGTGCTGCTGAGCGAGACACAGACAGGTGCTGCTGAGCGAGACACAGACAGGTGCTGCTGAGCGAGACACAGACAGGTGCTGCTGAGCGAGACACAGACAGGTGCTGCTGAGAGAGACACAGACAGGTACTGCTGAGCGAGACACAGACAGGTGAAGCTGAGCGAGACACAGACAGGTGCTGCTGAGCGAGACACAGACAGGTGAAGCTGAGCGAGACACAGACAGGTGAAGCTGAGCGAGACACAGACAGGTGCTGCTGAGCGAGACACAGACAGGTGCTGCTGAGAGAGACACAGACAGGTGCTGCTGAGCGAGACACAGACAGGTGAAGCTCATACTATTGCTGACTTGAACATCCATGTCTGTCCCGGGCAAGTCAAGATAAGCTGTGGAAGTCAAACATTAGATGGCTCCAGGTTGCAAACCTTTTAGCAAGCAGTTCATATTTCTGTGTTTGTGTGTGTGTGTGTGTGTGTGTGAGAGGGGGGTGTACATACATTTCCAGACATCGATCTTTCTGTTTCTGTGTTGTTTGGGTATTTTAGGCTGCTGAATTAGCAGTACACATTGCATACAGAAGAGGGCGTCAGTACATCAGTTTTACAGATGCAAAACTAAAGACCAGCCCAGCCAACGAGCTCAGCTGGGCTGACACGTCCCTGGTATACACAAACATCATCTGTGATGGAGTGACACTGCTCAACTTCAAGGATGTGATGTGCCCACACACCCCGGCAAGTGTGGACCTAACAGCATGAGGCGACTTGGAGTGCCATAAAAAGGGCAAAATAAATACAGCAAACACAAGCGACCTCCAACCCTGAGGGGCCTGTAAAAGTGAACACTCTCCCAAAATGACATGTACCTAATCAAGGAGCCGTGCAGGAGAGGAGGACTGTAATAACCTGCGGATCACTCCACTCAGAGAACATATCAAGGCCCTTTGTTTGTTTTTCATTATTTCTCGATGGCCCAGAGCTTCTAGAAGGAGACGTTCCCATGACCTTCCAGAGGAACAGTAACCTCCCGCTGCTACCAGCACTGCACTGGGTGCTGTGTCACTGGAATCATTTTGAACCTTATTGGCTTGTTTTCCTTGTGTGTGTTTGTGTCTGCGTGGAGAGAGACATGGAGAGACCAAGAGATAGACAGAAAGATACAACACCAGGTTGTTATGCACGTGATAAAACAGCCCTATAAACAACACTAAAGGCATACTGGGGAGGGTTATTAACCTGACACTGCAGAGCTTTTAACAACAGGGGTTAAACTGTTGTAAAGTCTTTTACACACTGAATGTGAGCGACTGGTTGGACAGATGGATTGGTATGCCGGTAGGTTGTAACACTGAGTTCTGTCGCTCTGTCGTCT
The DNA here is from genome assembly GCA_903064625.1 of Mallotus villosus. NCBI lineage: Eukaryota > Metazoa > Chordata > Actinopteri > Osmeriformes > Salangidae > Mallotus > Mallotus villosus. Next base: position 516,898 of record CAEFZP010001313.1, on the reverse strand, counting down.
AGTATACTTGCTGAGTTCCTAACATCACGCTGCCTTTGTCAGCTCGATCTGTTTATCGTTCCTTCAATAATCCTCTTACTGATACGGGCCCTGTCCCAGGACGACTGCTGCCGCGTCCTTGTGTCAAATCTGTCTCCAAGGTTGAAATGTCTTTTCTAGAATGTGCCGCTTGCTGATATGAGCTGATATCACTGTACTCAGAAAGGGACTTCACTGGAAAGCTTGGCAGAAAACAGAAAGAACCACGCGAACCATCACATTCCTATTTGTTTGCATCTTGCTCCCTCAGGTGGGTCCACCCAGTGTAAGTGCTGGGGCTCTCCCAGGCCTCTCTGCTGACGGAGGTGCTGCCTCACTGGCTCTGATGTGTCCCACGGCATTCTGCCAGCTGCCCTGCCAACCAGTCTGCCAACCAGTCTGCCAAACAGCCAGTCAGCCAACCAAGCAGTCTGCCAGAAGTTTAGTCATTGTCCAGTGCAAAGTTACCATTTCAGGCAACAACAAAAAACATAAAACATACACACACACCCCACACTTGAACACACTGATATATTTAGTATGATGACCAATCGTAGGCAGCAGGTGAAAGCACTGCACCAGTCTTTTGTTGTCAGTGTCAGGTGGGGTCAGCTTGGCACTTTTACAGGCAGTCAGCAAGAACTGTTTATCCACCTCTTACCACAGCAGAGAGAAAAATGATCTTGTTGACCTTTGAGGCGTGTGATACTCGACCCAAAATGCCTCCTCGCAGGTGAGAGCGACGGTGGCTGTTTGCACCTGTAATCTGACGAACTGAGGTCACCTCTAGCCCCACTCACCTGGGAGTGCTTTACTCTCTCCTGTATCTGGTATCTCTCCCCCCCTCTCAGTATCTCCCCCTCCCCCCCCCCTCCTCCTCCCTCCCTCTGTGGTACAGAAAACAAGGGTGGGAACCGGAGTGGATACAGGTGGTGAATGGGTGTGAGAGCCTCACCAGTGAGAATGCGAGAGATTGATTTCATAGTGAGAGAGCCATTCAGACACGCTTGGAACACTTTGTCTATTTGTCATAATGGCTTCCAGAGCAGGCAAACATAACCAGTGTTGTCCAGATGTGACTCTTTCTTTCTTTCGTTCTTTTAATGAATATTACCTTGTGGTTCCCAAGTAGCCACAGTAATTTGTTCCATTTGAGTGCTGCAGGGGAGGAGGACAGACAAGCAGGCGGTACAGGTTTGGGTCTAGCTGGAGTATCGTGTAGCTGGCTTTTACGACCTGTTTAACACCAGAAACCTGAACACAGCCATTTATCCCTGAGTGCGACACAGTGAGAATGTGATAGGGTGAACGAAGCCGTAAAATACTCATGTTCATTACTGGGGAGGAAATCGGGGAACATGGAAAAAGGAGTCCCCTGTTTGTCTGCAGTAAATCACCCCGACACTCATGACGCCTGCCTCTCTGGATCCTCCGACAAAGGTTGTTTCTTCTAGAATTTTCCACCGTTGGGATAGGGACACTATTGTGACTGTGTCGCCGTGCGGGGGGAACCCTGCAGGCTGTTTACGACAGACAAGTCAAGTTTCAACTCGACATTTCATACCACGATCATGTCAGACGTGCAAGAGGCATTTCACTTCCCATTTGACAGAAAGACAGTACATACCTAGCATACAACTGAACACACAGCTAATCTAAACACACAGCTAATCCAAACACACAGAGTTGCACTGTATGAGAGGTACTGGGAGAGAACACCTTGTTGGCACATGTGGCTTGTGTTTAAACATTAGACAATAGGGGTCTTCCAGACCTCCATAGTCCTCCATACAATACTTATACGTTTCCAGTATTATGTGATGTATATGTTGGAGGCCTCATAAAATAAACCCCTGTCAGCTTTTGAATGCTGGCCGCGTGTCAGGGAGAGTTTGAGGGAGTGGAGTGGGAGAGTTCTCAGCCGAGATGAAGGAGAGACTGGATGCAGTGGGAGTGGGTAGGATTGTCAGGATTAACTGCCTAACAGGACAGAGCTCTTAATCTTTACACAACTTTCAGGGGAACCACTAGCATTTGTCATAACAGCACAGAAACAGGACACTGAATTTACAGGTCCCACTACCTAAACAAGAGCAGCAGAATGTGTGTATGTGTAAGTGTGTGAGTGAGTGAGTGAGAGAGAGAGAGAGAGAGAGAGAGAGAGAGAGAGAGAGAGAGAGAGAGAGAGAGAGAGGAGAGAGAGAGAGGAGAGAGAGAGAGGAGAGAGAGAGAAACAGAGGTAGAAAAGTGTGTACATAATCATCATGTGCATCATGCTAGTGTGTTTATTATGTTTGTCAAAGTGAATATGTTTATATGACCGTTCCTTGGCTTACGGACTCAAGCCACAATTCCTTGAAAGATCACTGATCGGTCCCATGTGAACACTTATGCTCCAGCATTCAGAGCGAAAGAAATAACAATCCCCTTTGTGATGCCTTCCACATGCTCTCACACACAATCATTTTTCAAGTTATTTTGTCCTTCATCAAATTTCCTCAAAGATCCGGGATTGAGGTAGAAGGAAGGAGGGAGAGAATGAGAGAGAGAAAGGGAGAGAGAGAGACAGAGAAAAAGAGAGAAAAAGAGAGAAAGGAAGAGTAGAATGGGTTTTAAATTTCAATAGAGCCCCAGCAGCTATCCAAACAGTGGACAGAGGGGGGGACAGTGGCAGAGGCAAGGCAGTCAGGCAGGCCAGGGACTGAGGGAGGGAGAGAGGGAGAGAGAGAGAGAGAGAGAGAGAGAGAGAGAGAGAGAGAGAGAGGGAGTGAGGGAGAAAGGGAGGGAGGGAGGAGGCTGCAGTAGAGCCAGTCAGTCTAGACTCCAGATGTGCAGGGAGCTGTGTGGCCATGCAGGCTCCTGCTAGCTGGCTGCTCTGGGAGTATCCCCAACACATGTCCCCACGCCGCCTGTAAATCACACAGGCCAGGCCTCAGGCAGCGCCGCGGCCACAAACCCCCTCCACCCGGACCCCCAAAACGCACAGGCCAGGCCTCAGGCCAGCGACAGACGGACGCCGCTGAGCCCGCTGCGACGCTCAGCACCAATAATCTGACCTCCCCCTACTTATATGAGATGAACAAGAACAGAGTTCCAAATAACGTTACCACCCTTTTCCATGCACCCCGCCTCTACGTTGTGTGTGTGTGTCTGTGTGTGTGTGTGTGCGTGTGTGTTTATTGACATGTCGTTAGAGGATGTAAATATGTTGAGGATGTTGAGGCTGTCTTTATTTAGATTACCACAGTAGCATGCAGGGATTGTGGCACCAGAGTTGTCCTGAAACAACTCATCACTTCCACACTGGTCTCTGCTCTGCTCCAAACTCAACTTCAGAGAGTGGATTCAAACAATTATAGAATCTTGGTGAATGTGTGTAATCTATTCCCATAATGAGATGTTTGATTTAGAGTTGTTCTCCATATATAGTAAGCAATGCAGGCCACAGTCATGCACTTAAAACCAGATGTTCCCATTGTACATCTGATCAGAATGTGCTTTTTCTTCTCTTCTTTTTCCTTTTACAATACATTTTCTGAAATGTCTTCTGCTTCATTGGGATAGGATAATGAAGAGTGACAGAAAATGTAGAGAGAGAGAGGGGAAGACATGCAGGAATATTGACAATGCTGGAAATCAACCGCCTACGTTGTCCTCTCACTTGACCGGTGAGCCACCAAGGAATGTTTTCTATCAACTCTGCGTGGAGTGGCTCATCAGACAGAAGTGGTCAACTGTGGACGTGCAATGACACTCGCCCCGGAGAGAACATGTGTGTTTCCAGTGGATCATCTGCTTCTGGGCAAGGCTGTAAAGTCAATGCATACTCAGCTGTTTAAACAGGTAGCGTGTAGACACGTAAGCTGTGTTTGACTGGATCAGGGTGTGGATGCCCTCTAAACAAACAGGTGAGTGGAGAGGAAGTGCTGCTGCCGTAGAGCCGCGTACAGGACCGCGCGGCCCCGCGAGAAACGACGACAGCCTCCGCCCGCCTGTCCATTGTCTGTGCCTGTGTGTGAACAGGTGAGCAATCCAGGGCCGTTGCTGCGACCAACAGTCACAAACACACAGACACACACACACAGATACACACAGAACGTATCAAACAAGCCTCCACACACTTACATACACACATATACAGTAGTTAGCATAAGGAATTTTGACAAACACACCTTCAGACACACACGTACACACGCGCACACACACACACACACACATACAATTCCAGTAGCAATGCACACACTGCCCCCTCCTGTGTGTGTCTTGTGTCTGTTTAAACACCTTGATTTTGTTTTGCTTTGTCCCAGTGACTCAGAGGGAGTTCAGCGGTCCACAGGCCACCGTGGGTAGCTGCAGGAGTTCTGCTAAGCATGTGAGGTTAACTAGGTTTGAACCCTGGGCTCTGTGGGAGTGAGCTCTGGTAAAGCACACATTCTAGGCAGTGGAACACAGGGTAAGAGTCAAGAGAGAGTGGTGCAGTACCACCTACACAACACTTGGGGGCCACACACACCACTCGACTGTGTGTGTGTTGTGTAAATGTGTGCGTGTGTGTGTGCGTGTGTGAAAGAGAGAGAGAGAGAGAGAGACCATGAGTGTGTGTTAGGGTTAGAGTGCATGCATGAGTGAGTGTGAGGGGGGGACACTGGAGACAAGGCAGGTACTGAAGGCCAGTTAATTAGGGATTGGCTCCAAACAGGCCAACAGGGCCGTCATCATGTGAAACTGCTGGAGGGAGAGCGTCTCCCTGCCACCACAGATAGAGCTGTTCAAAGAGCTTATCTTTGTCTGGCCTTGCCTTATCTGATCTGACCCCCACTCATGTGCCTCCTGTTACTCTTGGTTTCATTTGTGAGTGTGTGTTTATGTGTGTGTGGGGGGGGGAAGACATAAACTCTCTGAATGCTTAACTTGGATGAGAACAGGATGAAGTAATCATTGGCTGCTATAAGAATTAAATAAATACTATGCATATCAAATCACACCAGGTAATGTTATTAAGAATGAAATGTACAGTTTTCCATGTGTTTTGATTACACAAGCCATGTGGCAATGACAATATTCAGTTTTTTACTCTGTGTTCTTGAAAGTGAATATTGTGTTCCACAGGTGTTCATTTTCATGAATATAATGCATTCCTATGTGTATTTTAAATCAGATCCACAGTTAAATAATGATCCCTTCCTTTTCTCATCAGTGGTTTGCTGTAGGCTAGGGTTAACAATTTAGAAACAATTTAACTACAATACTGCAATAATTGTTGTTGCCAACTGTCTCCCCCTGGGGTGACCTTCCCTTTCTCTCACACAGACACGCACACACACAAACGCCAGCACACACACACACATTCAATGTTGACACAGCTTCAGCAGGGACACCCCCTCCACACCCTGACACCCCCCTCACACCCTCTCTCCATTCCTCTCTCTCCTCTTACACACACACACACACGCACGCACACACACGCACACACACGCTCCCACACACGCTCACACAAACACACAGGGACATGCACACACACACAGTCCTGTTTGGAGCAGATCAGAAGCCCGGCTCGGAGGCCCCACACCTGGGCATGTTTGCGGAGGAAGAGGGCCCTGGGCGGGCGGCGCTCCATGCGCCTGTCGACTGGCTCCACCATGTCTGGCCAGCTGTGCTCCTGGCCTGGCCTCGCGCTGTGGGGGCTGTGCAGCTGGGAAAGGCATGTTTCCCAAAAGAGGAGGAAAAAAAGGAGGGGAGGGAGGACAGAGAGACACAGAAAGAGAAAAAGAGAGAAAAAAAGACTGGGTTATTTCAAGCTCATTACACATTCATCCCCTTTCTCTCTCAGACCATCTCCTTTTTATGGCAAAACTGGAAAACAAGTTTTAGGCGAAAATATCATAGCACTTAAATCTTTAAATTAATATAAAATGCAAAGCATGTACGAGGATAACGATTTAGTAAATACACAGTTTATCACTTTATTTGTATGTTTTTTATAAAAAATAAAAATAAATAGCCCAACGGGATTTATTCGAAATAAAATTAGAAACATTGTTATGGTCATAAAAAGTGAGGTGGCACTGCAATCAGGAGGCTGGCATTGTGACAAACACTAATTGCTAAATGCAGGGTTTTTAGGTTTGTGTTACTCCCAAAACTGACTCTGCTTTCCAGAAAATGTGCTTCTGACAATAACTTCTGCAGTCTGTGTGTACAGTGTCTGTGCGTGTAGCCTGTTGCCATCTGCAGGTCCTTAGGGAAACCGTGCCCAGCAGTAGTACAGGAAGTTCTGTACGTGTGAGAGACCTGTTTGTTCTCCTGTCAATCAGCCCACTTGGGAGGTGCCAAGCAGAGCCAGGAGCGAGAAGGACCAGGGCCAGAGCCTGGGGAGATCCCGTCCAGACATGCCCAAGATGTAAGCTTTGTGTTGGGCATGAGTTTATTTTCAGCCACTTCAGTCCAGGGCTGGGTTTTAAAATCACACAACCCACTCAGTAATTAAGATGGATTGAGATTGTAATATCTGTTTGTTCTTGTGGAACAACAGGGAAAATGCAACTGGTTGCCAAAAGCGTATTACTTTCAAAAACATTTAGAGTGCTTCATCTTTAACCCACTATAAAAATAGCTTCGATTCTGCATGTTATCTGCATATATATCTAGGCTGAAGTAACACAAGCAGTCATAAACACACAGGTCATGTATGTTCAGACAGAACATCCGTAGTTATCCATCCTGACTGTTTACTGCCTTTGAAGAAGTTCACCTCAAACATCAAACATACAACCTTCATTCATGCAAACAGGTGACCCACACTCAACCCATTTGCCCATAACAGACCCTGTTGAGCACGCTGACACCATGACGCACTTAAACGGAACCCCACAGACAGAGGTGAGAAACCCATGTGGGAGCCATGTCCCCCGGTTCAAAGGATGCCTCACAGTTTGGCCTCTCAGAGGGGAGACATACCGGCTACTGGGCAAGATCTTCCTCAGCTGGCCTGCCTCTGCCTCCTCAGCCTGGCCTGCCTCTGCCTCTCTGCCTCTCTGAGCCCTGGACCCCTCTCCCCTGGCCTGACCCTGGGCTACCATCATGCTGTCACCACTGACCAGATGGACACAGAACAGATAGAGCATAAGGTTAGCATATGCTGGTTTGGCTGGAGGTGTAGTTAGCTAGCTCAGGGAGATAGACAGTTGGCTTGGGTGAGGCATGGAGAGTCAGTGTTCCAGGAGTGTGACAGCAGCCAAGAGAAACTTCTCAAGTGAAGGGCATTTGCTACATTCCACTTGAGCTCATGTACACATTTACACATCCCCATCCGCAGCAGCACGTGTAGAGCTGGAGTAAGTGTGTGCTGAGCTGAGGGCTTGACGTGGAGCAACACGCATCACCAATCAGATGTGCATTGAAGACCCCTCTTCATGCATCTCTCTTCTGTCATTCTCACACTCTCAACTTGTTTCTGAATCCCCCCCTCCCCTCTGGGCCTGTGTAACCTCAGCCAGCAGAGTCGTCCTCCCTGCCTATCAGAGAGAGTTGTGGTGGGGCTTCATGTACAGACCAGCGCCTGCCACGGCTGGGGCCCACAGACACCACACCCTCTGCATTCCTCCACACAGCCTGGGCCCTGGGCACAACTGGAGCTGAGAGGGTACACACTGGATCAGCTGGGCATTAGGCCAGAGCACAGGCTGATGAGATGCTACAAGTAGTCCCTCATGCCTATGTAGGATCTGTACTTTTTTTGTTGTTATGTTACTTCTGTTCTGTGCGTGTGTCCAGGGAACAGGTCAGCTCTCCAATAAGATGATACATCTCAAGGGGATTTGATTTGATTCGCTCCATTTCAAAACAAATCTGCAGCCCTGCAGAGTAAATGGAAAAACAGTGAGGAGGAAAAGAAGACACTAGGGAGGGAGAGAAAAAAAATCCATGACAAAAGCAGAAAGCGGGTATTATCTCCCCGGCTGTCTGTGCAACAGGAAGTCTCTCCCAGAGAGGCGACTCTGCAGGGCCTGATCACAGAAGCAGGGCAGGAAGTCACACAAAAAGACAGGAAGTGAGTGCCAGCTCCAGGAAGTTAGTTTTTTGCAGCTTCGGCTCCACGAAGTCTGGACCCTAAAGAGAGGGAGGGAGGACGGAGAAGGGAGGGAGCCCGTCTGAACATCAGAGAGAGATACTGTGTGTGTGAGAGAGAGAGAGCGAGATTGAGAGAGAGCAAGAGAGCAAGAGAGCAAGAGAGCAAGAGAGCAAGAGAGCAGAGAGAGAGAGAGAGAGAGAGAGAGAGAGAGAGAGAGAGAGAGAGAGAGAGAGAGATCAGGGCGTAGTGATGGCAGTGACAGCTGTCTCCACAGAACCAGCTGTGTGTCATTTACTGAGCTCTTATAAAAACGAGACTGGCACCAGGGAGTGATGTTCCTGATGCTACGGCGCCAGTCTCTCCGCTTCAAATGGCCTGGTGTGCCACCACCAACATCCTCTCAACCTACACATCACACACATTTAGTAAACACATTTCTGTAGGCTAAAATTAAGTCTTCTTTGCACACTAGTTGCTTATTACAATACTCTTTGTTTCCAGCTGTCCACTCTTATAAGGGAAAAGCATAGTCAAGTATTCCACAACGCTTAAAGTCTTATGCACTCTAACGTTTTAGAGACTGCAGTTTCTCATCTCTCTCTGCCTCATACGCACCTGTGTTCACACATTTACTGACTAAACCTGTCATTTTGCATGTCAATAGACTGTCTGCAAAGATGTGGAGGTGCTAACTTCCTCTGTGGTGCACCTGGACTCGGAGCTGATCTGCATAGAGAGGGGGGGGGGAGAGGGGGGGCCCGAGGGACAGAGGGAGAGGGGGAAACAAGGGAGGTGTTAATGGGATAAACACTGCTAATTGTGGGGTACTTAAGCAACAATTGTTATCATGGGGCAACAGGAACAACAGATGAAGCCTCGTTTGGGGTTTCCTGACCTGTGTCAAAGTTCAGACATCATGGAGAGATTTCACTGCAGCCGTTTCAGTCTTATCCACACACAACAATCTTACTTCACTTACTCATCTTTTCCCATTTAGTGATGATTTTTCTCTTACTTGTTTGACTTCTCAGTCCAGTGCACTTGAACACTTGAAATGATTTAGAAACACAATCTAAGAAACACTAAAACGTCAAACGGTCCTCGTTTCAGCTTCAGAGATGATACAAAGCTCCAAGGACATCCAGAAAACATCTTTATCTTGTCCTTTATCACTCACCCTGTCTGAAGGCTCACCTGTTTAAAAACCGAATGATAACCAAGGAAACAGCTGTCTCTTTATTTGATATCAGAACTGACAACATAATCTTTTAGGACTCATCAAGGTCAGTCTGTAGTTCATCCCTCCAAAATTTGAGCTTGTAACTGAATGTCAGATGTAAGATTGGCTTTCTGGAGCCAGTGTGGGACGTACAGTCATAACATTTGGGTTGGAGCAGTCAAATAGACATAATTTAGTGCAGCTTTAAAAACAAAAGCTGATAATGTTTGAACACATCATATTCTCAGTGAGAGTGCCTTTGGCTTGCTTTCAGCCAATAGACAGTGGAAATATTTGACCATTTCTTTAGCTGTAATGACTTAACCGATATGTTTTTGGCCTATGTGTTGTTTCAGTCTCATTCTACGTTAACTCTGTGATCACCTTGCCATACCATTCCAGAGAGCTTTCACTGGCTACACAAAGAGAGAAGGGCATTAGTCCACAAAAAAAGCCCAGCTTTGGCTGCCTAAAGAAAGCAGAGGTTTAGCTCTTTCACTTCCACTGCATTGTTATGCTAAGGCCGGCTTGGGAATAGAAGAAGCAGCATTAGCATCTGAAGAAGAGCCAACATCTGAGGGAAACATGTCTTTAGGCCCCACAGAAAAGAATCCACGCTGTCTTTCCCTCTCATTTTCTCATTCTTTCACTCACTCACTCGTTCCTCACTCAACTCTCATCCCACTCCATTCGAGGCCTCTTCTCTTTCTCTCACGTTCTCTTTTTAGACATTTTGGCAGGATGGCTTTAGGAGGATTTAAACCTTCTGACAAGACATTGAGTGCAAATCCAGCAAAATATGTTTGTTATGCTATACCATATGGTATACGGTATGCCATGCCATGATGAAAACATACACGCACCAAACACAGTCAGTATTTCTTAAAATTGTTATGGGTACAGAGTGGATGAATGAGTATAATATGCATGTGCAGAGAATATCACACTTCAACTTCTAAGTGTTTTCAAGCTGTCAACAGCACCTGCAGTGACTGACCTACAGCTTGGTCTTCAGCCTGGTCTAACTGGTATTTAGCCTGCTTTACCTAGTCTGTAACCTGCTCTTTACCCTGGTCTAACTGGTATTTAGCCTGAGCTGACTGCCCTGTAGCCTAGTCTAACTAAAGGTTTTTAGTCCGTCTGGTATAACTGGCCTACAGCCACCAGGGCTGACTAGGTTTCCTCCTCCAGGGTGGGAGTCAGGGGGCAGCTGTGTAATGACTCACAGCCGACACACACGTCATCTTGGGAGGCAGCTGAAAGGCTCTCCCCTGGGTCAGTAAGGGACTGGTCCAGCATGCACACGTGGACACACACACTGACGTGTGCACATACGCCAGAGACTAACAGAGGCTCTTCGTGACTTTCTGTCAAGTGTGCACATGGAAAACCAAACTGCTGAGTCACAGCCGTATCTACAGTATGTGTTGACAGCATCACCAAAGTGATTACTTCTTTCACTTTGTTATTTACACATGTGGGCTTGGATGGGCAGGCAACACATACCTATGGGTGACAGGTTTGTGTGGTAATACCTCAAGACTCCATTGGCTGACTAACACCTCACACAGAATGGGTCCTTTTCGGGGAAGAGGTGTATGAGTAACTCCTGCACCTGCTTCCCAGTCAGGCTGCTGTAACCGAGCCAGCAGAGCAAGAACAGTGAGGATGAGGGGAGGGAAGAAGCGGAGAGTTAAAAAAAAGGAATTTCCAAGGACAGTAAAGATGTTGTGAAACAGTATTGCGCATGTGGCTCACACAGCTGCAGAGGGAGTGAATCGCTTCATGTGCAAGAGCATGAGTCACTAGGAGAGTACTTCAGAACCAGGATTACACTTAAATCCCCCCCACCCCCTCTCTCTTTCTCTTCCTCTCTCCCTCGCTCTATCTCTCCATATGTTTTCCATGCCTCTTCTCCTCACAGGTGCAAGCGTTGAGGTAAGCCAACACACACACACACACGCACACACACGCGCACACACTGTCCATTACAATGAACAATGCGGGATAGATCCCAGTCCTGCTCTCTTCATCACCATGAGATCATTTGGTAGATATAACCCACTGCTCACACATTTCCTGGCCCTCCGCTCACAAGAGGCCCTAGCAACAGCATTCACTTGTCATGCTGTTATTGGTGAGGTCTTCTCTCTTGTGTCTCATAGCACTGCCCCAAAAAATTATTTGATGATTCACAGAGGGAATAAATGTGTGTCTACAGTGGGCTATGTTTATTGTAAACACATTGTTTGAGTAATTTAATTAATAAAACCTATGATGTCATGAATTGGACGCATATCCATGTGTAATGAGTGACAGGTTTTGCTTACAAGCTCTACTGGTCCTGTTGTGTAATTTAAAAAACAATCTGTCTCAGCAAGATTATGGATAATAATAAAAGCTATTCTCTGAATTCCTATTGATTAGGGACGCCCGTTCATCTAAGAGAGGGGTGGAAACGTCTCTATTTGTCATATATTAAACACTTAATAAATGCTAATACTCAGAGAATTAGGATGAGACCTAATTCCATGGTTCAACCCACCAATGGGGCTCAATAGCCTGAGGTGCCCTCCGGGCAGCAGCATCACAGGTCCCAAGGCCGGTCCACTGGTACTCTGTGTGGTCCAGCCCCCCCAGGAGAGGGACAGGGGGAGCCACTGGGCTTGGGCCCCTCTCTGTGTCCCTCTCCTCCTTGTCCCCCTTTGATATCACAAGTGCTGGAATGGAGGGGTAGCGCAGGGAGGGGTGCACAAGGGAAGTGACAAGGTCTCCCTAGTTGCCAAGCGAACGCCATATGGGCAACTCACTGGTGTTACTGGGGGCCCAGGGCAGTTCCCAGAATTCACATGATAATGAAGCCAAGGGCCATTCAGAGCGCTGGCCTAAAGCTGGGCCTAAGAGCTTTTGATAGCCCCCAGCAGCCTGTAGTCCTGCCCACCCCGGGCCCAGCCAGCTTTCCTGCCAGGCCCAAACCACCTGTTTGATTTTCCCAGGGCCCAACGATATAGAGGAGGGGAGAGGAGGGGAGAGGAGGGGAGGGGGCAGGAGAGGGGAGGACGAGAGGGGCTGCGAAGGAATGTCTCCCTCTCATTCTGTCACTGAGTGTGTACTTCCCATTCACTTCCTCTTTATAATCCCTCTGCCCTCCCCTCACGTGCACACAGTCGCACAGTTACACACACAAACATGCACGCAAACACACAGGCGTGTGGAACCCAGACGCACACACACACACACTCACTCACTCATACACCCCTGCTGACCCACACACACCCTCAACTTCTCTTTTGTTAACTCCCTGAAACAATCCCAGGGAGAAGAATGAAGTGTAAAAGTAGGGCACCTTCTGCCGCGTTTAAGTCTCACACAGGCAGATTCCTGTAAGTGGGCCCTGTGTGAGAAGCAGGGCGGTGTCTTAGCTGAGCGTGCCTCCCTCTGCACATGACGTGGGAACGACGGGAGCATCGTCCCATGCTGAAGGAGACAAACAGGGACAGGGACTGGGGTGGTGGTGGTGGGAGGGGGTCTATGTTTATATAAAGGGAACATTCCTTAGGGACAACACACTGCCAAAACACATGTACAGACAGGACAGATGGGTGTGAGTAAAGAAAAAACTGCATGGGCTGGCTTTACTGGATCTGGAGTCAAAATCGAATTAGTATTATGAATCAGTATCATAGAAATATTATTATCAACACTGGGATTTAACACTATTTTCACAATTCTAAAGGAAACTTTAAACTTTTTTTCAAACACTCATATCGCACCTAACATTTTATACAATATGAAAGAAATCAGAGGTAGAATTCCACGATGGAACATTTTCTCTGTTGTGTAATCATGTGGCCTGATCTGACCATGGGAGCGTACTTCCTGGGAGCACAGGTGTGCGGCTGACGGTGCGTACTTAGTAGACACCTCCAGTTCCCGGTATGGAGGCGGGGCGGCAGGGAGAAGGGAGGCGCTCCTTCAGTCTCACTTGAAATGATAATTAGCTGGGGGCTGAACACCTGCGCTCCCCTCCCTGGGCAAGGGGAGGGGAGGGAGGGGCCCTGCTTAGCCTGCGGAGGCTGCCCGCATTGCACCACCTGACACACCTCACAATGTCTCTGGTTACTGTACTTCCCTCACTGGGGGTGTTCCTTTTAACACTTTATTCAGGTCAGGTGGAGGAGGAAGTCATCATTGACAACAAAACAATAACAATGTAGGCCTATTGATGGGAGGGAGAATACACACACACACACCTGTTGCACCTGTGCTGCTTTCATGCTGAGAGGGAGCATGAATGGATTTAAGGATTCCCACACCCCTGAAAACCCCTTAACTATACAGTTTGTTCCAATCAGCTTTGATGAAGAAGCGGGGAAACTTGAGAAGCCAAGGGTGCATGCTCATCATCGCCCAATCAGGAGCTATTGCATCAAGGTGGAGCATGTTTCAAGAGCCTCAGGAGAGTGAAACTCCCAAGGCCCAAATAACCTGATTATACCCACGCCACAATCAAAACAAAAGTGGCGGGACCAATCTGTTCACTGTCAATGGTGGCTCTCATTTGTCAAGCCCATCCAAGAGGTTGGTTCTCAGGCGACTTGCACAATGCCCAGTGACAAACAGGAGGGCTCTCCTTTTAGCCCAGCCTGCCACCGGGAAGCCCATCTGAAGTATTAATCTTAGGGTGGAACAGCAGAGGAGAGGGCTCAGCCTGGCCCAACCATTGTCCCCAGGACTGGGGCCTGTGAATGGGGCTTTGTCAGCTCCCCAGCTGCCACTGTCCAGGCTCCATCTTTAGGCTTTGGCTCCCATGTCCCCTGGCCGTGCTGACTGAACGCCTCTATGCAGCTGTGGGGATGTGTGTGTGTGTGGGGCAGGGAGAGAGGTCAGGTGACTGACCATTCGTCTCACACACACACACTCACTTACATACAAACAAGAGAATGCACACAGGCTCCACCACAAATCAAATACCCTATCTGTGAACAGCTGTGATTTCACATCGATAAAATGCATTTTATTAATCAAAAATGTTTGCATGAACTTGTAAAAAATGCAACGGAATGCCAAGTAAAAATGTCCTTTAAAAAGGTCATTTAACTATACAGAAGAAACTGCCTTTATAATTTAAATTCCATGAAGGGATGTTTCAGTTTCATGTGATGCCAATGATGTCAGGGGAAAGCAATAACCCTACTCTCAGTCCAGAGTGGTGGTACTGTAAGAGTCGGAAGCTGCAGAGAGGCAGATGAGCATGGTGGAGCTGATGGTTTTCCAGCAGCACTTTGTTTGCCCTCTATCTCCCTCCCTGCTGGTGGTGACAGCTGGCTAGCAGCACTGGGCCCTGGCCCCCATACATGTCCTCCCGCTGCCCAGCTGTGAACAGCTGGTCCCCCCTAACGGACACTGCTGGACCTGGGCTCTGCTGGCTGGGAGCGGCTCTTACAGACAACACAAGCTCTTTCACTGATAGGAGCCTATTGGAGGCTCTGTTAATGAGTGGGCCTCATTAAGGTACAGTTTCGAAAGAGGAGGACCTATTGTTCACCCTGTGTCAGAGGCTATATGGATAAAGCTATGGAGCTGTATGACACAATGGACAAACCCATGAGATTTATCAGCCCAAATGTTGTCTTTCACTTAAAGAGATGTTTGCCATGGAGGGTAAGAAAGGTAAGAGAAGGGTGGGGGCTGGAAGTGGGGTTCCCAGGACGGAAAGGACTCCAACGTTATTAGATTTGCAACAACCCGTAACACTGTCTTCCATTGTGTTTCCCTCCACCCCTGCCCTCCCCCAAACCCTGACCGTAGAACACCCCAAAGCCCCACCCTCCCTCACCCCCTGGCTAAAGCTCTCTCTCCAGGCAATTGCCATTGGAGTGGAAAGTATTCCAGAGCACAATGCCCATGCTCTCAATGGGTGCTTTAGCATGCCACCAGTGCGCTGTCACCAGCAGATGGGGAGCTAATTAGAAGCCATTAAAGGGCTTTGATAGTGTGTGTGGGAACCAGGCGGAGGGAGATGGCCGAGAGGGGGTCGGGGGTGGGGGGGTGGTAGTTGGGGTTTGGTGAATGCACACACAAGCTGCTGCAGCTACAGTGGAGAGCCTGAACTGGCCTCCCTGGGAGTGTCCTTTCCCTGGGAGAGGGCGGCCATCTTCCAGGGCCAAGGACACAGACTGGACACCTGTTAGGCTTCAAGGATCTCTTTAGAGAACCGGCACTTTCTCACTATTAGGCTCATATGCCCTGCAACCAGATCCTGTTTCTCTGGGTACTGCAGTCGAGGGGAGAAAGAGCCATACGTGTCTTAGGCTCCAGCAGGACTGAGCTGCTGATGACACATTTCTGATCCTGAGCGCCCTGTCATCCCACAGGATGTGACTCCCCATGCCCCGCTCATTAGACACCACCATCTCCCCAGGGAGACTGCGGGCTGGGCCAGGCCAGACAGGGGAGTTAAGTGGGGGGATAAGGGGCAGTAATAACAGAGCCATTTGGGATGCAGCAATGACACACTGAGCCTAACCTCTTTTGTCTCAATTGAACCTTTTTTGTTGTTCATTTAGACTCCTGTTCCTTTCGCAAGCAGTGATGTCCTAATCGCTTTAGTCCATGTCATGTCAGATCAATTATAGTTCTTTATAGCATCTTGCCACATCGAGGCTAAATGTTTGTACCTGACACCACATCCGAGTGCCATATGGGGATGACTGGCTGTTCACACACCTGCACACAGGTGTGATCTTTATCGTACAAACAGGAAGAGCCAGACTTGGAACTGGAAACTAATCCCACAGCTGCGGGGAGATGCACACTGAGAAAGGTGTGTGTGTTTGTGTGTGTGTGTTTGTATGAGAATCTTACCAAGTAAGGTTTTTTACGCGCATCTCTGATATTTGACTGAATATTCCACTTCTCTTGTTATAATAACAATCGTGGTGCTTTCATGTTACAGGAAGTAAAATGTGAACTACCTATTGTGACAGAGTGGTAGTAACAGCAGCAAAAATGTTTAAACAGTACTGGAATGTTTCCTCTGAACAAAGTCCTGCACCAACTTTTCCTTTAACTGCTTCCTGTGCTATGCTTTAGCGGATCTATTTTCTCTGGTGATAAAGAGGGCGTATTAGCAATAGACTTCCCCTTTGAGGAAAAAAAAATGGGAGAAAGAATGCTGGCAAGACACCATTTTTTTTTAAGGTGTGTTCCTACTGACAAATAGAAAACAATGCATTTTACCTGTTTGAGTGATGCATTATAGACTACAACAACATTGCCAATTAATTAAGCAGCCTATTGTCATAGCAACACAGGTGAGACACATAGGGGTGTTCTACCTCATATGATTTAGCTCTTTATTTTAATAATTGAAATATATCTACAGTAAGCAGTATAGCATGACAATATATAATGAATATTTGCCGAATTTAGGATGTTGAGCTTGCTGGAGTTGGGGGGTCTGCCATTCTGTCAGTTAAAATCAGGAGCTAATATGTTTCACTTTTCTTTTCCCTCCACTGCTTCTTCCCTCTCTTTCCCCTCTCTCCCCTCTCTCCCCTTGCCTTGATGTGCTGTAAACAGGCTAAAAAGGGCCCAGCTGTGTAGAGTTATTGTTGGTGTCAGTAGGAAGTGCTGATAGCTTTTGCAGCTGAACAAAAGCTGGATGAGGGGAGTGGAGGGGCGCTCCAGACACTGTGGCTCCAGCCTAGATTCTCTCCCACAATCCCTGCACCGCACTCCTATTGTTCTGCCCACCCGGCCCTCCCTCTGCCCTGTCAGCTGCAACCCAGGACAGAGGGTAAAAAAGAAAAAAGAAAGTCCAAAGTTTTTACGGGCTAGTGCAACAAGTAGAAAGAGTTCCTAGTAGTAAACTTTGTTACTAGCTGCAGTTGTTATTATTGGTATGTTAAGGGATCTCACATGGAATTACATTAATGCATGTAGAAAGACATTTAACTCAGATTAACACAAATTCATTAGAGGATTTGAGTTTTAAATAGGCTTAAATAAAAAAATGTTTTAATGATAAATTCACAAGACAAAAAAAACACTTCACAAAAACATAATACAATTATGAATAAATGCATGGAAAAACTTTTTTTTTCTTCTTTATTATTTTTATTTTTTTAATTTAAAAGTACTTTAATTCAAGATTTGAAGACAATGCATTTTTGACCGTCTAATTACATGGGACACATTGAATAAACATAGTTTCATGTGGAGGAATGCTGCAAGTTATAATCCAGCATTTGTGTTCAATGTAGTAGCCTACATGTTTTCAATTCTCTCTTGCCCCTCTCTCTTTCTTTTTGTTAAAGATACGAGAGTTAGCTGGTGACAATAGCCGTTTGCAGGTGCGCGGGGCGGTAATCTCATCACAGTGATTTAAGGTGATAAATGAATGATGATCTCCGAAGCCAGTTTGTTCTCAGGGTTTGCGCGCTATGCAGGTGAATGGGGGAGAGCGAGCCTGTTGTTTAAGGTCTCCATGGAGACCGCCCGCGCGGCGCCAGGCTGACAGGCGTCAAAGCTCGGATGAATGGGTGACGTCACGACGCTGGCGCCTGCCAGTCTGCTTCGGCTTGTTTGGACAATCTGGGGGAAGATTCAGAACAGAGCAATGCAATTTCAATGTGCACACAAGGCTGAGCACACACGGAGAACATGTGAAGGAATCCGTGAAGTTGCTCACAGGGGCTTCCTTTACGAAAGGAAAAAGAGAGTCTGTACTTAAAAGTGTAATGTAAGAGTTTAAAGAAAACTTTTGATTTTGACTTTCTGAAACAGACATTAAGGCTAGAATATAACACGTCTGACAATAATCTGAAAATAAAATCTTGAGTAGAAAAAGTATTTTTTTTCCCGCTGCAATTTGTCATGTTAGACTATTTCTTCTGACTTTTTTGATATGCGAAACATCCTAATCGTGATTTTCCTTAAATTAACTGATGTTCTTCAAATATTAACTTGAATAAGAATAACTATGAATGGAAGTTACCCAGCCCCGTAATTATCTATTCTAATTGCATTCCTTAGTTTTTTTTAATCCATTGTCATTTACATCTGTGGTGCCATTTATAATGGTATGCGGCAAATCTAGGGCGCTATGGTTATTATCATTAACCATTCATTCTATTCATGTCCTCTCATCCCACACACATTCACACAGCTCATACCCATACATTCACCAGCCCCTGACTGTCCCCGGGCACTCTACACCTGCAGAGTCCCCAAGCCATGGACAGCTGGATTCCCACATATCACCCGTAAAAGACACACATTTGTTTCCATTTGTAACGCCATCCCCCAAACAGATTGTAAATCCTGATAACCAGCTTGGCGTTCCTATTGGTTAAGAGAACAGTTGTGAACCATCCTTCTAGTGCAAATGCAACCATGTCATTGGCTTCTTTCGGCAAACAGGAAATTTTCGGAAACGCCCCCAAGTCCCGAGTCTTGTATAAAGCTAAGGAGGTAGAGTCACGTTGATGTTGAGGAACTGTCAACATTCCGCTGCAAGCAACTTAAAAATCGGCGAAGACAACTAAGAGACAACCTTAAGTCTATATTTTACGCACAACAATCTTTTTCGTTGGAAACTACATCTTCAGCATCAAAATGAAAGTGATCGGATCTACCTGCGCATTGAAGAGCAAGGTTGGCGGCGAGGACATGGTGCGATGCCTGTCTGACCAGAGCCTAACCATCTCCAAGTGCAAAATCCCGCTGCTGGACGAGCAGATGACCGTCTTCTTGCAAGATATGAATAGCTGCTACAGCAAACTGAAAGAGCTTGTACCCACACTGCCCACGAACAAAAAGGCAAGCAAGGTGGAGATTCTCCAGCACGTCATAGACTACATCTGGGATCTGCAGGTTGAGTTGGATGAGCCTGAGAAGAGTCGCCAGCATTCGGGGAACAGCATGCCACGCACGCCGCTGACCACTCTGAATGCAGAACTTGCCAGCATGTCTGAGGTAAATAGCCTACATGTTATGTATTCACAGTATACTTATCAAGTGTCCCGCTCATGTTGTTACCATCACTGTATGAACTCTTATTAATCAGTAGTTGTGAGTTGGTTGTATACGTGTGTGAAGTCGTGTAACTTGTTTGTGCTCAACGTGTTTTCTCTTGATCTAACAATGTTTCCCTTTCCTTTGCAGAGTGGATGTTCGGATGACAGAATCATGTGCCGTTAAACCAAGGGAACATCTCCCCCATCATTCCATAGCGAGCACCAACTTCAGGTTACCTGATGGGCCATTCGACCACGTCAAAACCTTGAACTGAGTAGGGAAGTTGCAGACTCCCATACTAGAAAATGCATTCAATGGACATGCTCTGGTGAAGAGGAACTGTCATTCCAGGCCTTCGAGGTGGCTTGGAGACGAGTGTTGTCCAAAATAGACTGGGTTAGCCGGGGACCATGGCAGATAGGCTACCAGTGCAACCAGCTCTGCTTGTTGCTTGTAGAGTTTCTTAAGAAAGTTAACATTTCTGTCAAGTTTTTGTATTCTGTAAAACATGTAGAAATTTCGAAATTTTGTTAAAGAAAAAAATACATTTCTCAGATTCCTGAGCGACAAACTGTATTGTATATTACAATGCCACATTATGTGAACGATATTGTTTTCTTACAATGTACTTTATTGGTGTTTTTATTAA
Organism: Mallotus villosus; assembly: GCA_903064625.1. Taxonomy (NCBI): domain Eukaryota; kingdom Metazoa; phylum Chordata; class Actinopteri; order Osmeriformes; family Salangidae; genus Mallotus; species Mallotus villosus. The sequence goes on along the minus strand of CAEFZP010001313.1, from coordinate 496,918 downwards.
AACAAGACAATTATTTTGAACAAAAAGTATTGTGTTATGTATGGGGAGGGAGGGGGTACGCGGCCTGTAACTATTTCAGTAGGCCTAGACTTAATGAAGTACAGTCTGAATAAAGACCAATAGGCTACACATCAAAAGTAATTTTTACCATACACAAACACAGTTTAAAACCCTTGATTGAGATGACAGTCGATGGCATATTAAACCAGTAGCTAGTCAACGGGTGTTAACATATTAGGCTACATTTCATGTGGTAGGCTCTCGAAACTGTTCAGACCAGTCTTTGATTATTGATAGTGATTCAGATAACAAAATTGAGACGATTTAGAATAATTTCAGACAAACACGTAGCCTACTATTATTTAAATGGGTCCAATTAATGTAGCCTATTTAGGCCAGTAAGCCTGAACATTCTTATAAAAGTGTCAGTTAATCGTGTTGTTTCAGTCACTTTCTAAACAAATCCTCTACTCCTCTAGTTTTTTCTTTGGTAGACCATGGGTTAAATCAGTTTGGAAGGCAATTCGTTATAAGATTTATTCTGTCTCCCTGGTGCAATGTTTTTCCCATTTCCCTGCGGTGCGATGCGCACAGCTGCAGCCCCGGCGTTCTGAGGCACGGCCAGTGTGTGATTGTGTTTGTGTGATAGCTTTGTGCCAAGGGCAGGGGAGGGCGGCGGGGCCCAGACTGAGCGGCGCCTCGGCACACCTGGGGAAGTTCAGGTTAAATAGCTCCACATTCCTCAACACACAGCTGATTGAAACATTAACAAACAGTAATCCACGAGCCAGGCCGCAGATGGGCCGGGAAGGCTGCCAAGAAAGAGACTTACTCTCTGTTATAGAATTCCCACACAGTACAGTAGATATAAACTTATGCCTACTATTTTATTTACTTTTTTACACGCGGTTATAAACTTTCTCAACCGAAGAACGAATCACTCGTGCGATATATATATGTTGCCATGTTTTACAATTTTGTGTATGAAAATACATTCTAAACTTTGTAAGTTATGTTGCGTTTAATGATTAGGTCTAAGCTACTATTAAGCCCTAATATTTTCCGTAAAGTAACATTTTCAGAGAATGGCAATATTTTCCAACTTATCTTTAAAAATTGTGGACTGGGTGGGTATTTTGATAGGAACAAATTTGACTTTCAGGCCGTTGCAAAGGCATACCATTCCACAAGTAACTTGTTTTATTTGGAATTGTTCCCCAAAAATTCCCCAAAACAGAATACCATAGCGCTTCTCGAACTATATGTCTGTCTGTGAGAAGGTGGCCCGACTTTGTGCCCTTCAGTCTGTCTGATTAGTGCATGCATGAGGTCATTATGGGGGAAGCAGTTTTTCACAAGAATTTGCTGGATTCTCATTACAATCAGAGGACATAAAAAACTCTGTTTTCAATTGATCAACACTTTTGTCATAAAACACTTATGTTATCGTTTAATAACGTCAAAGATGGCTCGATCTAATATGGCCACACTGAGCTAAAAAGTTGCAGCGAAGTGCGCCATCTTCTGTTGACAGTATCTCATGACACAATACACCTAAGAGTCACTGCAGAAATTGATTTGACTGATTTTTCATTCAGAAAAGGGAAACAAATGTGGAAATTAGCAAAATAATTAAATAAATAATGTGTGATAGAATCAAAACAGCTGAAGGCATAAGTGTTTAAATAGAAATTTGTATTTACAACGATATAGACATCAAGAAAGCGTATGTAATATACATCCTGTAAAACACTTCATTCCACAACTCAAAAAGAACAAATAGTGGGGGAAGAAACTGAATAACTAGCTGAAACGTTTTGATGAAAAAATTATAATAAAATAAAACACATTACATTTCCAAATAAAATCTAACTGGACACAAATCAATATTTTCTTTAAAAATGCAAGAGATATATTGATATGTCTAACAGATTTTCATTCTATAGTTATTCGTCTACAACAGCTGAACCCACGGTTCAACCATATTGATATTTAAGCTTGCAGTTAGATTTCCCTGTCATATGTGGTCAAAGTGTACAACTGGTAGGCCCAATCCAAAATTCATGCCTGAAATTTATCAGCATACATTAAACAGACAAAAACGTACACCTACTGTACATCCTTGAAAACTATACAGCAAATAACTAGAAAAATATCTTTGGACTGCGCATGTTAGGGTCGATTTCTCTGAGTCAAGAATAACAGTCAAAGGAAGAAAAAGAAAAAAAGCTTTCGCAAAAGTTATTGAGGGAAGCAACTCCCCTGTCGATAACTTAAAAATCATTCTGTTTGCTATGTGCTAGTAACACCCACAAATGCCTACACACCCAATCTCCCTCTCTCACACACACACACAACTGTCCTAAATGAGTTTGTTTCAATCATCACCACCATCAAAATCTTTAATAATTAGAAAGCGTATACCTTCAGTTACTCATTAGAAAGTGCCTATTTAAAGAGAAATGCATTGTTATATCCACCCCTTCCCAAAAAGCATATATATGCAGAGTTACCACAAACACAAGAAGGGGAAACCCACACACCTGCAACATTTGTTTAAGAAGTTCAAAGAAACTCCAAAACAATCAAAACAGTATTGACCTATGAGACAGTTAGAATATGACCTAGTTGTATAGTCTGTGCAAAAAGAAGTTATCTATAAAAAGCATTTACAATACAGTTGAAGCATATTTACAATTCCAATTCACATATGAGTCGCAGGAAATCCGTGACTGTGATCTAATACTGCAGTACCATTTGCTTGTTATGGGGTTATAATGCTCAGGTTCAGTATGAAGCAAGGAGGCAAGATGTATTGCTTAAATCTGCATAATATAGAAACAACCTGTGCTAAGGGTTTCCAATGATTTCTGTTAAAATGAGGCGCATTCAAAGGATAAAATAAATGCATCGAAATGCATCAATAAAGGCATCAAATCTCTAATAAGGCTGTAAAGAATAGAAATATTGCAACAATCCTTTTACATAGAAGCCATCTGGTAAAGTGCAGCTATACTTAGTTGTACCATAATTCCACCTCTCAGCAGTAATGCTGTAACTGCACAAATATGTCCAGGGCTCTCTCTCTCTGACACTCACACACACACACACACAGGCAGGGAAAGCAGGGCCTCTCCACGTGATCCATCAGTCCAGAGGTAAACATGATGCATGAAGGGGGGATTCATGGGTTAGTCCCAAGCCTTATCCCTGTGGTGGCATGTTTTGAGTGCATGTCCTCTACACAGGTGGAAGGTGAATGGAGCAGGTCCTGGGCTGTGTGCTCTCCCGGGGCCTGGCTGTCTCCTGGCTGCAACTCTCACTTCTGGAGATACCCAGTCTCTGCTGCCTCCTTGGGGAGAGCTTTCACTGCTGGCACACTTCCTCAGCAATACTTCTGCAAAACACAGAACGTGGGGTTGTACAATGAAACAATAGCCGTCTATGGGATGATAGAAAGATATCTAGAATATTTGGCAGCTTCATAACAATCATTAGCTGTTCAGAGTGCTCAAAATGATTCATTTTTCAATAGTTTATCTGATCAATAGGTTACCTGATCAGTTCCCATAGGCATTCGGCCCATTCCCATGGAGTTCATGCCCATTTGCCCCTGCATCTGGCCCATCTGTCCTCCAGCCCCACTAACTGGTCCTGGAGTGCCCATAGAACCATTCATCATCATGGATCCAAACTGGCCCTGGTTTCCCTGCTGGGAGAACTGCTGCTGGGGGTATGAACTGAGACACAGAGAGAACATTATTTTCAACACTTGCCAAGCCAACGACAGTCACATGGTCAAGTCACTGAGTTAGTGTGTACAGTAGTGCTTGGTGCTAATCAAACATACTTGTTTCTCGGCACACCGCCCTGTGCCCAGCCCTTCATGTCAGCAGACTGGTACATATTGGCACCCTGGGGATTCCCCTGCATGCCTTGTATCATAGGACTCTGAGGCCCTCCCATTCTGCCTGGCATCATGGTGTTGGGCTGGCTGTTGCCTGGGCTCATAAAAGAGGGCTCCCCCTGCTGGTTCATTCCTATAAGCACAGCCATGGAGATGAGACAGCATGAATTAGCATCTAACACGAAACCAAACTTCTGAGGTAATTATCAAATACACCATTAGCCTCGTTAATGATGCTGGAGGGGGAACTCGGCTCACCATAGTTGGCTCCATAGTTGAAAGTCTGCTGCCCTGGCTGGTTTATGGGGGGTCCTGCCATGGGGCTATCCATGCCTGTTGGGGCTGTCACATTGGGAGGAGGGCTGAAGCCCGCTGCTGCCCCCTGCTGCTGCTGCTGCTGCTGCTGTTGCTGCTGCTGCTGCTGCTGCTGTTGCATGAGCATCATTATCCGCTGCCTCCTCATGTGCATCTCCCGGTTGCGCTGAGCCATCATCTGGGCATTCAGGAAGCCCGGCTGGGGTGAAAACACACCAACATGTTACAGTACATGCCAAGAGTTGACCAGTAAAATGCTACGCTGTGATACCTGCCACTGTACCACACACTGATATCATAATGCACATAGGAAGGGTGTATTAAGTTCCCACCTGGCCAGCCATTCCAGGCTGCATGCCAGGCTGCATGCCAGGTTGCATGCCAGGCTGCATGCCAGGTTGCATGCCAGGCTGCATGCCAGGCTGCATGCCAGGCTGCATGCCAGGCCTCATGGCAGGGTTCCCTCCTGGGTTGTTTTCCATCTTGATTGGCATGCCTTGACGAGTTTGGTTCATAAACTGCAAGGGAGAAGGAACAATGTCATCTACAATGTATCCTCTAGTGCAATTCCATCAGATTAAATGCTTGTAGCCTGTCTATACAGTGCATGCTCCCCTCCTGCTGTGTGCATGTGTGAGTATGTCTGTGTGTGTGTCTGTGTGTGTGTACCTGCTGTCCCTGCAGCCTCTGCTGTAGCTGCAGTCTGAGAGGCTTGGTGGCACTTATCATGCGAGGCCTCATCATGTTGGATCGAGGGTGACCCATGCCCCCCATGCCTGGGAAGCCCCCAGGCTGACCCATCTGGGTCATCATGGGGTTAAAGCCTGCGGGGGCCTGGCCCTGCATGGGGTTTCCCGCCATAGGCAGGCTGCATGCCCATGGAGGGGGGCCCGGGGTAGCCCTGGCTGTACATGGCCTTCTGCTCCATCCCTGCGGAGGAGTCTGGCCCAGGGAAGGACTCTGACGGGGGCCGCTGGCGCTGCTCCGGGCCTGGGGAGGTCTGGGGAGGGAACAGGACATTCAGCAGGAGACCCAGCATGTTCACTTTGGATTTGACGGCCCAGTGTCGTCTTTTTATAGTAGACACTTTTCAGTACGTCACCTGGCCCACGAGGTCTGGGATGCCCAGGGCACGGTCAATCTCCTCCAGGGCGATGACATCAGCGTTGTTGAGCAGACAGTCGAGCTGGTCCAGCAGCGCCCGCTCGTCACTCTGCCCCTCGCTGGTGGAGGGGGGCACTAGCAGCTCATCCAAGGGGTTCCCAACATGACCCCTGGCACACAACAACACAGACGGGTTAGGGAACTCCCCTTGTCAGACAGACGGTGAGGGGATCTTTCTATACATGAACTTGAACAGTGTTTGTCTACCTGCTGGTGTTGATCTGTGGTCTTTCCATGCCCCCTGAACTGTCAGGCCAGGAAGGTGAATGAGGCGGGGGCCCCTGCCCACCATAGGGACTCATACCCATGTTTACCTCATTGGAACCTACAGGGCAATTATCATACATGATCAGTATTTACACCAAACTCAGCAAAGATACACATTCGGTGCTGAAGACTTGAAAACACACAAAACGCCAAAGACCCCTGTGATGACCCTAAAAGAATCACACAAACACAAGCTCTACGTACCCATTTCCATGAGCTGCTGCTGCAGAATAGATCGGGGGTTGGCAGGAACACTGTTGGACCTGTTCATCATGGGCCCTCCGACCATACCGGGGCGGCCCATGGCGGGGTGCCCTTGGGGTCCCAAAGGACTGGCACTGGGCCTGGACATCCCCCAGTCCCCTGGCCCTGCCATGGGGGAGCGCTGTGGCATCCCCATGCCTCTGCCCATGCCTCCTGAGGGGACACACAGAAGGTAGGAGAGGTGTCAGTGCTGTTCCCTGGCCACCGTCAAAACTAGACCAAAACAAACCGATCAAAACACTCGACACCCTCCATTTAGGCAGTGTGTCATTGGAAGTAAGTTAATAACAAGTTACTTGTGGCGCCGCCCCGTGGTGGACACAGACCCACGCCTCCAGGGAAACCGTTGGTCATGCCAGGTCGGATGGGGCTCTCCATGTTCTCCAGTTTGACCAGAGTGGGACAGGGAACGTTCCTCCTCCCTGCCAGACCGGTTCCTGCCCCGCCCACAGGCTTGGCATCCACAGAGAGAGCTCTCTGATAGGCTCCTCTCTGGCCAGGGCCCATGGGACCTCTCTCCCCATCTGGAACAGACCAGACAGGGATTAACAGCAGGCAAGCATAAACAGGAACTAGGGTGTGTAGTTTGCTGGCTGTTAATCTGTGTACCATGCAGACTGTCTGGGATGTTCCCCTGCTTGGTGCCCACTTCCTTTCCTGCTCTGGCGTCTGGCTCGGGATAGAACCCTGAGCTGGGGTTCCTAGGGCGCCCCAAGATGGTCTCCAGGGTTTCCAACTGAAAGAAGGAAGGACAGTTAGTTAGCAGATCTACATAGTACACTTTATACAATTGTTTAAAAATAAAATTATACATATCCCTACCTCATCAGGTGGCTCGGTTTTGACCTTCCCCTCCAGGAAGTGGGGGTCGGAGGAGGTGATGCCTGATCCTGCTCCTTGGAGGCCCCTCCCCTCCTGCTCCTCCTGCTTTGGCTTGACCTCAGAGCCATCTTTCGAGTCGTCTTTGTTGAGAAGGTAGTGGAGGAGGGCGTGGGTTTTCTCCTTCTTAGGGCTGTGCTGCTCCTGCTTCACATCAGTCCCCCTGGCCCCTCCCGTCCCAGCCTCCAGCCCTCCAGCCTCCTGGCCCAGGGGAGCCTTCCCTGTGGCTTCTGCCGTGATGCGGGCCACCTCATCTGGGGTGTTGCCGTTCTGCAGCAGCTTGTGAAGGATCTTGTGTTTCTCCTGCAAGGACTGGTTGGCGAAGTTTCCCGCTGCCCCTGTGGAAGACGCCGCCCCCAGGCCCTGGGGACAAACCCCAGTGGTGGAAGAGGAGACGCCTGTGGAGGAGGGGCTGGTGACACAGGCCATCCCATCCTTTCCCTCAGCCCCCATGGGGATGGGGCCTGAGCCAGGCTGCACCAGCTCATCTGTTGGGGAGGTGAGGAGCTGCAGGAGCTTCTTGTGGCTCTTTGCGTCAGGGACGCGCCGGCTCGGTTCGCCCCCGCTCTGAGCCCCCTCTCTGCTGGCCTGGCTGTCGGGTTTGTCTGGCCCCTCTGTGGTCGGGGGTGTGCGGGTGCTGTTGAGACAGCTGCTCCCCAGCACTGCCCAGGGAGCTGCCTGGGCTCTTAGAGTCCGAGTGGGCTAACGGTCCTGGCTTACAAGGCCCACTCTGGGACTGGACCTGGCTCTGGTTCTGCTGAGTGGAGTTTATGCTAGGGGAGCTGTCAGGCTTGTGTAGTGGAGGCGAGGTGAGAGCTGAGGGGAGAGAGGAGGGCAGAGAGGTGCCCACTCCCTCACTAATGGCCTGCAGAGCGTTGAGGGAGCTACTGGAGAAGGTGGTGCTCCCCCCTGAGCCCCCCGACCCAGAACCACCCTGGGTGACTGGAACTCATGGGAGAATTCATACCTGAAAAACACACGTGCAAACACACATTATTATATTTTCTAAAAAGGATTCTGTTTAAGTAAACAAGCCAATCTAAGTCATACCAAGTAAGTTATTCACTTATTTGAAAGCGTGATATGAGGACGTTTTGAAAGAGCCTACCTCCAGGTGAGAAGGGCCCGGCTCCTGTTTTGGGGCTCCCTCTGACCCTGGGAGAGCCCATGATGTGCTGGGGGGCGTTCATCCCTGGGCTGCCCTGGGTGGGACTGTTCATCCCCAGTCCATAGCCCCCTCCGTGGAACTGACCTTGATGCTGCTGGTGCTGCATGCCATGGTGGCTCATCTGATTCATTGGACTCATGGAGTTCATCTGAGAGTTCATTGGATGCATCGAGTTCATTTGATTCATGGAATTCATCTGACTCATGTTGTTCATCTGATTCATGTTATTCATCTGATGCATTGGATTCATCTGGTGCATTGAGTTCATTTGATTCATCTGGTGCATTGGGCTCATCTGATTCATCCTGTTGCCTCCTCCATAAGGGGGAGCCCCTCTCTGTCCCCATGTGGCCCTGTTCACCCATGGCATAGCCCCTGTTCATGCCCATAGGCATGCCTCCAGAGGGGCCCATGTTGGACTGGGCATTTGGGTTGCTGACCCCCATGCCCTGGGGCCTCATGCCCACCGCCTGGTTGTTGCGAAATCCATTTGGCTCCCTAAAACCAGGCAGAAAATATTTAACGCTATTCTATAAACGTAATCACAACGTGCAACTTTAAAAGCATGTCATTAGTCCTCTGTGGGCTGTGTGGTGGACTGTGTGGTGGACCTGTGTGGTGGAGCTGTGTGGGCTCACCTCTGTAGCAGGTGAGTGGAGAGGAAGGTGGGCGGCTCGCTGGAGTTGGGGTTGCGGCACAGGTCGCTCTTGGTCTGAGCCGTGACCGGGGTGCCGTCAGACAGAGAGAAGCGGTAAAGCGGCGTCTCTGCATGACCGTGTAGGAAGGCTGGAGAAGACAGAGACAAAGAAGTCTGTTCAGATTCACATATATCAAACCACTAATATATATATACATCTTTTACATTTGAACGTTCCCAGTATAGTATTTCTACACAGAAAAGATGGAGGTATTTTAGACAGCTAATATTGTAGTAGAGCACCAGAGAGGACACCGTGTCTAAAAAGCATCGTACCCTCCTGGTAGTGGCGCTTGTAGGACCAGGGCTGGCCCTCGCTGCGGTGGAGGAACATCTGCATGCAGCGCCTGACCAGATCCTCCCATCCGGGCCGCATGGTGGTGTGGAGGGAACCCTGCTGCTCGATCTCTATCAGCTTCCCTAAGAGCAGGACGACACGCGGGAGAGGTCAGGGAACGCTCGCTCGGTTCAGCTCCAGCTCCAGACTGTGTACCTGTGGGGCGGTGCTGGCGGCGGGGTGGCATTACCTGAGATTTCATGGCGAGTACTGAACCTCTCTGTTCTCTCCACAGCCGTGATTCTCCGAGCCACGCAGATCATGCACGACTGCAGGTCTGAGAAACACACAACAGTCTAGTCAGCGCTCCTCGCCAAGAGAATATATCCGACACAGTATTCAGATGGTTTGATCGCTAAATCATTTGAAGAAAGTGAATGTTAGCGTTGTCCTCTCTGTACCTTCTCCCTCCTCCATCATGGCCCGGGGCTGAGTGAGGGCGAAACACTGCATGGTCTCGTAGCGCGGGCCCCCGGCCCCCTCCTCTGACGGCCCATGGCTCTGCCCGTGACCGTACTTCACCAGCATGCGGCAGTTGAAGGTGTGGCTCTTCTGCCGCGGGGCCTCGCCACCCCACGACCCCCCATTGGGAACTGGACCAGAAGCGGAGGAGAAGCCTTTCGTTAGCTACTTCTAGAATAGGTGGAAATTAATGAGCGTGTGTGTGTGTGTGTGTAATTAGGTGTGTGTCTCACCGTTTGTCTTGGGCAGGTTTTTGTGCAGCTCCTCCCTGTCTTGCTCGTGGAGGATGTTGTAGACGTTGGTGTTGATGAGCTCCTCCTGTTTGTACTGCAGGTACTGGGTCACGTTGTCAGATACAAACACGATGCTGCCCTCCCAGTTCACCACAAACAGAAACCCATCCAGGGCCTGGAAGAAGAGACAGGAAACATGAGAATGACAGATTAACTCAAGTTTATTACCTACACCATCTTGAAAATGACCTTTACCACCACACATTAAAAGCCCATTTAAAAATGTGGCCTACATGTAACCCACTGAAGACTACATGTCCCAACATAAGGAAGTCAGCCTAATATTATTGCCCTTTGACCCCGTCTTGTCCCCAGGCTAACCTGTAGTAGCAGAGGCCCCAGATGGTCCTTGTCGATGACCCCCGGGCCCGTAGAGGACACGTCTGCCTTCTGGACATCATCATCACTGCAAGAGCTCTTTCCTAAACAGCAAAGACCCCAAAACTTCTATCAGTACACAACAGACACACAGAAAATCACATTCAGTCATGCGTTTCTAGAGAACACTAAACAAAAAAAACAAAAACTTGTATTATTCCAACAAAAAAGCTAAATAAAACATAAGTTTAACACAATTATGTTCACTTCAAGGTAATCAGCGGTCATTTTGCTGCTTTTAATGTCTTGTGTACCCTTTACCGTGTCCTTGAGTGCCGAGAAAGGCGCCTTAAATACAATTTATTATAATTATTATTAATAATCAAATGCACAGAAGATCACTGAATCTGCACTCAAAGCGTGACACCATTATTGTTGCACTGTACTATGTAATATTGTAGTTGAGACGTTACTTTGCACTGTGCCTGGTAAACACATAGTATTCCTTGACTCTGCCTACTGAAATCCTGTCACAACTAGAATTTCTGATCCTGGAATTTCTGCGGTTCTTCCTATGTGAACTGTTTATAGGCCACTTTGGATACAAGCCACAACTACGTGAATAAAAGGCAAAGGTACTAAGAATCACCACCAGGTGGCAGCATGGCATTCATTTACAATACTAAAATCCTACTCCATTTTGAATGAGGTTTGAATCACATTTAATATCAGGCAGGAAGAGAATTCAATTCAACTCCTTCCAACTGAAAAGAGCAGTGACTGTCAGACGGCTCCCTGTGTCGTATGAGAACAAAGGGACGCTGGTGAGACACCAAAGGAGTGAAGGAGGACGGAGAAAGGAAGAAGAGGGAGAATATAGGTGCGTAAGAGCCTCCTCATTCACTTCCTGTAGCTATGGCAACGTGGCTGCAGAGCCCTTGGAGCAGAAGCACCAGCCAGCTGTGGCCCTTTGGGCGGATTCCAGATACCTCTGTATCCTCCATCTCCCCTTACCCCCAGATAGCCTCTGTGATAAGTGCATACATGTCAGTAACAATACAACAGGAGCAGCATGCATCAACACTAGAAGGCCAGGTAGAATCGCTACCATCTTTTTAATCTACACATCCATTTTAGATAGTGTCATGGAGAGGTAACGCAAGTATAGGGTACCAGGTAGCAATTTTCAGGATGGATCCCTGATGTCAGGATGTCTCCCAGCGGTCCATCCTTCTAAAGTGTCATCGCTCTTCCTGGAGCAGATGAGGCTGGCCAGCCGTATACAGCCTTGAGCTGGAACGCCCCTCTCGCCTACACCCCCTCCTCCCTGGCGCAGCTACAGCTCAATTACTGCCGTTGCTCCACCCTCGTCTACGCAAACAGCCTGGCCAGGGGCAGGCGGCGCCGCCTGGCCGTGACCTGAACACGGAAGCGCTGCCTGACTGCATGCGTCTAGTCAGCAAATAGAACGAGAAACCCTCGACACACACGATCACGTTTCCCCCCATGTGATCCTGAAGGCAGCGACCCTCCAGTGGAGAAAACAGAGACAGGTCCGTGGAAGGTGATCGCGCGGGGGGATCATACATACCCTGCTCCTTGATCTGTCTGATCTGCCGCACCGTCTCCTTGAGGATGGCACACTTGTCTGGCTTCACGTTGAAGCTGTCGATGCTGCTGAGGTTGGCAGAGATCAGCTCCGCCAGCTCCTCGATGTACTTGCTCTCCTGCTCCCTCCGGCGCTTGTCACACCTGCAAGGGACACCGTCAGACACGTCACCATGGCAACCCCTGTTTGCGCCCCCCCCCTTTTTTGAAATGAGCCGTTGGTTGCCAAGTCCAGATCCTGGCATCGCTCAAGAGAGGGGACACGACTGGAGAACAGACAGAGGGACAGGGACAATCCGTGCAGACAGGGCGCTCAGAGCTCCCACACAGACGTGACGACTCACCCCAGGCCTGGCGTGTCACAGGTGGAAACTTTGCGTTTCCGCTCGGCGCCCAGTGACTCCAGCGTGTTCTCCCCTACTCCACTCATCCTCAGCGCATATCAGCACCTAGGGAGACAAACAGACACTGTTTAGACAAGGAACGTCCGGTTCCATGAAGATGAAATGGACCACTATCCAGTTTTCAGCACACATTGAAAGTGGAAACATCACAAAAATCCATCTGACATCTTTAGAGACACCTTAAATGTTGTATTACTACTGAATAGTCAACATAGCCGGGTTAGCTAACAAGGCAGTTGTACCATGACTGAAAAGACCAAGACATCTGATCAACAACTGACCCGTTATTGCTGAACAACATTCCTGGTGACTCCCTGATTAGTTTAAATTCTACAGTCGATGACATCAGAATCTGAAACTGGTTTATTGGTCCACATCTTTGGAATTTTCTTTGGTCAGATACAGTGCAAGCCCAGGATAAACATGTACACAACGTGCTACAGTAACATAAGTGACAAGTTAACAACAAAAGAATGAAGGGAGAATACGTGTGTAGGCTATAGTATACAGATACGTGTACCCTTTCCAAGAATATTCTATTGCTGAATGTTATAACCAAGCATTCATGGCTGCTGACCTTAGTTAGATAAGACACCCTCATTTTAATACAACCCCAAAACTGAAGCTTCAGACTGAGCCTTGGTAGGGGCCCGTGGTTACGGACATCTCCCTCGGCTCCAATAGGAGGGAGATCTCATCTGTTCCAGAGTGAGGAGAGACTGATGATGATGTAGTGATTTAGAGCCTCAGGGGGAATGGGTCATTCGGCGTTCAGCTGGCTGCTAAAGCTGCCTGCCTGCCTGCTCCTGCTACTACTCGGACAAACAAAGCACACACAGACACACACACACACATAGCGCGCTCTCTGAACGCTAACATGCTCAGGCATGTAGCTACTGGCACAGAGAAGGTGTGAATCTTGTTGAACCGGTTATCCAAAGGCTGACTCTGTACCGTGCATGTCTATACCAGGCCCATGGCTTCTTAGGAATACTAAGTAAGAGCATTTCTGTGAGCATCTTATTTTCCTTTGTACAGGCTCCATTGTCACAAACACTCCTTTGTCATCCTGTCCATCAAAGATGAACACCACGGGGGCCCAAAGAAGACATGTGCTGTCCTGCCAGGCCGAACCATACCAGGCCTCGTTATGTACAGATGGACAAATGTGGAGTTCGGCATTGTCTCTGACAAGGCATGCTTTGGGGGGGGTTTTCTTCCTTTTTTCCACAGAAGCCACTGTACTACTGTGAGACAAAAATGCTTGGCTTCATCCCATTCTTCTTTTATCTCATTCACTCACTCATCTCACTCCTCAATAGTGTATATCTGCTCCGGTGTCCCACACATCTGCTCCACACACACACCTCCTCCCCTCCAGCCCCTTATTGCTGCAGTGCCGAGACCCTGCCCTTGGTTTCCTGTTCTGGCCTTGTCCCATGTGTGACCCCTTTAGGTCTCAGGCCACAGGAAACCACTGCAGGCAGCGCCGAAGGTCACTGCTCTTTCCCTTCCCATCCCAGCTTATTGTTCCAGTCATAAAGACTATTCTACTGTACTATTAAAAAAAAAGAAGACATGCTTTGACGCATATTCCCCCCGATACTACATTTAGAAAAGGGTTAGGAAGACACAGACTCAGGGAAATACACTCTCTTTCATAAACTCTAAAGTGTGCACACACAAACACTCCAGTTAGGCCCTGATGAGCTCATCGTTCCAGAGTGGAAAAGTGCAGAGCGGATGGGAGTACTTATTTTCGTCTCCTAACTGCAGGCATGGACGTGCAGACGACCAGAACACAAACTCTCCGACTCGCTCATGGCCATTAATCTCCACTGCAAGCTCTCCGTCAGTCTCATTTTCAACACTCCTCCCTCTCCCTCTCTTTTACTGTCTGCTTTGCTCTCTCATTCTCCCCATCTCTCCCCCCCCCTCGTGTCTCTTCCCCCATCTCTCCCTCTTTACGTCTCTCTCTCCCTCCCTCTTCCTCTGCCTGCTCACATTAGCAGCAGGAGAGAGGGTGACATCAAACCTCATTCAGCTTCACATCCCACAACAGACAAACACAGGGGTGATGAGTGCAGTTGAGAGCCAGAGACGGTAAGGACTGAGGCAGAACAAGGTACCAGCCTGATGCACTGTCATCTCTACATTCTATTTGAGGAGAATGAATGAGCAAGATTAAGGTTTGTGAGTAGGCTATAACAGGTAAAGTTTCCTTTTGGGATTTGCAATGCTCACAAATAGGCTAATGCTAATCACTGCTAGGACTTAGTCATAAATATGTCTGCCTTGGAATCAAACTGAGATATTTCCGGTGTTCCATTTAATTATGTCTTCATCAAACTTGACTTCTACCAAGAGTTGACAAACATTTGAGTAAGTCAACCAAAAGCAAAACTGGAGGATAAACCAAAAAACACTCACCTCCCTTTGAGATGTGCTTTGAACAGCAGCCAACCTTAGATGAGTCATGACAGGCCTGGCATTAAGCAAATGTTCCAGAACCAGACATTTCTGACAATGTGAAACTTGCCCAGAGATGGGAAAGCTCTGTTGTTGTACCCTGTCAAGTAAACAGCTACAATTGAAGCTTTTGCAGAATACTGTTCCGAAGCAAGTCCCTCCACAATGAGCTGACAGACAATTACAAAGACAATAGGTTGGTTAATAACTGAGTGCCAGCACATCTGGAAATCCACCAGTTCACACTCTTGGCCACACTACCCACCGCAGTCTAGCCTTACATTATCGATAGGCTAGACTACATAAACTGTCTAGTGACCTGTTCAAACTGTTTTTAATCTAACTTCATCGGAAACATATTTCTAAAAAAATAAGCAGGATGGCACACAAGATGGCATCCTGTTTGTGTCCGCTCATGCTGTCCCCTTTTGCGTCACTACTTCCTCTTCCTGGAAATGTGGCCACCAATCCATCAGATTTGCATATTCTGTGTTCCTGCCCCTATCCCACCTCATTTTGATCAGCTAAACACTCTCATGCACTAGATTTCCTACTTATCCTCACATAACACACTCACTTTTCATAGGTTGATCTCCTGTTTTCACACACACACACACACACACACACACACACACACACACACACACACACACACACGATTGCTGATATGTAGATGTACACTGATGAATCAAAACTTGAAGACCACCTGCCTCAGATTCTGTTGGACCAACGTGCTGCCAAAACAGCACCGACTTGCTGAGGCAGAGACTCTAAAAGACCCCTGAAGGTGCCCTGTGCCATCTTTGACCTAGAACGTCCCAGAGCCTTCAAGTCCTGTAAGGTGCGAGGCTGTGCCGCAGTGAAGCAGCCTTGTTGGTCCAGCACATCCCACAGATGCATTAAGATATTGGGAATTTGGTGGCCGAGGCAACACCTTGAAAACTCCATCCTGTTCATGAAACCCTTCCTCTATAAGTGCAGTGTGGCAGGGTGCATGATCCTGCTGAAAGAGGTCACTGCCATCAGGGAACACCACTGCCATGCAAGGGTGTATCTGACCTGCAACTAGGTTTAGGTAGGTGCCACTTGTCAAAGTAACATCCACATGAAAGGCTGGACCCTGGGTTTCCCAGAAGGACACTGCATAGAGCACCACACTCCCTCCACCGACTTCTCGTCTTCCCACAGTGCATCCTGGTGCCACCACTACCCCAGGTACACACCCCAAAAGTACACAGCCATCCACGTGATGTTAAAGGAAACAGGACTCATGGGACCATGCGTCCTCCTTCCACTGCTCCCATGTCCAGTTTGGGGCACACACAAACACACAGACACACACATCATGGCAGCACTGAGCTAAAGCTGAAGGTGAATAATGAAAAGAGAGACAGAAAAAGAGAGATGGAGACAGATAGAGAGAGAGGCTAAGGTAGATTGGGTCCTTCCTCTAGTCAACCATTACAACAAGTCTTTTTCATTCCACTTTTCAACAAATCCAACTACTGTGGGCACATTTGCCAAATATACTTGTGGGTGAAACAGAAATGACACACTAAAGTGAGACTGACACAGACTGACACAGAAAATAAATGAGCACAAATACATGAAACAACAACAACAACAATAATAATCTGGAGGGGGTGCAAAAGAGGATAGAAGGAACAGAAGAGGAAGAAAGGTGTAGAGGAGGAGGAACAGGAGCTGTGGAGTTGTAAAGTCAGTGAGTCAGGACCAGAATAGCGAGGACATTCCAGTAGAGCCTGAAATAAAGCCAGTAATCTGAGCTCTGGGAAAGCAGGCCAAATAACAAACATGTCCCGCCCAAAACAAAGATCACAGACACATTCTCTCACAAAACGAAACCCTCAGACAAACAGGCTACACTACTGGCTATCCCTTTACAACACAAGGCTTCCCCTGCTTACGGGAAAGGAGAGGTAAGAGATGGAACAACTAAAACTGTTAAAACAGTCACTCAAAGCAAGTGGTCTGTAAGGCCAATTCATTGCTTTTTACCAATCCATAAGGCAGCCATACACCTCACTCCTATAGTATATATCTAATTTCAGTATACAGAAATTAGACAAGACACAAAGAAGCATCTACTGGAGTTCAGACATCAAGTGCAAAAGGAAACAAGAGACCAAAATGACTTCCTGTTTTCTTCACAGAAGAGCCACACCTCCCACAGAGCACACTTGAAGCTATTTGAAAGTTTCAGGACAATAGCAGCTCAGACAAGTTAGTCGTCAACACCCTTTAGGGCTGGTGTCAGATTCTATGCTAGGTTGAAGCCAGGTTTAGCTGGGCTGACAATGTTGAGCCACAATTGAAAAGATGAGGTACAATTCCACTTAAAAGAGAGTGAGATAGAAAACATATTGATGAGACAGAGATAGCCAAAGGACAACAGTCTGAAGTGCAGGACAGAAGACATATGCTAAGCATGTGTGTACATGTGCAGACTTCTAACAAGCTGAGCAGTAAAAGACTAAGAAAGCCTCTATTATCCATCCTGAAGCACACTGGCAGCTTCAAATTCCAGCGAAGCCCTGACTTAAGAAAAGCATTTGGAGAGAAAAATAAAGATTTTTCCCCTGTTGTCTTCAGTCCAAGGAATAACTGTCCTGATTGGACTCCAGAGTGTAGTGTAGAACTATGACTGTACTCAACTTGACGGTCCTATGGCAATCCTGCTGTGGGACCCTTACATGCTGCCTAAATATACTCGTTGAGATAACAAACACGGTATTGTTATTAACTACTTCTAGTTTTGACACTGACATCTCTCTCAAGTTGATGTGTCCTCCTCTGGCATCGTCTATTTCTCGCCAAAAAAATGCAGAGTGGAAGAGAACCAGAGAAAATAAATGGATGTGAAGACAAAGAGATGACAGATTCTACTGTGTGTGTGCGTGTGGTGTGTGTGTGTGTGGGTGTGTGTGTGTGCGTGGGTGGGTGTGGGCAGAGTAGGGAGAAAAGAAGAGTTCTGCAGGAGTAACTGCTATCCATCATTAGCACAGACAAAGAACAGAGACACGGAAGACAGGACCCACGCAGGCACACACTGAACACACACACACACACGCACACACACACACACACTGAACACATGCACACACACACACCACTGTTGCCCCCATAACAACATGATCTGAAGGACAGTGCTGGCAGGATATGATTAGTTACACAAAACCTCACACAAAACACAAACAACATCTTGCAAACGAGAGAAGAGCAAGGCAGGGGATGATGCAAAGTGTGAGCCTGTGATCACACGCTGATAATATGATGTAAATTGGCTCATTAATCAATGACCAAACAGCCTTTTATTCGGCTACCTCCATTCTGCCCCTTCAGAAAACCCTAAACATATCAGAAACAAGAAAGATATAAAAGGTAATGACATCTCAAGTTGATTCTCGACATGAGAATATATATTTTTTTAACTGATCAATTTAAACCCATTACACAAACAATCCTCAATTCCATCCATCTAAGAGACGGGATCCTCAGCTGAAAAGCCAACATTCATTTTCAAACCACAGTGCATTTTTACTGATTTCCCCCCCCCCTCTCTCCGTCTCTCCCTCTCCTGTTCCCTCCTCCTGGATCGCTGGCGTAAACACAGGAAGAGAGCGGGCTCTGTTCCACGCCAGAGCTGGGCGTTCCTACAGAGCTCCTGCGGGGTCAAAAGTTTACTGTGGTTTTAATTTCACCTTTCCTCAGCCAATCACAGCACCACACTGCAGCAGCTGAACTATGACCCCAGCAAAGAATTCCAGTCAAGAGAGTCTGACGCCAGTTTCAATGCTGCTCCCCCAACGGCCTTCCTTTTTTCAATAACTCCTTTTCATTGTTTTTTTTCCAGCAAGCTAATTTCATGTGTTAAGAAATGCAAGAAGACCGCAATACTAGTGCAAAACTTAAAAATAATCTTTAAATTAAATAACCCATCACCACTGCTCCTCACAAAAGTAGGCTTGATTATCAGATGTTTTCTTTAGGGCCTAATTTTTATTTGACTGCCTCGTAAAAGTGTGATTCAGTTAAATGTATAGAATTAGGGCAATCTAATGGGGTTTGTAAAAGCAGCTTTAACAGAATGGAAAAGATGGATTTAGAAGTTCAAGTGAGCAATTACTCACAGCTAAAAATAGAGCTCATGAAAAAAGCTCAATAACACCAACATTCCGACTTCAGGAGGAATGTTCTCTTCCTTTCTCCCGATACACCCTGAAACTCCCTGCGTCTATCACACCACATGCCACCCAGATTCTGGGTAACACTATTAAAAGTGTGTTTAAATGACTTATGAGGACAGGCTGGATCCAGGGTCACAAAGCCCCATTTTGAAAAGGAGAGATGCATGGAAGGAGGGGCTACCCTGCTGGGAGCAGAATACCCGTGCATCCTCTCATAGCCAGAGCTTGATCCCCACACACACCTCGATTTTAATCCACACACACACCACTCCGTTAATCCAAATGTGGAGTTGTTTTTGCCTCTCTGGTGCTCCAGACTGCTTAATGTGCAGGGTGATTAACCTTGTACTGCTAATCAGGACCCTCAGAACCAAGCAACAGGAGCCACACCAGGGAACTGCAGGCCAGCACCAGTTTTATGTAGTGTTACACTCAGTGCAGATGCACTTTACCTTACTACCCGTATGTAGAAGTATCTGCAACTTGGATGATTACGAAGTGCATTAGTACATAGCTGAAAAGTCACTTCCCAGCACTGAATGCTCCAGAACATGATTACAAGCTATTTATAATACAGGCCTTTAATTGCATAAAAAGGCCTGTCATTTGAACAGTCTGGACATCAGTGTATTCCTTCACATGGTTTGATGGAGAGAGCAAGAGTGTTAAAGCTCTACTAACTTATTGATGATATTAAGACATTCAACTGCATTACTTTCTAAAATAATAGCTGAGCCATTTAGAACCTCACTTGCGAACTAAAGAGAAAACGATTTGGAATGTCACGGTGCCTGTAGACTGTTGCCAAATGTCCTGAATTGCTCTACTGTCTGTCAACAACAGTATGAGGAGCACTGTTGTTCAACTCACAGACGAACATGGCAAGTGAGAAGCAGGGATGCAGTGTGTCACAGTGCTGAGTATTTGGTAGTTCTGCATGCCAGTTTACAGCATGTCTTGACCATGAGACTCTGGAGTCATGAATTTCCCACACCACACACACATAACCAAAAACATGTTTATGGCCAGCCACACTCTGCATAAGATATTACAGAAAAATTAAGATGAAATTAATTAGGCAGACTGTAGTACATCAGGGTCTGCTCACTAGTTGAGTCAGAACAGACCAGGCCTCTTAAGACTGAAATACTGTGTCACTCAAGACTAAACTTTCCTCTGAGATGTGGAGGGGTGGAGGCAGGGCAATCACAGGGCAGGAAGGGGGTGGGCAAGAAGAAGGGAGGAGGGCAGGACAGAATGAAAGCAAGGTGGCTCTGTAACAGTTGAGAAGTTCATCCACAACTGGCATGCTGTCCCCCCCCCCAGCCCCATGTTCACTCCCTGACTGACAGAGAAAGCATCTGGTAACGTTTAACTCACGAACCAAACATTTTTTTCCCCCGTTTTCCTTTTTTCCCTGCCTAACTTTATAAAAGGGGGCCCTAAACAAAACACAAACAAGATCTTGCTAACATTTTACAATGGTAACAAATCCAAGTGAAGGAGTTGCCCTCCCGTTGGCTTGTTCAGGTGAACCCCTTTTATGAGCATTCTTCAGCCAAGGGAGAGAAAGTGAAAGAGGAGGTGGGGGTGGGGGAACTGGCCCCTTGCTCTAATAAACCATTCCTTCCTTCATCCAACTAGAAGTGAGCACAGAGAGCTAACTGTTCCAAAGTCTTGCTAGTTATAAATTGGAATTGGGTGCAATGATTACTTCAGGCTGCCCGTTTGGCTCAAGTGTGTATGGTTCACATATGGCTGAACTACTGCTATTGAGTGTTACCTTAGAGTTGAAGAAAAGGGGAATGAGAGAATTGTATTTGTAAATGCAATTATATCCTGTCTGCTTACTACATGAACTGAGGAGAGGTAAACAAACCAGTTTTTTTGCACCCCACTGCTTTTACTCTCTTTCTAAAAGAATGTAATCTTGAATATTTGTTATCAGTGGCAACGTACCTCTCCCGTCAAGTTCAGAACCTGTTGGACTTCTGTCTCCTCAGGTTTATGACACGTGCACCCTAACGGCACAAAGTTTACTATGATCACATGACTGACCTTGAGCTTCACACGCAGGACTGTGTTGTCATAGAGACATGGACCATGCTTAACACATTTAGAAGAAAAAAAATACTAGTACGACATGATATTTCTGGGAGACAAAGTTCTAGATCCATTTGAAAAAAGGTGCCTGCTAGCTTTATCTAAGTCCGGCCCCCTTGTCCACCTCATGTCCGACCAAAAGGTACATGGTTTGGCACAGAATCATATTTCAGTTAGAAAAACAATCAACCTTTCCTTTCAGCTCAGCCCTCACTTAGCCAAGACTTATTTTTTATCAATCTGCCACACATATACCTTTCTCTTATCTCATGACCATCGAAAGAAAGACGTAACAAAACCAAAAACATTTGCCCTACGCTTTCACTCTATCTCATATACACACAGCACTGATGACATGCTTAAAGAATGCTATCTATTCAAACATCAATAGAGCAAAAATGAAGCTTGACAAAGACAGGGGTTCAAAAGGTGATCAGGCAGCCATGTATCACTATTACAGATTGTCCTTGTTTACAAAAACGGTATACAAGTAGGCTAAACTTGTGAAAAGTGTGAGACATTGGAAAAACACAATATTTTGGGGATTTCACATAATCTAGGACAAACATGAAAACAAACAAATAGCTTTACAGGTCTGGTGGCTAATAACACTGACACAAAAACACACACAAAACAGTTCTTCTCGTGCCCATAAGAAAAAGTGATAAGTTAATAAGTTAAAGAACACAGCGACACATGGACAAAGCCAAGCATACAAGTCACTTCTTTACCCCATCTGCAGTCAAAGAATCCCCCAAAGATTGATTCATTGTTAACACAGCCTGACACCCAGTGTGAGAGAGAAAGGAGAAGAACAGATAAAGGAATAGAGAAAGGGGGATGGGAGAGGGGGCTCTGTTTGCCAAGAATCTGCACTTACACCCTCAAACACCTACAGATACAACAAACAGAGACCAAGACAGCAATGGAGGGTATTTGATAAGCCTCTAATGAACAGTTCAGCAGCCTCTAATGTCACAGCTCAACAACCCATTAACCAAACTAAACATACTACTTTAATTGATTGTGGCTGAGATCCCAAATATTATTAGTATTTCTCAGGTGACAACATGTTTATTTATTTTTTCACATGAAACTTAAAAACAACCAAGTTCTGCGTTGTGTGTAAGTGTGACTCGTGTTCTGCCCACACACTCCTAGGTTCATATATGACATTAATATATTGAACCATGCCGCACAACTACCACTAAACATTTAAATTCAAATGGCATGACTCACCTCACATGTTGTCTACACATACACAGAACAAGTTTTCAACGAACGTTCCATTGCTATCTCAATGAACGCACGGCATGCAAACAAGGTTTATCTAGGGGTGATCTCGGTGACATATGGATCATGGCTCATATTGTGAACAACACCTTCCTTCCCAACACGGAGAGTGAGAGGTAGAACCACACGCCATATTCTACCCATTCGCATGAACAACTGGCGTGTAATATTTTTTAACTCGCAACTCTTAAAATAGTTCTGTCTTGGTCGATCTCGCGTATTTGCTGTAGGCTGCTGCGTGGTGGTGGTGGGGGTCATTGTATCCACCGTACATTTAGCCACTTAACCTACCACGGGTGAGCCATAAATAATAGCAAATGTGTAGATTCTGTCTATGGCACGCGTACCGAGTCGCTGTCTAGCTCAAGCCAACCAGTGCAAGTGTATGTTACCAAAGCAGTTTCATTTGCAATTGTATCACATCAACACAAGGGTTTAAAGAAGCTATGAAGTGTAAAAAGACATTTAGCACAACGGGCTACACATCGGGATACAATGGTAGATGCCGTATTTTTGGGGACTGCTATTAAACTCACTAAAATAAAAAGTTCACGCACGTTCGCAAACTAACACAAAAAACTAGGGACGTAGCCTCTCGAGACAGAACTGTTTCCGAGTAGCCACATTTACCCTATGTCAAACTTTACTGCAATAGAGCTGATGTCCACACACACAGCAACCGAAGTGCCATACAATCTAGCACCATGGACATACTTTGAAATACACTCCAAAATAAACGAAGAGGCACGCGCGGAACCACAAGGTAGGTTAGCTGTATTACAGTGGTTTTAAGTAACGCTTACAACACCAGTCCAAGGAAATGCCACGTATAATTTCCATCGTGGTATATATAAGAGGTTTCGGCAAATAATAAATGTATAAGTTTTAGATAACTCACCCGTTTCCATGCATTCATTTAGTATGCTACACCAGTTTCTTTTTGCCCCCATTAACTCTCCGCCATCTTCAGCACTGTATTTGTTTAAATGGGACTCTGGGAAACACTCCTAAAAGCGCAAGAGGCCAATGTGTAATAAACCGAATCGTCTTCTGGGTAATGTAGTCGTGTTCCTCCTCCGTCCCATAGCAGTTGGTTGTGGCACTGCCCACATAGACTACAGGCACAAGATTACCAAAAACTGAGAAATGTACAGCGTTCAACAATATATATAGTCCTTTTGCGTATGACACGGTCAGTAAGGGGACATATTAATAATATATGGTTAATATAAAACTTGCTGGAGTACGACTACTAAAGTACATAACATTAAGGCGTATTACATTAGGTTTATAACATTTCTGACAGATACAATTAGTAGGTTACAACGTTTAATTTAATTTAGATATACTCTTCTTGTTTTTGCACACGCTACCTTACTATGACTGATATTATCATTGATATGGCCAACAGTACTGGACTCCTTTCATGTGCATTTCATAGCCATAAGGGAAACGTCCATACAGTACAATTGCTCAATGTAGATAACATTGTAGACTAATGAATTATTTTGAGCAGGATTATTTGAACACATGATTCAAATGCATTCCCAGTCATGCATGCATTTCTCAAACCTCCCCATTACAACCAGACAACACCAACGGGAGTCGTCTGTCATGTGGGGGATACTAAACATGTAGGTAAACCTTTACACACCAGCCAGATATAGCAGGGGCACAGTGTAAAATGGTGTCTAACAGTATTTAGTTGATAGCCAGTAGACATGGGGAACCACAACTGCTCTCAGTAAAAGAGCCACTGAAGATGGTGTAGAACCTGTCTCCATGGTGATCTCTCAGGCACACCAGTGTAGAATTTAAACTGTTGGGGAGGGAGTCAGGGGCTTAAATGGAGGAAAGGCAGAGAAAGGGAAGAGGGGGAGGGGGAGAGAGAATAGATTAGAATACAAGTTGCTGTGTACTTGGTCAATAGCTGCTTGCTTTCCCCTCCAAAACAAAACATATTTAGGTAAAACCCTAACATCAGACAAATGGGGTGTAATGGTACCTCAACAAGTTTACAAGGACAGCTTATTTGAAGAATAGAGAGTTGTTGTTGAGTAAGCCCTGAAGTTCATTGCCTCTGCCTCTTTGACTACATCATCTGAAAATGTACAGCCTCCTTATTAGCAAATCATCTGTAGATGTTTTTTTTTATAGCAATGATCTACAGCTACATTACTTACAATTAAAAGTAAGTGACTTAAGACACCATTTTTTTTAACTATTAAATGTAGATCATTCGAAATTTTACTTTGTTCTGTAGCTGGCACAAACTATTTCGAAGCAGGAGGCAATATCAAGCAAATATGGCTGTGTTCAGTAGAGGTCATAACAGCCAACACCAGAGTGTTCTTATGCATTCACATGCTTTGCTATGTTGTGTTCTTGAGTGTGTGAGGACGAGCCTCAGTTACATTCCATAGAGACCTAAGGGGGCCCATGGCCCTCTGTTTGCTCTCCATCCCCCACCACAGACCGCAAACTGACCTCCCCCTATGTCAGTGAGTGTGAGATGCTTCCCACTATCCCAACCCCCTTCCCACTTTGCCTCTTCAGTTTGAAAGAACAGGAGATAACAGTTTGAAAGGACAGGAGATAGCCCCATAATCATTAAAGTATTCAGATTGATTTACCTGAAAACAACCATTCCCCTGCCTCTTTACTCATTTACTTGTGACCCATCCCCCACTTAATTGCTTTTAGATTCAATTTTCAATAAATACTGACAAGGAGAGAAAAACGACTTAGTTACAATTTCAGTTTAAAAGAGACAGGGCGAGACCCTTAGATTTTCATTCAGTTCCACCCAGTCCTGCCAACACTGATTGAGAAGGGTGTTTAGACAACGACTAGGATTATGCATTGTTTAATCTTTTATATGGAGCAAAGGTATTGGCAATAACCCTCAACAGTTGGTGCAAAACCGCAGACCTGATCTAATACAAATACAAATGCAGTCCAGTCAGTTTACTAATACAATTCTACTTCTTATATAGTAAAGATACAAGGGACAGCACAAATAGCCCTACATAGGCTACACGTAGGCCTATACAAGCAATATCCTGACGTGGCTTGGATGAGGCTTTATGGTGGCAAGTCAAAAGCTTATTAATTAAGCTTATATTAATTTCCTTTTTTATTAGGCACTGATATTTCTTGATTTTTAAAACAAAATTAAAAGGACGATCTGGTTTCACATGTTGTAGCCTATAACTTGTTTTCACAAGGTGGTGGATAGGCCTATGTCTGAGCAGGTTTACACAATTATATTTTATCTTTCAATAGCAACCACATTTAGGTTTCGGTAATGAAATATGGCTGACACTCAATACATTTCCATGCTCATCCTTTCATTTTAATACCATTTATCCATGTAGTAGCCTCTGGCAGCAGTAGGATTTGGCAAATACGCGGAATCTCTAGATGCCATCTAGTGGAATAATGACGGCGCGGCCACACACACAAGGCATCTCTGTATTTTTTTGTTGCTCTGTCGGTTGGCCAGTTAATACATCAAATTGTACATGGTCAATGGTCGCAAATTGCAAAATTGCGCATGTTTTTACGATAACCCGGTAGTGGCCTCAAAGTTCATTTCGTTTTCGTTATCACTTGGCTCAATGTTTTGGTCCAAAAACGAAGCTGAACCCTACGACCCCTGCTAGCTGACTTTCAGTAGGCTAGTTTATTGGTTTAAAAAATCAGAATAAGCAGGACGCTTGCCTTGCATTGTTCCTTTATTATTTGCGCCGCAAGTTAAATATTATATTTTTGATAACGTGCCTCATTATCACACGAGGTCGCTGTTGTATTGTGCTATAAAACCCGTGTGTCAACAAAGCTTACATTTTCCATTGAGACTATAGCTTGTTTTAAATTTACCAGTGGGAGGCAGCAACGCGTTCAAGACATCGGGCCTGCCAGAACAACTGTGAGTGAAGTAGCCTAAACAGAAAAAGCATTCCATATCTCGAGGTAGGGATCGAGTTCCTGGCCTCTGTTGAATCATATGGTTTTACTACCCATGAAACTTATTTTCATCTCACATGAAAACATTTCAAATGATGTGCCCTGTTTAGCCTTGTATGTGTCAAGAATATTTATTCCAGAGTGAGTTTATAGGCAAGTCTCAGCTGATCTTTGTTACCAAAAAAGGCATTTGCTGTCTAGACAAACATCTAGCAGTCAGCTTAATGTTTGTGACATCGTAGACTACTTGCCGTTATGTTCTTTAACAAGTCTCGTTTCTAACAAACCTCAGTCTTCTGCAAAGTCTTTCTACTTGTATTTTGTGTCCCCGTTTTTTTAACACTTTGGCTGAGACCTCAGGCTTGGATTTGTAAAAGAAAGGCCTTCTCTCATATAATAGACCGGTCCAAAGACATTCCGTTATTAACAGATTTGTGTCAGATGTAACTGAATCACATTAACCTGTAGAGCAATGTGTTTTTGCCTTTGCAGATCAGTTTGAGGAATAGTTTGGGCCTAGCTTCTCTCCCTCTATGTCCACAGCACTTCTGCCTGCTTGTGCGGAACAAAAGATTAGTAGCCAGGAAATGTCCCAGCCAATCAAATGCAGCCTTACATCCCTCCACCGAGAGCAGGCCACTCACTGCGTGGCTTCTATCAGGGCAGCCGATCTTCCAGCCTGGAGAGCCGTGGCTGTGCTCTGAGCAGGGTGAGGGCTGACTGTCCTCCATGTTTTAACAAGCATTGACATAACACACTGAGTTTGTTAGCCATGCATCCACAGAGGTAAGCCTGATTTTCATTATTTCACTTCCTCTTTGATACCGGCTACTGTGTGTGATCTTTGCCTCAATGATACAGGTTTGTCTAGCAGACAGAGGGGGTAGAGAGAGCCTCCTTGTCCCTTCAGCTCAACAGTGAAGCCTGGCAGGAAAGCAGTATTCAGCACAGCCCAGTCCAGCTGCTGCCTCTGCTCTGACTTAAGGGCTCTGGTCACATATTGGTGGTTCAGACAAGCTACAGTAACTGCCAGATGACATCACTGCTAAATGGCAGCTTAATATATAGGTTATACTTGTATTGCACAGCTATATTTGGAAGTGTGGGGAAGGTTGTATGTGACTGTCACAGGCCTGTGTTTTGAAAATGGCTGGCAAGGAAGGGAGAATCCTGAAACTGGTGGACAGAAAATGTGAAAGGGGATTTCCAAGTCAAATGAACAGATGTTAAAATGACAGCAATGTATAATTTAGGCCTGAGAATTGCATTACAGCAGGGCTCTCATGGCAGTGCTGTAAAGTAGGACATTTGCCTGACATAGAAATCTGCTGATCGCTTACTGGACTATAAAGTGTATATAGTTCTTCGTTCTTCAGCATCAAGGTTTTTAGAGTTTGCATGCCTGTTTATTAAGCAGGTTTTGTCTGGGCTTAAACAACCATTTCTATGAACATTTTGAACTGCTCTTGATTTGGGACCAGCCCCTGGTAGGAAAACATGCCTTATGGTGTTCTCTGCTGTGGATGGCAGCCATTTCAGGGAGCTTCCCCATTCTGCATATCAACTCCAGACACTGGGTGTTTGTGAGGCCTGACGGGGAGAGCAAGAACTACTGCTCAGAGACCACTAGACAGACCATCTGCACAGAAATATACAGGTTTTCCATCTTAACACTTGGTCAAGTTAGAGCAGAACATGCTACTTGTAATATTCATGTAGGCCTTGTAGACTACAGTAAGGCTATTTCCCTATTGGCCTTTGTGACGTCTGTCTGTGAGAAATCACCCAATGCAGAATTGTTGCAATAATCAGTGCATGGCTTCATTTGTATGCCTCATGTTAGTTTAGAATGAGGAACATTATCATATTGATATTGTTTGGAGTAGACTAAAGTTTTAACATCGATTCTGGCCCAGAGCTTTGTATCCACTGCTGTTTTAGTGAATGACGTTTAGTAATGCCCATAATCCTTTCATTCCACTCTGGTGTTAGGACTGTTGATGGTGCAGCTCAATCTGCTCTGCTATGCTTTAAGACATCCAGGCATGATGTACACAGAGAAGCAACACTGTATCAAATCCATTTTAGCTGGGCTGTGTATTGAAATAATTCACCATACTGTACTGTTTGGCTTAAACAAAAAATTACCCTTTAGATAATCACATTTGTTCTCCTGTTGGTTACAAAATATTTTTTTCATGGCAATAATAGTTGTAGGATTAATCATAGTATCTCACTGAAATTAGCATATTCTAAAGTAGCCGAAGATAGATTTACGTGATAATATGTAAACACACCAGCAGAAACAGCTTTAGTGAGGGAAACCTATCTGCTGCGTGGTCTGGAAACCACGTCCATTTTGATTGGGAGGCCTGTGACATTTTCAGCCCTGCCTTTGTGCTCTGTGTTAAGGCCTCGACTTCCTGCATTCCTGTGAGCGGTTCTACTGGTAAGCTGTGTGCTCTCCAGAGCAGTGCGACTGGAGCCGTGTGCTCTGTGTTTTGTGTGAGCAGCAGGCAGGGAGAGAACGTCTTCAAAATGGATGCTACACATGGATGCTACACACTGCCTGAGAGCCGTGGAGAGAAGGGGAGGGAATCTAATCCGCTCCCTCTCAGCCTGTGTAAATGCATCCTCCATGTTTGAGAAAAAGGCACACAGTTAGTGTGGTCTATATGGGCACTGAGGGAGTCGGGGACTCTTTCCAGGGGTTTTAGTGATAGTGAGGTTAAATCCTCTCTGCATTGCAGCACTGTGTCTGAGGAGAGAGGGGAGAAGAGAGCCTGTGTGGCACACAGAGCCCAGCACCCAATCAGGCACCTCCGTTTGGTGCTCAAACCAATCGGCAGCCCACAGCTGAGGTTAAAGATTGACAATCGCAGAGCGAGCAGCAGGGAGAGCAGGCCCTTCTGGAAAATTCTGCACCCATCTTTGTCCTCATCCCCCACCGGCCTAATTTAAAAAAAAGAGAGAGAAATTAAAAAAGACTGAAGAATCTTACTGTCTGTGCATAAAGAAAAGGTATGCTGTCAATTTCCTACGTAAAGGCATGGTTGTTATGTCAAAGAGGTGTGGACTAGGACTATATCAATGTGTGCATGAAGTGAATGTATGTTTTCAGTCTGAAATGGTCTTGATCTTGAAGGTCTTGAAGGCATTGGTTTTTGTGTGATTCTCTGGTCCTTTCTGTCTCTCCCTCTGTTCTCTTGGCCTGGGGAGGGAAGTGAGGTGAGGAACACAATCTGTACTGGCTTGATGTGAGGTGAAGGCCAGTAAAGCCATTACCCTGTTCTCCAACCCTCCAAATGTTCTCTTCGCAAAGCTGTCATTTTCTACCTTTGTGATAGAGGGATAGATGTGTGTGTGTGTGTGTGTACGGGAGGGAACAGACACTAGCAAAATGCTGAATATTATGTTTGTAAAGTGAGCTGCTATTTTTGTGTAGTGGTCTTGCATTCTAATTTTCAGGAGCTAAAATAAAACGCTGCTGGATAAGAAACCGTCTGCTGTGTGAGACTGTTGCATCTGCTGTGGCGTCAGAGAAAATGGCTTTCAGTATTGACATAAGACTGGCTGAAAATCAAGCCTTCTTGGTCCATCTAGGGCTGATAGGGGGTAAACCTAGACTTGGATGTCAACATAAAAAGAGCCTTTTGGTTGTCCACAAGATAGACACTGATTATCTGTGTGTCTGTTTTTCTTTATAAGGCTGAGTGAATGGAGGAAGTTAAATATGTAGAAGATTATGACAAACATTATGTTACAGCCAATGGTTCTCGGTTGCCCCCTGGGTTCAACCTCAACCTAACTTGTGTTTAAAACCTCTCAGTAGGGCAGGATTCATGGTTGACCGGGAAGCAACATCAACCTCTGCTCGGCTATAGTGTCATTTTGCAAAGATTATATAATGGCAGGATTATGCTCCTTACAAAGTCTATGTTGTGGTTAGGCCTACAGTACATACAGAACTTCGACAACACTATATATTAAGGTTAGGCCTACATTATGTAACTACATAGCAATACCTATAGTAAAACATTGTAGGTACAGCAACCCCTATGTATTTAAAAGTGTTATCACAAAAGTGTTAGAGGGCACAATACGGGGGAGGTGTAGCAGTAAGTGGACGTATTAGAGGGGCAGTTGAAGGTTGTGGTACCAAAACAAGTGAATGTTTACAATGTTAACATCCACTCACCCTGGGAAGCACAACCTTATCCATACCCAGTTTAAACTGTGTAGTAACTTGTTCCTCAAAACCATAATAAAGTGTACCTACATAGTAGTGTCTATGTAACTACAACGTTGTTACCATAGGTCAAATTTTTGCTGGGGTAACATGTTAGGTAATGTTACCTAATTTCACTTATTTTAGCTAGGTGTCATGCTGTAGATTGGATCATTTATCCCAAGTAGAACTGCTTACCACATGATCTAAGGGATTTACAGGATGGATTTTTGGAGACACAAGAGTTTAGTGACCTTTGCCCCCATAATTCTTCATGCTCAGACACTCTGGAACTCTCGACATTAGCACACAGCTTTACCAGACATTGCTAAAGAGGAACAACCCACACTCTTGCTACAATAAGAGAGGGGCTCTTTCGTCCTGTATCCTGTTGATGTATGATAAATCTGTGCACAAGCCAACAGCGAGGGTCTGTGTCCTGTCAGTATTGGTATAGACAGTTTGCCTGCAGGCAGAATGCACCGTCACTAGAGAAGAATTCTATTGTAGGAAGGCTGAAAGTCTATCTGACATTTGTCAGTTATATACCTTTACAGAGAGCCAGCATTGTCTCTCATCTGAAAATCAAACCAAAGAAGGTGCCGTACGTTTCACCAACACGTCTGACCTACATTCAATCTTTTAGTCGGCGTTTCATTTCATATATTTTCATATCAATAGTGGAGCTGGTGTCAGCTGTTTCTAAAGACAAAGTCAGGCTGACTGAACCCTGGAAAGCCACAGTAGCCTTGTAGCTGATCAAAGAATGTTACATAAGGCATCCATAGCGGAGGTGCTGTCATGGTTGTTAGCAGCGCTTTGACAGTGCCTATTTTTCTCTGCGTCAGTGTGGCTGAGGAGGAGGTGAAGACTGAGTCGGATGCTGTCGAGGGGATGGAGATCTCAACAAGATCCAAAGGTGAGACACTGCTATGTTCTGGTTTTGTACGACAGTATATAATGTATGTAATAAACCCTACATGGTGACGGTGAAGGGGGTTCAGATGTGTTTCCTGTTGAGCGTGGGTGTAGAGAACTGATAGAGCTGAGCAGCAGGACCCACAATGGAGGTTATTGTGCTTTGTTTGTTTCCAACAGCTTTCCCACTATGGTTTCACTCTCTTCTAACTCTCTTCAAACATATGGAAAATCTGCTGTTCTGTTCATCAGGATATACATTTGATGTATTAAATAATACATCTACCACCCTGAGTATGCCCAGTATGTGATCTTTGCCCTGGCTGCAGTTTCAGACCCTGGGTCAGCAGAGCGGCCAGCCCAGAAACGTAAAGTCTCCAACAGCCCCCCTCACTCATCCAATGGCCACTCCCCAGCTGAGACCTCTCCCAGCCCCGTGAAAAAGAAAAGAAAACCTGGAGCAGTCAGCAGCAGCAAAGACCAGGTGCAGCTCCCACCTTCTCCCCCAGCTCCCCTCCATACCTAGGCTGCTGGACAGCTGGACGCTCTGTTATCATGGACTTTTGTATGGTGTAATATGACAGCCTAATTTTACCTTGTGGCTGTCAATTGATAACATGAATGATGATACTAGTGAAGTGAATCCTTATAAGTGTATTGTTAGTATATTTGAGTTCCAGTGTGAACTAAATGTTTGCACCCAGCAGTGAAAGCTTGGGCCCCGACTTGACCCACTGACCACACAAAATAATAGTGTGTGTACACAAAATGTGAGACTGCTGATATAATCACCAAGTGATCATGAAGGCAATTCAAAGGATTATTTTGACATGGTGATATCTGGAGTTATGATTTCCTTTCACTGAATACAGTATGCAGGACAATACCAACTAATGGTCCTCCTCATTTGCCAACATTTAGCACAGTATCTTTATTGCCCAATGTTGATTTGTATACATGCTGTGTTGCTCGTGTAATTTCATGGCTGATTTTGACTCCCCTAATCTTGTGTTTCTTTTGCCTGCATTTCAGTCAGAGCTAAGACATGGTCCCTTTTACTATGTGAAGCAGCCAGCACTCACCACAGACCCTGTTGATGTTGTACCGCAGGACGGCAGGAATGACTTCTACTGCTGGCTGTGCCACCGCGAGGGCCAGGTGCTCTGCTGTGAGCTCTGCCCCAGGGTGTACCACGCCAAGTGCCTCAAATTGCCAGCTGAGCCAGAAGGCGACTGGTTCTGCCCAGAGTGTGAGGTACTCGTTTGTATGTATGTGCAGTGAGCCGGAAACCATAAGATCCTGAAAAAAAGAAATTCAAGAGGTTATGAGGAGCATTGTACGAAATGGACTGGACGGTTAACGTTGACAGCCTGTTATTCTCCTCTTTCAGAAAATAACAGTTGCAGAGTGCATAGAGACTCAGAGTAAAGCCATGATGATGCTCACTATAGAACAACTGTCTTACCTGCTGAAGTTTGCCCTCCAGAAGATGAAACAGCCAGGTGTAAGTGCACTGACCCTTCCCCTATTGGCTGACTGATCAGTTCTGCTCTTTTAACTTCAATCTTCTGCAGGCCTTGATTGGTCATTTTCCCATCCAAGCTTAGTCCCACCCTTTTATCTTCTCAAATGATTTAATTGATTGGTTTAGAAATACACAAGCGCAAATGAATGGCCTTCATAGACATTTTGTTCTCATGCTTTTGCCACTATACTACTCAAGTTCATAGCTGCACCCTACCAAAATAACAGCTTCACAATCATTCAGACTGTGAAGTATATTTTGGTTTATGATGCTAGCTTAATTTAGGAACTGGGAATTCTAAACCACCACAGGTATGTTTTTAAGGCAGTCTTCCAGCACAGAAAATGAGGACAGAAACCATTCTGAGGGTGCAGACTGTGGTGAGGATGCAGTTCCCCATCTTATACTCTTTTTCAGGACCAACCCCGTTCGTCATCTCACTCCCCCCATGCAGCCGCCACGCAGAGAAAGGCTTTTAATTGGGTAATCAATCCAACACACTAACAAAAAGAACCCACCATTTTTTACCCCCTTTGTTTTTTTCCCCTCCTCTTCTATGGAGTGGGTCCTGCTTGACTGTTAGAGCTTTTAGTTGGTGTTGTCTGTCCTGGGTTGTTAATATGTGTTGTGTGTTGTGGTGGTTGTGCAATGAGTTACAACGATGTTGAGAATATGAAGGTTGATGTTTTGGGTGTGTATCTCTTCTGTCTACTCTTTTATCCAGACGGAGCCCTTTCAGAAACCTGTGTCTCTCGAACAGCATCCAGACTATGCAGAGTACATATTCCACGCAATGGACCTGTGCACATTAGAGAGGGTAAAATTGTCTTTTGTGACAGTAAAGGTTTAAGATATTGTTACAAAACACAAATTGTTCTTCTCTAACTTACTCTCTTGCTTGCTCCAGAACATAAAGAAGAAAATGTACGGTTGCACAGAGGCCTTTTTGGCAGATGTAAAATGGATTTTACATAACTGTATAATATATAATGGAGGTTAGTGTCCTTGTTCTAAAGATTTTTTTTGGTTGCAATTGTTGAATGAAGGTGTGTCCAAGTCACACATTTTCATGACCTTGTTTTAGGCAATCACAAGCTTACAGCCACGGCTAAAGTCATAGTGAAAATATGCGAACATGAGGTAAGTGATTTTGTCTTTAAAGGAAGGTTCCTAAGACTGTATAAGAATTGACAGTCATGTCTTTTTCAACTTTTCTTCCAGATGAATGAAATCGAGGTGTGTCCTGAGTGCTATCTCTCAGCTTGTCAGAAGAGAGAAAACTGGTTTTGTGAGCCATGTGTAAGCTCAGTTACTTACATCTATAATACGTTCACATGTTACGGTTACTTCTATTCCTATGCATCTATTGTCACAAATCAGTGTTTATGTTGTCTGTTTTTAGAGTAATCCACATCCACTGATATGGGCCAAGCTGAAGGGATTTCCTTTCTGGCCAGCCAAAGCTCTGCGGGACAAAGATGGCCAAGTGGATGCTCGCTTCTTTGGGCAACATGACAGGCAAGACATGTTTGTACTCAAGTCATCTGTAAAAGACTGTATTTGATGCTGTAATTACTTTGCAGCATGTCTCTGTTTTGTTTGTTAATGTAATGGTCTTTATCATAACCCTGCAGGGCGTGGGTGCCGTTAAACAACTGCTATCTCATGTCCAAAGAAATCCCCTTCTCTGTCAAGAAGACCAAGAGTATTTTCAACAGTGCGATGCAAGAGATGGAAGTCTACGTGGAGAACATGAAGAGGAAGTTTGGAGTCTTCAACTATGCCCTCTTCAGGACGCCTTATACCCCAGACAACCTGTACCAGATGCTCCTAGACACGGCCAACCCCTCATCTGGCTCCATCCGACCAGAGAAGCAGGAGAAGATTAAGTTCAGTTTTGACATGACTGCATCCCCCAAGATGCCCTTGGCCAGGAGTATGATGTCAGTGCCAGGGGATGGGAGGAAGTTCTGGGCGGAGGATATCTCTGACGGACATGCCCCGTTCCCCTATGAGCACCAACTCCTCTGCTCACACAGGCTCTGATGGGGAGCAGGAGACACCAGAGAAAGGTCAGGCTAAAGCAGCCAGCAGCCACTTCAGCGCGGGGGAGGAGTCCATGGACTGTACAGGTACACCAAACAGCAACCTAACAGACTGATCAACAACCCTCCTAGTAAGCCTATGGTGCGTGTCCACTGGCACAAAGTGAATTGAGTGACGCTTTCCCATTTATTTCCATTGAAGCAAACGGCTTGCGTGGTGCATTGTGGGATTGACGGGCAAACAAATCAAGCAAACAGGGCAGAATTTTAGCTTTATTCAAATGAGGATCGAATTTCGTGGGACGGCAGTCAAACTGAAGGTTTTTTATAAAGTACAGCAACGTTTCGTCATGGTTAACTTTCTAGCTTCAGCACACACTTAGTCATAATAACCAGAGTCATGTAGAGAGATAACAAGCTCTGTAGTGGTCATAATAACCAAATCAAATCAATTCCAAATGTACTTGTGTAGCCGATGCGTAGCGGTGAAAGTCACTCCTCAGGTATGTAATGAGCCACCCGCGTCTTTGAATAGCTAGCTTTTCTTTAGCGTAGTTGGTAGTTGTGGCGCTTGGGAAGCCAGAGGTGGCGAGTTCGTCTCCCCGGTGGGAGCGATCTCCCGAGGTGGGAGTGAACAGTGCCAGATACCTCTGACGGAACTTGCAAGACCATGTTCGTTACATACCCGGTACACTTTTACAGCCCTTTTTACATGCAAGCATGTCACAGAGGGCTTTAGAACTGCCCCTCACCCAATCTAAACCTTCAAGGAAGACAAGGAAAAACTCCCAGAAAAACTCACTCAGAAATAACAAGCTCTGTAGTGGGTGGGGGTCTGCATTCTGTAACCTCCCTGAAATTAGATCTTGTGGGTTGGGATGTCTGGCACTAGCTCTAGACTATTATTACAATAAATGACTTAATACATAAACCTAAACCTTGTCTGACAGAAGTCTGCACACCTGGCCACGACAACGGTATGAATTACAACGGTAACATCTGCCAGAACTATAACTATTCACTTGTCAGTGATGGACAGCCAACTGCATTTGAACCTTAAGACACGCCAACCGATGATGGCTCTGCTGCACTAGCACTGATTCTCTTCCAGTGGACATGCACCAGAGCTCACAGTAGTGTCAATTGCAGTTGGACCTTAGACTACACATTCTTAGATTGAATTATTAAACAAGAGCCTGGCTTAAAGAATGCAATTCTTCCTTCAGCATCCCCTGCTTCAACTCGGCATGCTGCCACAGGCAGTTCTATGGACAGCCCTAAACCCTTACATTCTCAGGGCCCTTCCCTGCCAATCACCCCTAAACAGGAAAAGACTGTTACCACAGGAAGTATACTCAACCTCAACTGGGTGAGTGTCTCAAGTTTCTACACGTGCCACCACAGCACAGTTCTCAACAACACACACAGATAGATGTATATACAGTAGACAGTATAAGGACTACATATGGGGGTATTCATCAAGGATGACGTGGCAGTTAGTTGTGGGATTGCTGTCTCTTGTGATGTGTCAGATCGTAGTAAAGCAGAGATGGACTTGAAGGAGCTCAGTGAGACTGTGCAGCAGCAGCAGCAGGGGGCGCCGCCTATCCTCACCTCACCGAAGAGACAAATCAGAAGTCGCTTTCAGCTCAACTTGGACAAAACCATAGAAAGCTGCAAGGCCCAGTTAGGTGAGTCATAATGAGATATAATCATACATTATGATACCGTTAAATCGTCTTTTTTTATCAAGGATGGAGATTTATTTTTCAAGTGCACTATTTGTGCCTTCATTTTACTGCCTAATTGTACATTTTAGGTTTGGTTTGACTCATCATTCCTGACTTACTGCATCACCCCTTGCTGTTTACAGGTATAGATGAGATATCTGAGGATGTGTACAAGGGAGTTGAACACAGTGATTCCGAGGACTCTGACAAATCTGAGTTTAGCGACAGTGAGTATGCTAGTGATGACGAGCAGAAGCTTAAAGAGAGCCAGGACACCATGGTTCCTGAGAAGTGTGAGAAGAAGCGAGCACTCAAGGACCAACAATCTCCCAGCCAAGACAAGGAGTGCAAGCCTGAAGGCTTAGCAGCAGTAACGTCCACCATGGGGGATACAGTAGCACCAGCCATTGTCACAGAACCCTCATCTAAAGAAAAACAGAGCATAGACTTAGATAAAGATCCAGTAGAGAAATCCAAAGCTGCTCCACCCATTCTTGTCCCCAGAGAAAAGCTCCAATTGAAGGAAGAAGTCAGGCAGCCCACACCTGTGGAGGACTCGGACTCTGAGAGGGAGCTGGTGATCGACCTGGGGGAGGACCAGGGAGGCAAGGAGAGGAAGAGAAACAGGAAAGACACCACTGCTGCTAAAGACCCTCCAGCCATTAAAACCGAGGGTGAGTCTCTGTTGGACACTCTCTGCTGGACACTGTATAAGGTTGAGTTGATGTTGCAAAGGGTCAGTAAAAGATTGTGCTATACAAAAACGAATATTGTACCTAACCGAAATGCTTGAATATAATAAGGTGTAACTACATAGCAGTTTTAATGTAACTACAATGTTAAAACTGTAGCTATATTGTAATTAATACACATGTACTGTATTGCCAGAGGTTAATCATTTGTATATTTTTTGTAGGTAAAATTGCCACTCCTTTAAGTGCCCTTACCTCGTCCCAAAACAATGCAGGCCCCTCTGCATCATCCAGTGTCAAAGAGTCTTCTCAGTCTTCTATGGCCATACCCCTCAACATGGTCTCCTTCACGACTACTGCTCCCACTACCATCAGCCCGGCCACCCTTCTCAACACAACCCTAACTACAACTCCAGCCCTCTCCAACTCCACCACCACCACAGCAGTGAAGAAACAGCGCCCCCTGCTGCCTAGGGAGACAGTCCCCGTGGTCCAAAGGGCTGTAGTATGGAGCCCAACCACCAAGTTCCAGACCTCCTCACAGAAATGGCACATGCAGAAAGTGCAGCGGCAGCAGCAGAACCAGACGCCAGCTACCACACCAGTGCAGACCCCAGTGCTGGGGCAAGTGCCGGCGAGCCAACTGCAGGCACAAACCTTGCCCCCAACCCAAGCCTCTGGAACAACACCCTCATTATCAGTGTCAGTCCAGCAGCCATCACAAAGCATGCGTTATCAGACCCGACAGGCTGTGAAAGGTACGGTAACATTTGATTCAAACTATCATTTTCAACATGCATTTTCGTGTTGGCATGTATGAAATCAGCATTGCAAATGAATACATAAAACCATGTAATCAAAATGTGTGTAGCTGTCCAGCAGAAGGACAATCCACTCAGTACATCCACCTCGGCAGTTACCCTGGTTACCAGTAGCCCAGCCTCTGTGGCTATGATGGCAGTCCCAGGGTCAGGTACACCTACCTCCTCGTCCTCTTCCCCTGTGACTGGAGACTTCCAGATCCCCACTACCTCTGCAGATGTAGCATCAGACATTGCCAAGTATACTAACAAAGTGAGTATAGTTTATAGGGCCAGAAAGCAAACAGTGTCAATGTTTAGATACACAGGCTTTGGAACCTTCACTTAATTGCATAATGTTATCCAGATAATGGAGACAATTAAAGGGACAGTGACTGAGATCTACAATGACCTGTCCAAAAGCACTTCAGGAAACACAATAGCAGAGGTATGTATCTGACTGATAACCGACTCTAAATATCATCAACCTCATATTGACTTCTGCCATTGAATTGGTGTTCCTTTCTCTTTCTTACAGATTAGACGGCTGAGAATTGAAATTGAAAAACTACAGTGGTTACATCAGCAGGAGTTGTCTGAAATGAAGCACAATTTAGGTAATAATATGTTTATGTACAGATTTTCTGCTCAAATCTATTCATTTAGTTGACAATGGGTTGTTACTGTATTTATGTGCAGAGTTGACAATGGCAGAAATGAGACAGAGTCTTGAGCAGGAGGGGGAGCGTTTGGTGGCAGAGGTGAAAAAGCAGATGGAGGTAGAGAAACAGCAGGCTGTGGATGAGACCAAGAAGAAGCAGTGGTGTGCCAACTGCAGGAAAGAGGCCATCTTCTACTGCTGCTGGAACACCAGCTACTGTGACTATCCCTGTCAGCAAGCCCATTGGCCTGAACACATGAAGTCATGCACTCAGTCAGGTAACATTACACCACTGCTCGGCACAATGACCTGAGTCACCTCATGTCGACCTTGAAATATATTGACTAGGAATTCAACCTGGCCTAGTGTCAGCATTTTTATGAATTTCTTTGTCCTCTTCCAATTTCTCAGCAACAGCCCCGCAACAGGAGCCTGAGTCTGAGTCCACAGCCGACACTTCAAACAAAGGAGGACAGTCAAGCAGTGGGCAGACCTCTCCCAAAGAAAAGCAGGCAAGTGCACCTACAGATAAAGACTCTGACATGGAAAAGAGCAAGGACAATGT
Organism: Mallotus villosus; assembly: GCA_903064625.1. NCBI lineage: Eukaryota > Metazoa > Chordata > Actinopteri > Osmeriformes > Salangidae > Mallotus > Mallotus villosus. The sequence goes on along the minus strand of CAEFZP010001313.1, from coordinate 457,629 downwards.
CACTGTTAGTCTTTCCTAACCCCCAATTCTCTACCCCAACACTGAGAAGCTGCACTTGAATTGTATTATAGAACTATCGACACCTTCTTCACTACATGGATCAGTTCCAGTAGCATTACTCCTAAACTGCTGCTCTGAAGGAATTCAAAATTGTTTTTTGTATTCTTTGTTTTTCTTTAAGTTTCTCACAGATAACCTGAACCTCTTCTCCTTTAATTACTGTCATTGTTTCCCCCATTACCTGTATGATCTGGCTCTCTAAGCAAACTACAGATAAAAAAACAAGATATGTATCTGTGTCGTCTGGTAACACTTAGAAATAATGTAAGTGTGACAAAGTATATAGAGATGGCCTTACATGGCAAAAAATCAGGCGGGGGCATCAATAGCTGATCTGTATATAAAAGTTTATCTTGTGCTGTTTGTCCTTTTATGATGAACACATAACTGTTTTTGGTACTATGTAACATAGTTACAGTTTGATATAAAGACTGATGAATAAGAAACCTAATTGTGATGGACCAGAGAAGATGGCTTCAGATGAATGTTGCCTCAAATGTCTGTGAATTGCCTTTATCATTTTGTAAGTTAATTTATTTATGATTCTACTGATGTGTTCAATTCTATTTAAGAATGTTGTCCTCAATCTCTCCCGAATCACAATTCAATAAGGTTTCCAGTGCCTGTATGACTGGGTATCAACCCTTGATGTCCTTACCATTTCATTTTACATTAGTGGCATTGTAAAATGAATTCATAATTTAGCAACAGCAACAAAAAAGATTATATATATATATAATATATATATATAGCCTATATTTGTGTGTTCTGTATTTTTTATTTTGTATGGGCAGTAAATAAGGAATACAAAGCACAAAAATAGAATAATGGTGCTAAAAAAATCAAAGTGGGTCTTTGTAGGCTTCCTTATTATGTTCCTGCCATATATCATTATTAGCCCGGACAGAACCAGTTAAAAGACTACAAAACTCTATCCAAGCTCATAAATAATATAGGCTACATACAAAAAACATACTATTGTACACTGGAATGATTGCTTTTCCCTGTTCTGTATAGAAAGTTTAACGCATATATTTCTTGTTGACCAGCATTTAAGTCTGTTTAGCCTATATTCTGAACAAAAATAAAACGTTTTGGTCTTGTAACCAACAAACCGTTTCTTCGTTACCCTGCCGAATTGTCGAAAACGCATTGCTATTCCCTTCCTCGCCTGCATGGGCGCTATAGGCACAGGAGCGCATTACAACTCTCGCGTAACTAGGTGACGCGAACGGGTCAGCCATTTGTTCTTGAAGCTCGCGCAAAAGGTTAGCCCAACAACGAAAACGCAAGGCCATGAAAATGGAGGATTGACCGACTGTCAAGAACGCAAAATACCGTCTAATTTTTTATCAGGTGGGCGAGTTTATAATTTCCAGAATAAATGTTTTTCAATAATAATTGATACTTTGCATTAAAGTTTTACATGTTAGCTACAATAGATTGCTTGCTAGCTGCAAGACACGAATCGGTAGCTAGGCTGCAGACAGCAGCTAGCGTTACAGTACAGAAATGGCAGTCGCGAAGCGTGGCACAGCGTAGCAATTTAACAACCCTACTATTACCCGTTTTGCTGGAAGCTGGTGTTAGTCCTTATAAAGGAAATGCGATACAAATGTAGTTAGCCTACGTAGTAGTGTAAATAACTGATCATTCTATTAAGAATCATTCGTGAGTAATTGACGAGGCTTGAAACCAGATGTCTTTTTTGAACAGGCGACGCTAGGCATAGTGCCAGAGCTAGCTAGCTTGGAGAAGAATCCAACGACGTTTTAAGAGCTAACGACGTAAACTTGAAACGTTAGTAAGGCCAGCCACACATTTCGTGATAATGTACAGTACTGGACACTTGACATGATTAACCTAGTACTGGCTACTTGGTTAGCATTCAAACCAGGTTTGTGAGTATACTTGATCGATCACCTTGTACAGACAATCTTCATTGCACGTGTACAACTGAGTGGTTAGAGCATCATATGATAATCCGAGTAGTTTGGCAGCGTGATCGTTTTTGTTTTCAGATAGCTTCAAGTACTGTAGAAGCAAGCTAGCAAAAAAAAAGCAGCAGCCATTCAACCCTATATTATTGCAGGCTAACAAAACGCTTCTTGTGGTGCATTTGCCATGTCTTCAACCCCATAGCACCAATTATAGCTAGCCTTCGACGATGAACATATGAGACGATGGCTCGCGGTATCATGCAGCTAACCACCCCGTGACCATTTTCAGTATTACTTGCTAGCTAGCTAATAATCTACTTGTATATATCGCGTTTGTGGGACCCATTACTACTGCTCTACTACTTCAATGTACTGTTAAGGCCGCATACAGTCCACCGTGTGGTGCAGATAATGAATCGGATAGCCAACATACTGGCTAACGAAGTGGGCCGACAACTTTGCTTACATGGCTACACAATGTATTAATAATACTCAATTACACACGTACTGTGATGCTAGCTAATTAAAGCTAGCATGTCCTCGAAGTCAACACTGTTATGCAGGCCCAGCTAAGTGCAAACAAGCCTTCCTTAAACGAACGTCACGGCCAGTCAGTTGCGCTAGTTTGGCTGACGCTAGACATGTTAAATTGTCCTAGCACAACGAGTTGGCGTTAGTTATGTTTGTCATAAACTTACTTAACGGACATGGGCCATATGCCTACTGAACTAGCTATATATTCTGAAACGAAATCCTTCACCTGCATGGCTTTTTGGGCTTTTTGCATTTCGATGTTTACTGTATCATTCACGCATTGACGAAACGGTGCCATGCGATTCCAGTACTGTAGCTTGTAACGTTTAGGTAATTAGATTGGTTGTTGTGCTCAAAGTCAATGTGTATACGCATGGCTTGTTAAGGGATTGTTTCGAAAGGGATTTACGAAATAAAACAGACACTACTGGTTCACACTGATGCGTATTTGTATTGACTGCCTATCGTTTTTATGCAATCCTATGTGTGTGTTTGACTCCGTACGTTTTCAAAATGGCCGCTGGCGGATTTGACCATTGACTGTTTACAGATTTTACTCCGCGGAAAGACGGACGCAAAAGAAAAGCTCAAGTTCAGTTTGGAGCCCAGGCGTAACCTTTTCTCGGACACACGCAAAAGGGGTTATTGATTTATATATGCTCATATGACTCGGAGCCGTATTTCCCTTGTGAACAGCACAGATCACTCTGAATCAGATTAACTATTCAAATTTATGCTTTCATAATATGGTTTTAAACAAGATACTGTTCTGAAAGCGTATGTGATGAAATGGCCAGCAAACTGCGTGTGACGTCAATGTGTTATTCTTTTGCGCGGGCGGGTCAGGACCGTGACCAGTTCACACTGGAATTGTATATTGGCCACATGTGAATAGCCCAAAACAAATCTGAGCCATTAATCTGAATTGAGCACAAAGGCTTGCAGTGTGAACGTAGCAGTATATATAAACTAATAATCAAATACACCATGAAGTAAACGCCTCTTTACTTAGCTTAGGTTAGGTTATCATAAATGACTATATACTGGAAGTGCTATTGAATAAACGTATGTAGTTATGTCTTAAGGTGACACATTTTACTAATAATTTGCACATTCATAGCGCTAAGAGCTTTGTACCATTGCTTGTTAGAAGTAAAACCTGCACTCCTCAGCCCTTGCTCTGACCTGATGCATTGTCTAATTTGTAGGTCCGGTATCCTCGTATCTAGAGGAGATCAAGCCATTTCTCATCTAAGCAATCCACCATTAGAGCTGCAGGTACAACTGTCATGTTTATTTTAAGTAAAAATGTTGGTAATTTTTAATGTTCTTCATCAATTTCCCAAGGTCAGTATTATAGCAAATATTTGACATGCATTCAGGAGTTTGATGTTTACATGATCTAGGGCTGGAGTCTGAAGTGCTCAAAAAGCTATTTCAATTGTGTAACATGGAATTACTTCTTAAACTGGCAACATTTAATGGGCAATGGTATAAGGAAGGGAGCACTTGCTACCACAGAGATATGGTGTAGCATAAAAAATCGACGTAATTTGGAGAACCCATTTGCAATGGCGTATTTAATGTCTGTTAAAACCACAAGAGTAACTCCTAGCTTGTCTCGTGTGCTCTTCTCTTAACTAGATATTCTGTTTCAAAGTAGTGAGTGACTCCATCTATGGAGGAGAGTGTGAGCCCTGAGCTCTCTCTAGCTCCCGAGCCAGAGCAGAGTCAGGAGCCTTTGGATAACAGCTCTCAAGGTACCTCAGACACGTTTCATTTCACTAATCAGAGGTGCTGCTTCGACTCACGTTTTCGCAAACAAAACTGCACCAATGGATCCTTTGCTACCCAAAGTTCATTTGGTTGTGCTTAAAGTAGGAGCAAAATGATTAATGCAAATGAGAATCGCTTTGTTCTACTTGCATGCAGGATTACAGTGTAGCCCTGATCGTAAACCTAGTGTCTACAAGGGGTTTAAATGTTTATCTGTTTATTGGTGTTGCGTATGATATATCATGACTTGCATAACATTTGTATAACTGCTATCTCCATTAAGCCATTCCATTTCTGTTAACTTGGTGTTGATTTTATCAACAGCAACCACAGAGGAGCATAACATACAGATAAAAGGAGAGCAGGAGAGTGATCATGTTCCTGAGGTACAGCTAGAGGAAACAGAGAAATCTGTCAAGGCCTCAAGTGAGTTTAGGAAGACCTGGGGTTTCAGACGGACCACCATCGCCAAGCGAGACATGCCGGCAGAGGCGGCCGCTGAGAGCCAGGAGGGCCGAGGGCCTGTACGCCGCAGTGGGAGGCAGGCCAAACGCACGGACAAGCTAGAGGAGTTCCTGCTCACCACTAAGAGAGCTGGGAGGAGGAGTGGGCCTGCCAGCCTCGAGGGTGGGGACCCCCCTTCACAAACCCCCACCGATGCAGAGACTGCGTCCGAGGCCAGCTTTGACGGCAGCGCTGACGTGAAGTCCGTGGACGACAAGTGTGAGTCCCCCGAAGTGAGGACGAGGAGCGGAAGCAGGAAGAAGGTCACTGGGAAGGCAAAAGGGGGCCGAGCTAAGAAGGGGGGAGGCGGCTTAGTCAAAGATGACGCAAGCTCAGAGAATGACAATGAAGAGGGTGGCGGTGGAGATACCCCAATGAAGCCTCAGTCCAAGAATCCGGATCAGCTAACAGACCAAGATGAGAATCAGCAGCTGGAACCTGAGAAGCCTAGTCCCACAGAGGGAGAGGGAGAGGAGAGGGAGAGAGGATCCAGCGGAAGCTCCGAAAAATCAGGAATTGGGCCAGAAAGAGATTGAAGTGGAAGTTGAAAATAAAGAGAAAACGGACGAAGAGGAGAACAAGAAGCCCACAGTGACTAGCGGAAAGCGTACATCAAGCAGATCTCCCGTGATGGCAGCCAGTCAAAGTTCTAATTCAATCAAGAGAGAAGCGAAAGCCAAACCTGGCCCAAAGTCCCTCAAGGTCCAGGAGGAAGATGACTCTGAAGAGGAAGATGAGGATACCACCACCACCTCCTCCTCGTCATCATCCAGTGACTCGGATGAAGAAGGAGGATATGACCCTAATGCACTTTACTGCATCTGTCGACAGAAACACAACAAACGGTAGGAACTTTCATTTATTGTTCACAATTTGTATGTCATTAAGTTGCGTAAAATCATGGCTCCTCAGCTTTTGCGAATGGCTTTGATGTTGGCTGCTGATTCACTGATTGAAATAACATCTGACTTGCCTGTTGATTTGAAATGAAGGATTAGCCAGCTGGTCAAATTCAATAAAAAATTTAAACATACTTATTGTCCATCCTCAGGGGTATAAAATTGTCTTAAGACAAAGGCCAAATAACTCACCGATAGGTCAGCTGATGGGCCTGAGTACACTCATGCACCTTTTTGATATGTGGTTTTATAACCTCTGACTTGATTACACTTTAAATCTATGTACCAATGCACATGTCAGTGACTTGGTTTTGAAACCTCCAGCACCTTCTATTTTATTTTGTGGGTCTGTCTTGTCTGCCCCTCCACTGTATTACTGAGGGCCCTTTTCTGTGCCCAGGTTCATGATCTGCTGCGACCGCTGTGAAGAGTGGTTCCACGGTGACTGCGTGGGTATCACCGAGGCTCGCGGCCGTCTGATGGAGCGGAATGGGGAGGACTACGTGTGCCCCAACTGCAGCGCCAAGAAGAGCCACACTGCCAAGGCTGCTGTCCCCGCCACAGAGAACGGGAAACTCAAAACCTCTATGGGAGCTGGGAGCTGTAAAGAAGAGTCGAGCTCATCTCTGAGCCCTGCTGCGGCTGCCCCCTCGTCCGCCAGCGCGGCTGGGTCAGAAGAGAAAACTGGGGATGACATGGGGATCAAAGGGAGGATAGAGAAAGCCACACATCCTAGTGGGAAGAAGAAGATCAAGATCTTTCAGCCGGTACGTTTCTGTTTTTGCACCCCAGTAGGGTTTCATGCACACAGTTTCATTACCGTCTAAAGGTATTGTAAGAGGTATAAGGATTGACCCATTTTTTGGCGACAATTAAAATCCTACGAGTTTTAGAAAATCGGATTCATTCATATAACTAGCAACCTCTGACCCAGAATGTCAAACGTCTAGTGTTCATATGTACTTTCAATTATCTTATCTTTTGAAACCTTTTGCGAGTAGGCCGCACTGCAGCCCACTGTGAAGGCAGCTCCAGAGACACCTGGGCCGACGGCGGTGAAGGCAGAGGACGGTTCTTCTCTGCCTAAATGCATTGGACCTGGCTGTGAGAAGAACGCCCAGCCAGACTCGGTCTATTGTGGCAACGACTGTATCCTGAGGCACGCAGCTGCAGCCATGAAGTCCATCACAGATGTGAAGGAGCCAAAGCAGAAAGACAAGGACAAACCTAAATCCCAGAAGGAGAAGCCTTGCAAGTCGACGCCTAAGGTACTAATAAGGATCTTGCAGATCAGTCTAACTTGTGTAAAATATGTACACCATCTACATTAAGGTCACAGAACTGAACCCCCCTTCAGAAATGTGTCAAAGTGGAATCTGTTCTCAATTCATTACATCTCAATTGATATTGATTGTATTGTAGCATGATTTTGTGTTGTCATGTTGTGCCTCTGCAAGAAGGAGAGTTAAAGTCATATTGACGGTCCAGCATCTCAGCGACCCATCTTCAACAAAGAACATCAGGAGTGCAGGGGGAGATACTTTGCCTATAATGCAAAGGACTAAGGAAATCTAAGGCTCAACCGTGCTTAAAATATAAAATCTCATGTTATTGAAGCTTGTCCTTCCAGTGTGTGACATCCTTAGGATTAATAGTTCAAAATAACAATGATGTCAAGCCAGCAATTGACAAATGATCCACGTTTAGCAAAGATTATTTATGGGGTCTATGGCACGATAGGTGTTGACTGTTGGTGAACATATTTTGTCAGAATTACTCAAATGTTTTTGCATGTTGGAATTTGTGTTTGGCTTAAGAGAATTCTCATTTGTTATGAAGGGTTTAGAATGAGTCAGTAGTGCATAGTATTTGACTAATTGATTATGGTTTGTAGAGGAGACCACATCATACAAGAGAAGTGACTTTGGGACATGAATGATCTTAACTTGAAAATGAACTTGATATTTTACTTGACATTAAGTTGAACCGTAGCAACTTGAACTGTAACTTATCTCCTCTGATCCTTAAAATAACATAGATAACTCTAATCCATAGCTCTTACACCGTAACATTCTAAAAGGATATGTATCTATTAACACATTGTCTGATTAGGGTTGTTTTCGTGAATGTTCTTAATTTATTGTCATTTAAATTAACAATCCTTTCTCTGTTAACATTCTTTGAACTGCAAAATGCATGTCATAAAAAAATGTTATCTTGCCAATACAATAATGAATGAGACATTGACAAATATCCCCTTTGACTGTGTAAGATAAGTCACAACTAAAAAGTTTATTGGGTGGTCAATATAAACCTAAATGAAAGGAAAAGTATCAAAATATGACCATGTATGACTTTTTTCCCCCGATAACATAAGCCTAATTATATCAGCATGTTAAGCTTCATATGATTGTCAAAGCAATGTATCATTAATTAATCATGACCCCTAATGTTACTATCAAAACGGTTCTCAAATGGGTCTAATTGAGTATGTGTGCTTTGTCTGCCCAGAAGAGTGCTGCCACAGGAAAGAAGGCCAGCAAGAAGACAACTGAAGAGGAGGAGTCTGAAAGTAAGGATGAAGACTCTGATGAAGATGAGCTTGCAGAGGAGCACCTACCACCACCCGCCACATCATCCTGGTCCAGCGACCATAATTACAATGCAGTAACGCCAGAAAAGACTACACCCATATCAACAGTTTTAAACAAAGCGTGTATGTATCTCTTTGAAGGTCTTGATAATCCAAGTTTAACCATGATTTCTTTTCGCACTATAGGGCATTGTCAAGCAGGCTAGGTGGCCATTATATGCATTGGGCTTTGTAAGAAACCACATTGATTTTATGTTATGAATGTGGTCCTGTCAGACCGACACATGCCATAGCTAAATAATCTGTGAGAAGGGCTCTTATGACAAAGACGTGGTGTGGAAAATGTGCATTCAGGCTGTCAGGGTCAGCAAAAGTTTGAACTTGATGCAGTAATGATCAGAAGTTGTATTTAGGCAACTGAATTGGTAAGTATGGTGTGATCATAGCTATATAAAGGTAAGTACAATACAAACCAGTTGAAATACCTTTTGTTGAAATATTGGGCTGCTAATGGATGCAGAATCAGAAGGAAGAGGTCATTAATGGCTGAAAGATGCATCCTTGCTAGTTTGCTCTGGCCATGCCATGAGAGTGTATCATTTCACTGAGAGGATTCAGTGCCTGTGCCCATGCGGGGGGGGTGTGTGTGTCTGTCCACATCCTGAGCTCTCAAACTCAGCCGTTGGTCTGAAGACCGTGCCATCTCTCACCAGCAGGTAGGTCTCTGTGACTTTTTATCCCTGGATTTATATGAGCCTATGAAGCAGACATGCTGACAAATTCAGGTGTAAACCTGTTCAGCATAAAATGCAAAGCATTAACTGCTAGCTTTGTGAAAAACAAGCTTTGATCATCCTTATTCATATTGAATGTCATGAATCCCACATCCTGGGAAATTACCTCTTACGATAAAATAAAAGGTGATATGACTGATTGTTGGATGCCTTGATTGATTATGTGAGGGTTGTTCACACGTGACAACTGGGGATATTCTGGTCAGTGAATATCAGGATGCATATGCCACTTCTCTACACGGTCCAAAAGGATGCAAGACCCTGAAGCCCACAGACGGTGACCATCTGGGACAGGGAGTCCACACTTTAGGAAATTGAGACCAGCTGAAGCAGCTACAAGGAAGTGTAGGAAGACGTCGGGAGAAGATTGAAAGACTGGAGATGAAGACCGTAAAATGCACACAAATTCAGATCAACAAAGATTGACAGAAGTGACACGTAACAGATCCAGTTGTACTTGGCAGGAGAAATTGCTTGTGTTTTTGAACAAAGAGGAAAATGTGTTTCCTGTTTTATTATTCAGGATAACAAAGTTTTAAGGCAATAGTAATTGTGTTGTCTTTGTTTTGAGCTACATGAATATTCATGCTATATCTTCATTAAGCCTGTCCAACACATCAGTGGATTCAACCATAGTGTGGGTAAGAGCAGGTTGAGTTCTGTCGAGGTGTGCAGAGATGATCCAGGTGCCGGCTGAGTGATATCACTTTTCTTTTGTATTCCACTTTGGTTTAAAGGTGCATCTTGTTTGCCTTTATCAAGGTGTATGTAAGTTGTACACCCACAGAATGATGGTCATGTCAGTGATCCAGCAGCTGTGACGTATTGGTTGTAGTTGACTTGAATGGGAAGTCCTCATGCAATGTCTTGATAAACATTTCAGTTTAGACGGGTGTTACTGCAGATACAATTAATTCCGTTGAAATTAAGTGAAACCATCTGTGGTGAGATGCAATGCAGTTTTATTATCTGCAGTGTAGAGAAAAGTTTGATTTGGTCCATATGTGTCGGTTTAAGAGTTTGAAAAGCTTTTAAATTGTACATCTATTCTGCATTTGCCTCAAGGTGTACTTCACAAAGTAATGTGTTGCACTCATTATCTTGCTTTAAGATCAATCTGTGAAGCCTTAAAATGATTTGGTGGTTTAGTGTTGTAGGAAACAATGGAAGATTTGGTCCATCCTCAAGCCATTCTAGAGACTGAGTTGCCCCTCTCTTTATCCTCCAAGCACAGTCCATGACATGGACAACCCGCAGGGATTGAGATTAAAGCCTGTTAAACTGTAATGATCATGGCCATGAACAGAGTGGAGTTACAGTGGTGGGATGATGTCTCCTTATCACATGGTTGATTCACATCTCCAAAATAAATGGAATGTTAACTTGTCCTTTTTTGATGTTGCTCTCATCCATTGTGTATATGATTATCTCACAAAACGTATAGATTAATGTAAAAATATCAAAACATGTATTTCTTAATCCAACAAGGAGTCTAATGCTCCTTCCTCTTTGATCCTGTGTGTGGAGTGAATTTGGTCTAACTTTCCCATTAGATGTGCTTGTATGCCTTATACTCCAAGTTGAAGATGCATTTGTCACTTGTTCACTTCTCTTGTCATGTGGTGCTTTTGAAGGTCCACCGCTTGTGGTTTTTATTTGTATCTGTATTTTGTTTACCCAGGCTCCAAAGAGGACCAGGAGAGTGATGAGGCACAGGAGAGTGAGGAGGAACAGAACATAAAGGATCCTGCTCCTCTGGAGAAGAAACTCAGTGAATCCACCACGCCTCCCAAAGGAACCAAAAAGTCCCCCCGTCCTAAAGAATCCAAGATGGCCACCAAGGGCAAGAGGGCTTCATCTCCAATCAGCAGTACCAAGTCATCCAAGAAACGATTGACTCCCCCTAGTAAAACGGTCAAGTCCAAGAAACCAGGCTCTTCAACTGGCCCTGCTCCGTCTACCTCATCCCCCGGTCCTGTTCACATCACAGGAGCTTTGAGAGTCACAAAGTCCACCTTCACCATCCCTAAGAAGCAACCACAGCAGAAGGACACCCCAGCCTCCAACCACTCCTCTTCTTCCAGAGCCCAGACATCTGTCTCCTCAGCCCCCCCCAGTCAGACCCAGTCGTCCTCCCCCAGGCCTCCCCAGCCTGCTGCTTCAGCCCCCACCCTGCCCTCCATGCCCTCTCTGCCTCCACCTAACAACCAGATGAGACAGAACATCCGCCGCTCACTCACGGACATCCTCTATAAGAGGTGAGCTGATGATGATGATGATGATGATGGTGAAGGGAACAATGTGCTAATGCTAGATATAATGCCAGTCACTTCAACTAAAAATGAGCTCTGCCATGATTTAATTGTTAATTGTTGTTTCCTTTCAGGGTGAGTGACAGTGATGATTTGAATATGTCTGAGAGCGAGGTGGGGAAACTGGCTGTTACCATTGAGAAGGAGATGTTCAACCTCTGCCTTAGCACTGACAGCAAGTACAAGAACAAGTATAGGTCCCTCATGTTCAATCTGAAAGACCCCAAAAACAAGGTCAGTCCACAATGTTTTTGCAATCTGTATAAATATGTTAATATATATTTTCATCATCTATCTGTTAAGTTGAGTAAATGCTGTCAACGCATCTACTTACCACAGGCTGATGTTGTGACTTTGCATGTTTTCTGGGCGGTGAGCTTTGTTCAGAGTGCTGCGTCATTAGGAAAGCAAATTACTCTGGCGCGGAGGCAAACTTAACAACACATGCATGATTTTACATGCTGTAATGCACTTAAGTGCAATAAAGCCTACTGAAACCATACTATGAGTATTTGTGTATGTAGAAGCTCTGTGTAGACAGCACTTTTTTTTTACTCGCTGCTAGCTCAGGAGAACTTAATATTGGTTGCAGTACAATTGCTGTGTTAAATTGTAATACTTGGAAATGTATTCTGTAAATTAACCCGTTTTAATAGGACAAATGAACAATAATGAATACATGCCATGTATCCCCATAGGGTCTGTTCTACAGGGTGGTCTGGGGGGAGGTCAGTCCCTTTAGACTAGTGCGTCTGAGTGCCGAGGAGCTTCTTTCCAAGGAGATCTCAGAGTGGCGAAAGCCTGACAACTCAGAGGTAACTATTTCCCTGCTCTGCATGAAGGCATTCAGTCATTTGTGAGCATCTTTGTTAAAGCAAACACATATGGATCATTGACTTCTATTCCATTTCTGTTCAACATAATTCCTCAGTGCAAATTTGTATTGGGGTCTCCTGTAGAATTCTCTAACATGGATATTGTTTGTGTCCATACAGACTCCGAACTCCCGGCCCCAGACAGGGCATGCCAGAGCAGGCCACAGGAATGAGACGGGTCATCCTTACGTGGACACGGAGGATGCCCCTCCCATGTCTGATGGAGATGTATGTATCCCTGCCACCTCTCCGTCTCCTCGCATGGCTTCTGCTGCAGTAAGTGGGGGGCTCTTCTTTCTCTCACTTTCTTTTTCCCTCTCAAGGCACTTTTTCCGGGAGCTTTAACTTTTGCAAAATCAGACATAGAATTTACAACAACAATGTGCAATTTCCAGATTAACACTCTTGCCAAACTTTCCTATTCGCTACATTGTCCTATTTTGCTACTGAACCCTACTGCAATGCTCTAATCACATTATTTCCACACAATTTATAATTGGTCAGAAACCAGATCAGGTTTCTTGTTGTTGTAAACAGTGAGATTGTGATGAATGGACTCTGGGAGCATTGGGAGTCCTATGAAGGGCAGTCATTTAACTGGTTCATCTGTTCTTAGGAACAGGAGGAGTCTAGTTCCGTTCCCTCAGGCTCTGCTCAGGGCTCCAGTGTTGCCACCAGTGGCAGTGCGATGCCAGATATCTTTAGCAGCATGCTGAAAGATACGACATCTGAACACAGAGCCCACCTATTTGACCTCAACTGTAAGATCTGCACAGGTAATGTACAAATCTTTGTGTGTGTGAGAATTCCATACATTTCAAATCTTTGTGTACCTGAAACCTTTTCAGTTTTATGCGATGTAAAATTGCTGTAATTGTACTCAACGCTTTTGTTCATGACCTCCTTGTACCGTCCAGGCCAGAAAGCTGAGGATGAGCCGGCAGCAAAGAAAGCCAAGCTTTCCAAGAAGCCAGAGGTTAGGCCCAGGCAGGAACTACGTTCCTCCAGGTCCTCCTCAAGTGAAGTCACTCCAACCCTCTACCCCAGCGCTGAGCCCCTCGTGCCTGAGCCCCCGCCCCCCCCAGGAGGACATGCATAGCCTGGCTCCTCCCCCTCAAATACCTGTCAGCACCACGCCCACCATTTCTTCTGTCAGCATCACCCGCAGAGACCCGCGCATGGCCAGGCACAGCTCTGGTGTGACCGTTACCCACGCTGCACAGGACTTCTCCATGGCGGCGCCCATCTCAGAAGAGCTACCTGTTGCTGCGGTGCCTCTGGCTTTAGAGGTGGTCCTAAAAGGGCCTCTGCCCATGCCCCCAGCTCCCCCGCCATCAATCACCAAAGCTGTCCTGCAGAAAGCCACTGCCTCAGGGGACGCCAGGATATATGGTTCAACTGAAACAAGGTGTTCTATCTCAAACTGAATTCATATAGTATGGTCAAATTGATTAACCGTCCTAGATTTTATAAGATGTTATATTCATAAACTAAAAGGGTGCTATTGAACAGGTTTTACGTTATTATTGTTATCCCTGTCACTGTAAGATGCAAAGACATTCCTTTGATTAAATGTTCAAGTGACCTTTAGGTGAAGAATATTGTTTTGTTCCATTCAGTGCATCGGAGGCTCCTCCAGAGGGCGAGACTGCTCTCTTCCTGTCTGGTCAGGAGATGATATGGAAAGGATTTATCAACATGCATACTGTTGCTAAGTTTGTCACCAAGGCTTACCTGGTCTCTGGATCATTCGAGTACCTGAAGGAGGTTGGTTATTCACATTGTTGTCAAAAGTTTTTGCAATGAAGTCTGAGAACAAAATCTTTAGGACAGTTTATGATTGGTCTCAAACCCATGTAAGAGCGTCAAATGTTTTTAGTTATGCCGAAACACATTGGTATTCCAACGCTTACTTAATTGAGACTTGATTAGTAATAGTCAAACCTCTGTAGGATCTGCCAGACACCATCCACATCGGGGGCCGGATATCCCCCTCCACAGTGTGGGACTACGTTGGGAAACTCAAGACGTCTCTGTCCAAGGTATGTTTGACCAATTTCATTCTTAAATCCTTGCTCCCCTCTCCTAATGCACCAAAGTCACCTCTTTCCTCCTGCTCTTTCCCTTTCTCTTTCACAGGAGTTGTGCCTGATTCGTTTCCATCCTGCTACAGAGGAAGAGGAGGTGGCCTATGTCTCTCTGTTCTCTTATTTTAGCAGTAGGAAACGCTTTGGAGTGGTCGCCAACAACAACCGCCGCATCAAAGACCTCTACCTCATCCCCCTGAGCTCCAAGGACCCGCTCCCCTCCAAACTTTTACCCTTCGATGGGCCAGGTAAGAATTTGTAGGGAGACTTTAGGATAACTCACGGTCACACTTGCACAGTGACTTCTGTTTTCATCTGTCACCAAGAAAACATTTATAGTAAACAAGTGATTTTCCAAGATGGTAAGTATACTCAGGGGGTTTGTGGAATATGGGTTGTAACAACTTTGTATATGTGAAATGAGAGCTTGTTTCAGGAATGTGATCTTAAGTGTGCACTGTAGGGGGCGCTCACATACTAATTGATCTTACCTGTTATACCCCTCTGTATTCATATTGTGCCCACTGTATATTCTCTGTGTTCTGATCTTGTATCACATGTCCGTTTTCTAATAAAGGATGTTGTGCATCGCAGGTTGGTGCAGCCTTAGTTGCTAGTCTCAGATTATTGTTTTTATGATCAATTTTGTAACCAGTGTGGTGGACTTGAATGTTGCATGAGTAGGGGGGATTTTTTACCACACTAAATAAGTTTCACACTGCAACCGGAGGCACTTTACTAGTACAGCGGTCTACATGACTTGAAGGTACAGGATCAGCCCCCAACCTGTCCCTTATTTGTCAAGTGCTGTTTGCTTGGAGGGAAGTGGTAAGTCGTCATCGGAGAGGCCAGTCCTGAAAGCCTTGGAGATGAAGATGGACCTGACCATGTTGCAGCATTACAATCACTTCTTAACAGTGTTATTGACCTTTTACACATCAGCAATTAAACAATACTTATGAGGAAAAACAGAAACACTATTACAAAAACAAACAAAAGAACATTGTAAAACTGGAGATCCCAAATATCTGTTTGAACTTGATTGTTGTTTTCTACAGGTCCTTGTTTGTATAGCGACCAGTGCATACTCAGATCACATATTTCTTTATAGAACACTGTTAACTTAACCTGCAAAGCATTTGATCATTTTTGTTCAGTGAAACTGATTACAGGGAATTGCTACTGTGAATACCTTCAGTGAAAGCTATTGTCATTTAAATGATTTGTGTGTATGTTCACTCTTTGAAATGAGCTCTCATTTAACTATACATAAACAAATATTAAGGTTTCCAGTTGCACAATTCATACAAATATTAATTCTATCCATATGCCTCTCTGTTTTTGTGTCTTGTAGGACTGGAGCCAGCCCGCCCCAACCTCCTCCTTGGCCTTGTGATTTGCCAGAAGGACAGGAAGCGCCCTGGAGCTTCCTTGGAGGGTGAAGAGAAACGTTCGAAGATCCAAACCAGAGGTCAGGATGATGGCGGCCTTCCAAAAGTAACCACTTATGTCAAAGAGGCCAAAGCAGAGAAAGTTGCACGCTTCAGCCAGGAGATTCCCTTCAGTACAACCCCTCCAAGATCACCACCTGCTCTGAGTTCCTCAGAGGCTTTCTCCACTTCTCAAGCCACCTCCTCAGTTCTGTCTTTCCTCTCCTCTGTCAAAGCTCCTGCTGTAGCCACCCCAACAGGCAAAGACTCCCCATCCTCCACTAGTTCTGCAGCCTCCTCTGCTACTGCCACCCCACTGCAGACCATTCTCAAGACTCTCTTTGGAAAGAAAAAGCAGGACTCTGAGGCCTCCCTCTCTCCTGATCTGGGGGGAGAAGGCTCAGTTGCCCCTGCTACACTCCTAGATCCTATTGTTCAGCAGTTTGGACAGATTTCCAAAGAGAAGCATGGAGAGGTCGACGAGGATGACCGGCCGTATGACCCAGAAGAGGAGTATGACCCCAGCATGGGCTACACGGCATCTAAGAGAACTGTTGACACAGCCAAAGTGGTCAGCAAGAACTCTGAGGGGCCGTTCACTGAGGTGGATGATGTCGCATATGACCCAGAAGATGACACTATGTTTGAGGAAGTTAAGACTGAGGCGCCTGGTCAAGCTAAGGCCACACCCCAAATTGAAACCACAGGTGGGACGAATCCACAGAAAATGTTGGACAATCTCAATAAACAGATTGAAGAACAGAAAAGACAGCTTGAGGAGCAGGAAGAATCAATTCGCCAACAAAGATCGACCGCAGGGGCAGCTGGCACCTCCGTCTCTGATTCCTTAATGGCACAGCCCTCCTTACTGGCCAACAGCCAGCTTTTGCAGCTGGGTAAAAAGGTTGAAGAGTTAGTGAAATCGTCAGTCACCCCTTTGATCAACCAGAAAAGGGACCCCCGACAGAGCCGGGATCCTCGACAGGCAGCAGCCAGCAGGAGACAAACGACAGACTCTGTAGAGAAGGAGGAAATGCCAGCTCACGTCCCAGAGACCACCTTACCACCACCATCACCGCCGCCACCACCACCGCCGCCACCGCCTGCTGTCCAAAAGTCAGAACCACCTCTGTCACAAGAGGAAGTGATGACAGAGGAGCTCCCCTTCTTGGAGTCAGACGAAACCGAGGTTTCCATTCCCTTATTAGGAGAGCAGATGGAACCTGACATGGAAGTCAACTACATGGAAGATCGAAAACTGAAAACCGAGGAAATTGAGCCGACCAAGGTGGAGAACGAGATGGACAAGTACAGTATTTGGCCGAATGCTGCCAGCATCCTAAAAGTAGGCGAGATCTCTAATTATGAGCAGAACAGTCAAGAATCCAACTCTATTTCCTACTATGAGGCATCTACCAATGACACATCTACCACTGCATCCAAAATTCCTGTACTCAGTCAAAACATGACCCATTCTAGTAGTGCTCTGGGTGACGGTCATTCTTCCCACATGTCACATGTTACAACATCAAGCTTTCACAGTGACTATAGAGGTGCCCCCGACACTCTGTCGCCAAACAGTTTCCCTCCTCAGCTTGGACCCCCGCACTTGCAGGGACCACCCCGTATGCTTGGGCCTCCACCCATGTCTGTTCCTCCACCCATGCAGGGACTCCATCCAATGTGCGGCCCACCACCTATGCAGGGTCTTCCACCACCCATACAGGTTCCTCAAATTCATGGTCCTCCACCCATGCAAGGTGAAAGTTGCCAGTCTCAGTATGGCCCACCTCCAGGAGGTTATGCTCCCTATCCAAACCAGTGGGGTGGGTCTCAGCAGCCACCACATCCTGGGCCTCATCCGCAGAACATAATGCCACCAAGAGGACTCCCACATCCATTCCCTCCAGTGGGACCGAGACCTCGCTCTCAGATATTTGATCCCCCTATGGGCTCCATGCCCCCCCAACACATTGGACAGCAAGGCCCCCCTCCTGGCCTTCCCCCACCCAATTATGATGGACAAAATGCTTTACCCCCACCAAGATTTAGTGGACCACCTCCAAGGTTTAATTACCCTGGACCTGGAGGCCCCCCTCCCCCCTTCACAGGGCCACCCCATGGCCACTTTGACAGTAGAGTGCCACCTCCTTCTCACTTCTCTGGACCCAGGGGTGTTCCACCCTCTCAATTTGGAGAGCAGGTCTCCCAAGCTCCCATGATGGATCCACCCAGAGGCGCTATGGATCAGTACAACAAAGATGGTGCAGGATCTTATAAACAGGGCATGGACCACCACCAGGGACCATACAAAGATAACCAGGCCCCTCCACCAGGCCCACCTTACAGGGGACCTCCCCCCAACCAGTATGAGGGAAGAAGAGGTCCACCGCCCCTTGAAGAAATCAGTGGACAGCGCTTCCAGCAGCATGGCCAGTATAGAGCACCCTCTCCACCACCCCCAACTCACAGAGGGTCTTACGATGACCCGCGGGGTGGTCCTCCTCAGGACAACAGGGGGCCACCCCCCCAGCATTTTGCTGGGCCCCAGCGGTACCGCCTTGACAGTCATCCAGATGACTTGAGACCACCAGGACGGCATAGTGGGCCTCTACTCCCAACACCTTCAGAGGGTCCGATACCTCTACCAATTCGCATGGGAGGCCACAGTCCAGATCCCCACAGGGATGAACACTGGCGCAGACACTCGCCTAGCCTGAGGAGGAGGAGCGCCTCAACCAGAGAGGGCTCAGAGCCTCGCAGTGGCGAAAGGTCCAGCCGCTTTGAGGGTGGCCATCGAGAGCGGGAGCCTATCACTGCATCCTCGCGACTGTCTGAAGAAAGACAGAGGGACGTCTCAGAGGACCGCAGAAGGGACAGAGAGTCTGGCCCACATGGA
Source organism: Mallotus villosus (assembly GCA_903064625.1). Lineage (NCBI taxonomy): Eukaryota > Metazoa > Chordata > Actinopteri > Osmeriformes > Salangidae > Mallotus > Mallotus villosus. Next base: position 438,926 of record CAEFZP010001313.1, on the reverse strand, counting down.
GGCAGGCCGTGGGACAGAAGCCAGGGCAAGCGCTGGAGCCGGGAGCGAGAGTGGGATAAAAGCAAGGATAGAGATCGGGAAAGAGAGCACAGCAAAGGTAGAGAGGGAGACAGACACAGAGAACCAGACGCAGACCGTCACCGGGAGCCAGAGCCTGAAAAGAGGCGTGACAGAGAAAGAGACCGAGACCGTGACAGGGACAGGGGGAGGGAGAGGGAACCTGACAGGCGAGACCACGACCGAGACAGAGCGAGGATCAGAGACCGTGAGAGAGACAAAGACGTCAGGGACCGAGACCGGGAACGAGACAAAGACAAAGACGTCAGGGACCGGGACCGAGACCGGGAAAGAGACAAAGACAAAGACGTCAGGGACCGAGACCGGGAACGAGACAAAGACCCCAGGGAACAGCGGAGAAGGGAGCGCTCCAGGAGCAGAGACCGAGAGCGTGGGCAAAGACCGAGACCGTGCTAGGGACCGGGACAGGGACCGGGAGAAAGAACGGGACCGCCGTGATAGGAGCAGAAGCAAAGAAAAGAGAGAAGATAAAAAGGATGTTAAACACGATACCACAAAAGCAAGTGAGAAATCTGTGGAAATGGAGAATGACAAAAACTAATCTGAGGTTTTTTTCCCTGGACTGTAAATTAAAGGTATTCGATGTCCACTTCATTCAAAACTGTAAATTTACCCTTTTTTCTAAGATATTATTGTATAACTTGAGACCCTTCAACTGTAGTTGAAAGGTCTAAGTTTTGTATCTTTTTTTCCACTAATCTTTTATGAATTCTCCATTTTGAAGAAACTGTTCAGATGTAATTGAAGTTTAGGATGTGATACTGTTAATATTACATATACTGTTCTCACGTTACAACTCTTTTATAAGAATAGCATCAAAGTAACCGTTGACCGTCTTACCATCACAAATGTAAATATGAATGTATTTGTGTATATACTGCTATGTTTTAATGACTTTTCTAAATGTAGAAATGATAAGCCATAGGGTTTGGATTATGTGAGTATATAAGAAATGGAGTAATCTAGTCTGTCATCAGACAATACAGTGTATGTGCGTGTTCAGCAGTTAACTACAAAAAAGTTGTATAGTCAGAATAAATCATTGGCCGTTGTCATTGAAGTCTGTCCTAATTTTGTTGAAATCTTGCTTATTAATAAACCTTCATGAAAATACCATGAACATTTTATTGTCACCAGAAATCAGTTTATTTTTGTATACATATATATTGACTTATAAAACAAAGGTTGTGCAATCAAGGGAACTGTGCAAGACATTTGAAATAGTCAAGTTACTACACATTACAATGGCAGAAAATCAGTTGCCTATAACATTACTACTTTTAAAGCAATACAAACTGTTCAGATGACGAACTACTGAATGTAAATCATGTTGCTCTAGTATCTTGACTGGGCTGCATAGACGGACCTTGTAGAACATGTTTTCTTCAGTGGGAGATCTTGACAGTCCTGTAGCTGAGTCTCAGCAGATCCTTTAGTGCAGCTCACCTCTCATCGGGCTGACTAGAAGCTGTGTTCAATTGCATTTCAGAATTGCTCCTCTCTATATTTGAGTCTTGGACGTTTGGGTTACTCTGGATCATCTGTTCGTGCTTCAACATGTCATCATGTGACTCATCTGGCGTTTCACTGTCAGTCGTCTGCCCACTGTTGATGGTAGATGAGGCACTTTGATTCACATTGGAGTCTGATGGATCTATTGTGTGGTTCCCGGGTGAATGCTCTGGTCCACTACTATTTTCATATTTACTTGCCCGTTCTGCATCCAAATTGGTTGACAAGTCTGTATCTTGACCAGCAGTTTTTTGGCCATTGTTGTCAGTAGATGAGGCACTTAAATTCACATTGGTAGCTGGTGGGTCTGTGTTGTTAGGTGAATGTCCATGGTCTCCCTTAGCTTGATCTTCATTAATCTCGTCGTCATCAGTTAAATAGTCCAATGCTGGCTGTCTGCTTGGGTGACTTGTTTGATCAACTATACTTGCTTGCTGGAAGTTTACATTAGCTTGATCTTCATTATTCTCTTCCTCATCAGATGAATAGTCCAATGCTGTCTGTCTGCTTGCGTGACTTGTTTGGTAAACTGTACCTGCTTGGGTTGCATGGTATGTCTTGTCATCATCTGAATAGTCAGCTTCTGGTTGTCTACTTTCTTCAGTATTTTGATTACACACGGCAACAGATCTGTTTTCCTTTCCCTTACTCCATTCCATCTGGATCTTTTTGGGGCACCAAACAAACTCAATTTCATCAAAGTGTTCATAAGCATACTGAATTAATTCCCTACGCTTGATCTTATCGAGGACCGTGAACAGGAAGTAGTTTAGCACACTCTCCTTGACATCAGGAAGATTATGATGGACCAGCGTCTCCTCCAGGAAGAAGTGGACGAGAGGAGCCTGGTAGTGGCGGTACCCCAGAGTACCCAGACACTTGAGGATTCTGGTAATGCGCAGGTTGTTGTGTGTGTTTCTGTCAGGACAATGACACAGGAAGCATCCATTATCTATTATCTGCGTAGACATTTAATTCATTGTCATAAGCGACTGTAAGCATTGTTACCTGTTAAGGTTCTTGAATCTCTCTTGCCACTTGAGTGATTTCTTGACCTCCCCAGTTGTCTCATTTGATAGTTCTAAACCATAGAAATCCAACATAAGCTTGTACGATTCAAGTAGATTTGTCTTTGCCATCTGATTTTTCTGAAAAGCCTGAAAGGGGAACACATTATAATTAAGTAACATTGGCAAATCCTGAAGTTCTCTTTCAAAGATTTGTTACTTTACTTATAAACAGAAACATTCTCAAAATCACCTGAATTTCCTCCTTTGTAAGTTCAATGGCTTGCCAATTCATCCCTGGTTCTTGAAGTGGAAACAACCTAAATCAAGAAAATAATGTTATTTTTATTAATATGCCTTATTAGCAGAGGATTAAAATGAATGTTTGGTTTATTTTGTGTTTCATGGTTTTGCATGCAAATTTGAACATCAAAAAAGCTTACCATTGAATGAAGGAGTGAACTCTTTCCAGTCGTTGGTAATCTCCAAACCAGTAGTTATGAAACTCCTTGATGGTAAATTCTGAAAAAGTCAAAAGTTCACAGCCATATCAAATTGAAACTGAAATTTGGATTCAACAATATTAATAGTTTATTAAAGCATACCATCTGGGAGGGAACACGTCTTTCCCAGGTAGAAATCTAAATTTGGAGTTGCATTCTCCTGGTAAAAAAATAAAAATAAAAATCAGTTAGGCTGTCAATGAGTCAATATTATTCTGATTGCCTTTACAAAATATTATAATGTTGTTGACTTCTTAATAACCAATAGTAGCCAATAATGACCAATCAAATGCAAGAAAAAAGGATGTTCCTACTTGTTGATGATTCCCTTTGTTCTGTTCCTTAGGAAATGCAAAAATAATACACTTAAGTGTCATGAATGGAAGTTGTAGGCCTAATAAGTAAAATATAATTTGGAGGCAGAACCCTAAACCTTGTAAATTGTCAGACAGCTTACATTAAACAGACTAGGCTTGGAACTTATTATCTTGGTGGTTTGTACTTACTGGATAAGCATGTCTGTAGTTCTGCATATCTCTGGATGCCTCTCTGAAACGGTTAAACCTAAATGACTGAAGCACACAACATGGGTTAGGCTACAGGCCTAGCCTGGCATACCATAAAGACCAAAGAACCGTGATATGGCCTAGATCTTTATTTGTATTAGGCTATAGAAAAACAGAGCATACGTACTCGGTGATGCCTTATTTGACGACTGGTCTCTTTGGTTTTGCTTGAGTTTGTCTCCCAAGTTGAGTCATACTCACAGTAGAACTCATCAGTTTCTTCGATTTGGTAATTGTCATTTTTTGTTGTAGAGCATGCGACGTCGAGCTGATTGTTTTTTCCTTTGCAATCATGGTCAGTGTCCTTTGATAAGGCGGCGATGGCCTTATACAAACGTCTCGGCACAAATACTAAACACATCCAAATTACATTCACAAAAGAAAATCTACGACGGTAAATCCATAGAAACATTCTAGCAATAGTTTTTGGCGACATTTTTCGATAAAGTTTCCTAAGCATGAATGTAAAGACTAGGTCGGTAATAGTTTTGAGTTCTTCTGGCGGTTTCTCACAGGGGCGTTAAAAAGGTACAGCTGTTTCACTTTCGCTTCCCTGAACAAGAGCGTTTCCAAGAATAGCTGACTCAACCCTCCCTTGTGCTGCGAAGGTTCCCAACGACCCATCGTTGTGTTGGGACAACTTTATCCCATTCCAAAAATAAATAAAACCCATTTTATTTTAACCTTCGCGCTGTGGGAGGTCTGAGACAGACCGACGGTTAAAAGAAAATGCTTCACTTTATTTTGACCCGAAGATAACACAGGTCATGCATGTTATGGCAAAGCTGCTCCAGGCACTGATGTTTGCAAGGCTTTGTTTATGTTCTATGCCTATGAGCACCCTTTGTGTTGGAGGGCATCTTCCTTCTCTCACTTTGATGGGTGCACATACATTCTTCCTTGCCTATACTACTGTTTCATCCCCCACACTGCCATCGGTTTTGGACTGCCTCCATGGGTACAGTAGCCGTTTGAATCTTTCCCTGACAATAGAGTTGCACCAACCTTCTGCCCTCCCCAGCGAAGGAGCGCAGTGACTTCCATCTGCAGGTTCCTAGCTAAGCCCCTCGTTTCCAGACTCACTGCTTTGTGGTCATGCAACTGTGCTGGGGGCCGGGGCTCAGACAATTCCATTTAGAAATGTTCCTTCTTTTCTTACAGTAGAGGGCATCGTTGCTCTAAGAATCAAGCCATGTTGACACACCTTGCTTGCATGCTACAAAGAGAAACACACAGGCAAAACAGGAAGGTTAAAAGGGTCAATTGAGCCAAAATTAAAAGGCATTTGTTCCATTGCTTTGTGTACTTTTTAGAACACCAACTGTAATATTGAGTTGCAGCCCCCACCATTAACAACAAACAGTTTTAGGTTTCCTTTTTGTGTAAGGTAATATGTCTTATTCTTCTGTGACGCTAACAAGTGTGTGTTAGCATGTGTGCAGGTATGAACAAAAGCAAGATAAAGAAATTATATTATTCATTCAACACAAAGTGCAATGGCAGACTGAACCCAACAGGTGGAGACAGTGCACTTATAAAAACCCTGTTGCAATCAAACGGTGCTAGTTTATTTCACCTGGCTGTTGTGTGAACATATGTTCTATTAATCAATACATGAATGATCCTGTAACAGATCCCCCGCTGTGTTTTCAAAAAAACATTTCATTTAATCTTTCCAGTGGTCCTCTTAACAAGCAATCAGCTCTAATGCTGTGATTAATGCCCATGCCACTTTTCTCATCTGGACACTAGTCACAACACTGGACTTTAAACATTAACGTAGTTACATTTTAAATGTAATCTAGGCTTTAGAGGATTATTCGATGTAATATTTGCATTTATTATGTGTTGTTTGTAAGACTGGGAGTCAAGGAAACAGTCCAGAGAAGACAATGTATCTGTACTTGTTTCAAATGGTCGGTAAACTAACTCTTTAAAAGTGTTTTTAATTGAAGGGGGAAAAAACTGATGTTAATAGAAGTTCATGGGGTAATTACTTATTAGTTTTCATTCCTGGGTAATTTGGAGCTTATTTCTAGGACCACAGAGTGCATGTTTTTTTCGATGTAGATGTCTTCTTCAATCAGTCACAGGTTCCTGTAATGAATGCGTGTCAGAAAGACCACTCTGCTTGGATAATTGTAGTGAATTAAATAATGTCCTCAATGATATCTCCAATTATTCCTTAATCAAGGTACATTATTCAAAAAATATTTAGTAAAGAAAATAGGAGATATAAGTAAACTGACTAAAGCTTTATAACTATGAAGTTAACTACAGTTTTTCCCTCCAAAAGCAACTGCTAGTAAATCCTTATCTAAGGAATTTACATAGCATGTGTTACAAGTCCATTGTTAATGTTAAAGGAGAAAGTACAAAGGAAAGCATCTGTTTTTAAAATCTCAGTTTGAACATGTTATTTGTAGACATATTCAAATTAATTTCTGTCTACAACATGATTAGACAACAAACTGCATGTAAATGTACATACAGTGGTTTATTAGATATTCTTATTCAAGCTAAGGAGTAAAACTGTAGATAGTGCCTTGACTGCTGATGAGCATGGATACAAACAAGGCTTCCAGGCAAATCATTTTCAGCACACCAGCCTCTCCTGTGAGAGAGAGGAAACGAAAGGAGAGGAGGTGGAATTAGAGGGCTCCATGTTTATCCCTCAACTCCTCAGGTGCACTGCTCCGCAATTAGCCAGCCTCTCTGTACACACAGCGGCCTCACATTACATCTCACAGCAGTGAGAGGCCAGGAGATGGAGGGAGGAGAAAGAGGTGAAGATATGCTCAGAAAAAAACTTGGATCTTTAACCTTGGATGTGTAATTGTGGCCATGACGGAGGACAGCAGCCCATAATGATTGATACTGTGCTATCTTTACAGAGATCAAGAGCCTCCTAAGGATACTAGGACTGTGCCATCATGGAGGTGGTGTGTGCTTGATTTACACATTAAGTCAAGATATGCTCTCTAGAAGGATGTTAAAGAGAACAATACCCCATTGTTTTAGGGAATGGATAAAGTCTAGGACTTGTAACTGCTTTTAAGACGCCATTTAAGAAAGTGTCAGTGGTTGCTGTGAGGTGATAGCATAATTTCTACTCTTATTTTACTCAGCACTGGTAAAGACTCACTCATATTCTGCCTTGTAAGCTCCATGTTTTATCATCACATGTAGATCAAGGGCCAGTACAAATTATGTTCTCTAAATAACTGTTTCCAAAGTTGCTGCGTTGGCAGAATTTGAATGAGGGAGATAAGGACAGCTTAGAGATACAATTAATGAAAGCACAGGCCCTTAGTCCATAGGATAACAAATGCTGTTCTCTCTTTTTTATTTTTAGAAAAGAAAAAGGGATGAGCAAGAATGGGCCCACATAAAGAATGACTGCTGTTGGAGATATGAAAGGAGAATTATTCATAGTTTTAGTTCATAGGAAAGTGTGAAAAGATTGACACCAGAATGATTTGTCGCCTCTGTTAATCTTCCTAAACGAGGGAGTAGTCAGATCTTTGCTGGGGACTCAGCACTAAATTATTCAGCATACTGCAGTTCTGTTCTATTCCATTTATCTTTCTCTCTCTGTCAACTGTCAGGATCCCAAGTTGCTGCTGTTCTGTTCGATAGCAGAGCACGCTTTCCACAGGGTCGTGCTCATTAGCAATAACACTATGGGAAAAAGAGGGCGCAACAACAAAGAGAAAAAAAGAACCCTTTTGATATCACATCGTCATTTGCAGTCATTTAAGACACATTTCCCAAGGTACCAGAGAAGGAATACACATGGGATTCTTGTTTCTTTACTCATTCTCAGTGGAGAGGCTTCAGCATCTCACCAACACTCGCTTATAATAGATCATTTAGTGTACTATCGTAATTATAAAAAAAAATGTTTTAAATGCATTTGATCAATCTGCACAATAATCCTGAAACAGTGTGAATCAACACCACAACAACTGAAGCAGAAGATTTAGCATGTAACATGTTTGTCATTAACAATACTTTTGGCCATGATGTAAATCACAGATTTTACTCATGCTCTATACCACTCTTTGTGGTAAGGTTTCAGACCCTCTCTACAAATCTTGTATGTGTAAATGTGCCATCCCTAGAAAAAGCCTGCTTGTGGAACCCTTGGAGATGTGATTAAATAAAAACTCATTACCCTGGAGTTGTCCTTGCGTGGTGACTGTGGTTGTGCTAACCTCTCTTGCACGCTTAGAGCACCTCTCTGTACATCAACATAACAAAATAACATACCAGAGATGATCCAAAAACACTGTACATATTACATATATACGTGTTCTCCTTTGTGCCACATACAATCAGTAGTGCAGTAAGCTCTGCACCAGTACGGTTTATTAATACATTTTTCAAAATACAAAAACAAATTTAGATTTTTCATGTTGTCTGAACTTTGAGAGAATGTTTCAGATATGGATCAAAGTGGTATTGGATGAAAACTGTGGCACTGTAAGATTCATTAGAAACGTCTCTCCATGTAACCCCATAGTGACTTGCAGACTTGGGGACTTCACAGCTCCCTACTGGCAGAGGAGCGGATGATGAATGATGCCATGCTGAACTAGTTTAAGAGGAGCATCACACAATCGCTCATTTCAAAAGGCTGTGCTTGCCTGGGGAATGGCATGGAAAGTAATATCCATCAACATCCAGTCAAGCGATAGCGCTATCAGCAAACACAATTTAGACCTCAGGAACATTATTGTTTTTCTTCCCCTTCTTCATTCTTTCAGCTCAACGATGAACTGAGTGATGTGTGTGTGATGAATATGATACTGCTGCCACAACATTATTAACTTGCTCATCATATGTAGAATTGCATTTGGGTTCATAAATGCTCTGTATAAAAGGGAAACATTTATTTTACTTATTATTGCATTGTACTCCATGTTGTGTGTTTTGGGTATGATGTTTAAAAACAGGAATCACAAGCTTTAAATTGTCTATGTGCACGAATCACAAGGCTATAACACAAAAACACACATACACGTACTGAATTATGAATCGCAAGGCTAGAACACAAAATCACACATACACATACTGAATTATGAATCACAAGGCTATAACTAAAACACATACATACACATACTTGAACCCAAGTAAGAAATGTATCCTCATTTCATTTATAGATGTCACAAAAAATATGAACTGTATTTCATTGATAAGTTAAGGGCCTCAATTGTTCTTTTCAGTCTCTTGGGCCATTAAGGTACTTCATATTGTTTGATTGAGAAATGAAAATAACAGACAGACGTAGTGGTCACTTGAATGTACAGTATGTGAGTATACCCAGTCATGTACAGTACTGAATGAAGAAAGATCATTCAAATGTAAAAATATAAATCTTAACAATGAACGTCTTACTAATTCCCAAGGTAAGGAAGTGATGAGGGATAGATGAGGATGAGGATGAGGGATAGAGTGGAATAGAGGTTAACATAAATATGGGGGTGAGAGAGAAAATATAAATGTGAATCTGTTTTCCTCTCAAACACAAAAAACTACTGAGACTACTGAGACTACTGGAAAACACAAGATATTGTTTTGAGCTCTGCAGAATATCCTAAGGATTTGAAAACTGCCTCATACATGTGACAAAATAAAAATGTATGCTCACATTCTTTCATCTCACACAGTTGAGTAGTGCCCACCAGGGAGCCTGGGTTCTGTTGTCCTCCAGTAAACATAGTGGAATCCTTCTTTCAAGCTCTAACTCCAGCAATCTGCTGACCTTTTCACCACAAAGCCTCCCCAACTGGTATACAGAGCTGCCCCTAGGCAGTAATCTTCCAGAATCAGATCCCATTTGACCAATTACAGAGCGGGAAAGACAAAGGAAAGGGATTTTTTTACACACATAGGCCTCCTTCATAAGAACAATTGTCTGAACTAACTTTGTGTAGAACATCAAATAACGTGATTGATGGGTACACATATATGCTAACGGTTAAGCCTTTTTGCATCCTGTATGAGTAGCACAAATACAGTGGACTGATGATCTGGTTAGGTGCAAACAAATGTTCCCTTTTCCAGATGGACACAAAAAGGCCAGTGTTTGTAAGTAAAATGGCATTATCTGCAGTGTCATGGTACAACTGTGAGATGTAAACTATCGTGTGATAGCCCTCTGACGAGAGATAAGAGGCAGAATTCCCTCCTGAATGAACACCTCAGTCTGAACTTGGGTAACGGCCTGGAGCAATGTCTGAGACAGATAAACTTTCACATTAAAGTTTGCACAGGCTTAGATCGGTCTCACTCTGGCAGAGATGCTCATTAGCACTAGTCTGTGAGGTATGTAGTTGGCTTGGAAGAGAGTAAACAGCAGTGCATAAATCACTTAATCATATGCTCTGCTTCTCCACCCTCAAGTCCTGCTCTCTTAAATAAATTAGCAATTTTCCAGGGTCAGTATGAATCAAGTGCTTTTTAACACTTGTTATTTGCAGTTTGTTGCATTGGCATCATTGTCAGTGTCAGACATGGATCCTGTGAGGTGACCCACCTGTTTCTGGATATATCTACTCCAACTGGTTACACTTATTTGGGTATGTTTGAATATGGAGTGAGACATCAGAGCATGGTCTCTTCTTACACACATACAGAAGCCTACACATGCATGCACAAACACAGGCACAGACAACCACGCACTGAGGCTCTAACAGTCACACTCCATCTCCAACGTCCTTTAGAAGGACTACAAATATTACTGCAATCCTTTTCTATTGACTCAAAAACATGAGTTCAGTGCATATTTGACCCATAGTATTGCTGAAATGACTCATTTCAGCTTGTTAAATCAATATCTTGAACATTTTCTGTTGGACTTAATTGACTGATTTTACCCTGAACAGGCAATTCTGTTTGAACAGGGCCTGTTTCACACTGCTGTTTGCAGGTCCCAATGAGTCTGAATGTATTGATCACTCTGCTACACTGGGACTCAAATCTATGGCTACCGTGTCAGCACTACTACATAGGGGGGGGACAGACTGGTGGGGAACAAGAAACAAAGGAGCATGGTTCTCACAAACATCAGAAATTGAGAGTAATCATTTGATTCCAGATTGAAAAAGACTGTAGGTACATGTATGTGTAAAAATATAGTTTTTCAAACTGAGCTCACAATTTTATGATTTATAAAGTACAGTTTATCCTACATTTGAAATATGTCTCACGGTACCCTTCGCTGAAAGTACGGTAAGATAATAAGATCTTTGGAACTAAAAACTGTATTGTTTATTTATGATTTATTATTTGCACCATGTTTGCAGTGATCTATGACAAATCTATGATACATTTGTGAATGTGAACAATCCACAGGTGGACAGCTTTGATAACAGAATGTTGATGATGAATGTAATGAAGGTCCTCTTTATGACACCCGCTGAAATGTCAACTGTAAAATGATTTCATACAGGGTAATGATTAATCTGTAGATGGCTGACGTATTTCAACTATGAAATATGTCTTAGATGATTATTTATGGACTGGTATTTATTTGCATAGTTGTCAAATGTGTTAAACGTAATGGCAGCATCATGTTATGAGAGCATGCTTATAGACAGAATATTTTTTTCTTCATGAATACCATTTTGATTATCTCAAGACATATTCTCAAATGCAGAGTGCAATCTCTCTTAATATAAGATTCATGATGAGGACTTCTTAAAATAACAACACAGTCATGTCAGAGGATTTCCATGTTTAATGTTACTGACATCTGAAAACCCCCCCACTCCTGTGCGCAATTTATGAATATGCTCATTAGATAAAGAAATATTACGATTGTCTATTCACTGGGGACTCATTAAGATACAATCGGGATTTCAAACCAATTTACACACTAGTGAAGAGTGGCACTCGCTGTCTTATATGATGTAATTGATGCCCTCAAAGATTTAGTTCAGAAGTGCAAGCGGTTCTTATCTTAGTCCTTATGGACAGGGAATTCTTAGGAATTTAACAGCGTCTCTACATAATTTGCAAAGGACACCATGAATATTTCAAGCCATCCAATCAGTGATCCTATCCTACTTGTTGACATCCAATGTCTGCAAAGTCTGGTGACCGGACATTGATCCTCTCTTATTGCCTGTTCTTTTCTTTTTGTAAAAAAATTACAATCTGGGAACATAATTCAGTTTGTATTGATCCCACATTATTGAAAGGGATACAGCATGGAAAAATTCATCATGTGCCAAAAGGTCATCTTGAGTCATAAATTACCTCTCAAGCATGTACACTATGAGACTGGATAATCTTCTTACAGAATGACCAGTTAACAACAGAAAAAACGTTTTTGCAAACTGTTTGGTTTGGCACATATAAGGATATAAAAAAAATATGTAATCCACGCAATGTATTTATCATACAAACCCTAGTCTTTATTGTTTACCTCAGCTAAATCTTTAATTCTAACCCTATCCCATAACCCTATAAGTGTTTACAGTGGTCTCCCAACAAACATCAGAGGTGTCAGTCACTATTTCAAACAAACACGTCAATCCCTGCAGCACATAATAAAATAACTGTCAGGAGAGATGGCTAAAGGATGTACCGGTAGCCTCGATTCAACTCCACCAAGGCTCATTTAGTTCTAAATGGCTGGAAATGAGCTCCTGGGAATATGCATATCCTGCCACTCGTTTGACAGGTTGGCAGAGCATTGGTGTTTCCATACCTAGGACATGCATAGGAAAGTCATCTGATGGGTAAAATAGTAGGGGTTGCATTTCAACCCAACAGTCATTCTATAAGAAAAAAAACCTTTGTCTTTTAATGACGGTTGAAACTTTACACTTCAGAGAAAGATTTATCGTTAGTGCAGTAAAGATATCATAATGATTCTAAAGGCATCCTTCATGTTTACCTTCACAAGTGTCTCAGTGAGTGTATGATCAGTCACCTGTTAGCATTTGCCAAGCTGTAAATGGATTACTTACCAGAGCCTTCGAGCCTTCATGTCGATCATTGGTTCCGTTTCCCTACCCCGCCCGTCCCCTGCTATATCCTCCTTCCTACAATGTCGCTAGAGTAGTGCTCATACTGTATCCATTACACGGCCTCACTTCCATGATAAATCTGTCTGTCAGCTGAACATCATAATCAAATTGTTCCAGAGGTCATTTAACATCGCAGAGGAGGGACTTCACTTTAGCCCTAAGAAGATCCGGCTCAAATACAATTTATGTGTCAGAGATGAATTGTGGAACGAAACATTACGGAGAAATTTAACTCTCTAGCTGACTGAAATAGCCTTGTTATGGCCAACTGGGTCACTCTATCTGCAAACTTCCATCATTGGTATTTAGTTGCATTTCACACTCCCTTACTTTTCCTACCAACGGTTTGCACCAAGAATGGACAACATAGCATCAGTAATCCTACAGCTTAGACATGCATGCACAATACATAGGCCCAAACTTGTTTTTCCAAAATGCCATGGAAAAGCTTGCCAATGTTCTTAACTTGAAAATAATGTCTCTTATAGTAGTTTATTGTTTTTGCATGGCTTTTGCTGGAACATTTTCATCACATTAAAACCTTTGCTATGCTAGTTTCTGAAGTCAAATAAACATTTACAAATTAATAATTGATTTTATCTGTATATTATATTTTACCAACTTGGTGGAAAAATATGAATGTTTGTGATTCTTCAAAGAGAGGCTGGCATACCTAATGCATAAGTAATGCAGTTCACTTTCAAGTGTAAAGTCTCACTTTTGCCTCAGGTATATTAGTCCCCTGTGTTTGTATCTCCACCGCCATTTTACATAAACACATTACCACAGGGAGCGTGGAGTGGAAACACCAAGCACTCCAAGATATCTTCTGATGGTTTGACAACACAGTATTTATAGGCCAAGACAAGACGAAGAGGCTGATTTGCATGTTGATATTTCATGTTGAGAGTCAATTCAAACTGGATTTCATTGTTTGCTTGTAAGAATAATTTAGCTGTACGTGGCAAATGTCCTGCTGTTCTCCAGTGTCTGGATACAATGCACTGCATTGTCAATGTAAGATTAACCAAAATTGCGTACTCCCTGTGGGCTGAGTAGGTGAACAGGTATGGGGCCTTGATGATGAAAATGTAATTCTGTTGAGGAGATTAGATTTAGCCTGCTCAACCCTGCGGCAAAGCTTAGCTCACGACATGGCACATCTGTTTGGACATTAATTGGCTCTAGTGGTTGGGAAAAGTCTATTTTTTGGAGCAGTCAAGGGGAAAAAAGATAATAATAATAAATTGAGCGTGGCTTTTTCCTTAATCGATCTCAACCAGAGGGCCAGACTGAGCAGGAATAGGAAACAATGAAAGGACCAATAAAAAGTTCATGGATAGATTTGTAAGACAGCAGCTCTGTTAGACATGAGGGGGACATTAGGGAGAGGAGTGGGCCATCTGCTGCCCTGTTCACAAGTCTATGGCACAGCTGAATGGGGCAGCAGCCATGGCTCCTACTAGCCACAATCCAGCATCCGGCTTTTACTCCAATTTGTTATGAGCCAAACTTCACTGTACGAGCTCAGTTAGTTGGTATGGGGGAGCAGCAGCACAGGAGCCGGCCTGGCCACATCCATATCAGCCCATTCAGGGAAGCAATCAGCTACGAAGGAGACCAGCTCCAGGAGATGGACAAATGCTCTTTGTATTATCAGTTAGCATTTTCTTGTTTTAGATAATGGAAATGTATACGTACGGAAAAAACACTCATGCTTTATGGAATGGCCATTGATATGGCCTTTAGTATATGTGAAATGTGTTGGGGATGAAAGATTAAATGAAATAATTGCTAGATTGCTAAACTGAAAGAATACATTTCGAATGAAAGAGAAAAGGTGTTGTTATAAATAGAAAATATCTCTTAATAACTATATAATTGAATGTTGTAGTTTTTTTCGTCTGGGGGCAATGAACCAATGTACCTATGTGATTACAATGCTGTTACTACAGATTTTACATAGTTACGTAACTGATGTCTCCTTGTGCACTGTGACAATTTGTTGAGCTATAAAACCAATACCACAAGTTGCTAAGTTTATTTAAATGAGTGTAAATGTCCATGATAATGTCCATGATAATACTCTTGGGACATGTTGAAGGGTAGATTTAGAAGTGATTGAGAGTGTGTACACAGAAGCTGTTTATTTAGCCATGGTACAGAACTAACAGGAGACGGTAAAACTCGTAAATAACATGTCTGCTATCTGTAAGACTGCGGAACAGCTTTCTCAAGGGAAAAACAGGAGAGACTTTAATGTCAGTCAACATGTATTAATTATCCTGCATACAAAAACACTGTCAGCTTCTAGTACAAAAAGTTTGTTTGAATGACATTCTTAGCTCATCCAACAGAAAAGACACTAAAACAAGTCATTTGCTTTTAATCAGTACACAAAGGGTCTGAATCTGTTTACAGTCATGTGAATCTGCTTTGGAAACATCCCATTAGTGGTATTCAGTATTTTGTTAGAAACATTTTTTTTCTAAAATGCACAGGCATGTTAGTTTACAGTAGTGCGCTTCAAGACAAATAAATTCAGGTAGTTATCAGATCATTTGAAAGTAGTGCAGAGGTGGTGAGCTGTGTAAAAATGGAGAGGTTATGACCCAAGACTAGTTATCCACCCACAGGTCTAATGATGCCAAGTCTGCTGGTGTCTCTTCCTTATTATATCTGGCTATAATGAGAAGCTGCCCATTAGGCTATTCAGCTCCGATGAATCTTATTAGTGACACTGGCTGCCTAAACCTGGTAAACACTGATAGTGGTGTGTGTGTGGGCGTGTGTGTGTGCGTGGTTTTGAGTGTCTACGTCTCTGGCAGACCAGATGTTTTCATCATTCCCTATGGTCCATTCTTTCGCTCATTTTGTCAGTAAAGTGTAGATTTAAGCAACAAAAACCCAATCTGAGAAGTAAAACACACTTTGTAAAAGTGTGTTTGAGACACACAATGATGATTACAGTGAAAAGTAATTGTAATTTCTGCAATTATTATATTCTAACAGCATAAGCCTTCTACTTGTATTATGGCATAATGCCCATACTGTAAATAGTTTTGTGATGGATTGAGGAGTTAATAGAAAAACTAAATGAATGCAGTTAAAAGCCTAATGGTTCAAATATCTATCATTTTGAGTAATTCAGAATATAATTACTGTTACTGTGTAATGTATATACGAATGTGTGTGCTTTAGCAATAATGAATACATATTTACTTTCGACTAATCAATACCATTTTTAAATCATGTGTTGTATTGTATATTAGTCATATATCATAGTCATATAAATCGTGTGTTGTATTGAATATATTTTTTATGAATCAGCTTTCAGATTATTTGTTTATTGTCACCCGAAACTGGTGTATGCATAATACACAGGTGCCAAACTTGGAAAACAATTAAGTGTGAGCCCACACCACAGACACTTACTTCTCTACTGTAACTACAGCTAGGATCATAACTAATTATTTATGTGCAACAAAAGACTTGAAACACAACTACAAAAACAAAAACTACACATTTCTAAATTGAGTGCATCTTGTGTTCTACTTAATACTTAATGATGTAAAGTCCTGTCCCATAACATTATTTTCTCATTAAGGCACAATTAGTCCTCAGGGGGCCTTGGGGATGATAAGGCAAATTAATAATCAGCTTCTTGCATCAATTTAAGCAGAATGAGAATAGCCTTCATGTGTACCTTTCTGTGACCACACACTCTGTGACCACACACTCTGTGACCACACACTCTTCTGACCGTGCCTGTCCTGTTAGTACATAAAGGCTCTACAAGCCTGTCCTGTTAGTACAGGCAGGCTCTACAAGTTACAGTACATTCTCACACATTATCTTGTCAACAGTGATTAGCATCTCAACCTCTGTAAGAATGGCTTATTAATTCAGTGTGCTGACAAGTTTTTCCCAAACAAGGTGGTGCTCAATAAGCACTCTCATTGTTTCCTTAGGGCTGTGAAAGATTTCTGGTCCTTATGTAAACTGCACACAATTCAACAAGTGGCTGGTGAGCTGTGACTCATGCATGGCAGGTGAATTTACAAAAACGGCAGGTAATGTTGGAGAGGACACATGATGGGACCAGTTAAAGCTCAGAGTGGTCTGCAACACCGGTATGCAATTCAAATATGGCAGCTCTTTGGGTGCACACAATGTGACACAATAGTTAATTACATTTTGAATAGGTAGCAATTCAGGGTGATTCATATTTGAATCACGTTACTGAAGAAAACTACATTTGATTTTATATTTTTGCAGTTATGACATGCAGTTAAGGTTTTTCAAAAATAATGCCGAAAATATATTGAAAATGTAGAAAAGAATGTAAACAGGAAGCTGAATAACTTTTTTTTCTCAATGCACAACAATGGATGTCTCCCTACATCAGGGGTCTTGTGGTTTGTAAGCACATTGTAAATCACTCCCTGCTTACTGTTATTTTCTCCCTGGCACCGAAAACTGCGGTTATCAAACCTCTTCAAAAGAAAAGTATAATGTGTCCTCCATTGCTAAACAATTTCAGTACAATTCTTGAGAATTTAGTATTCAAAAACCGAAATGATTTTGTCTGCATAGGTGACCACTCCTTGGCTACATCTATAGAATAATATGTGAGGTTCCTCAAGGTTTCTTTCCGGTACCAGTGTTGTTCAGTCTTTTGCTGCCACTGGGAAATATCAGAAAACAAACAGCTTTATTTTCATAGCAATGCCAATGACACACAACTGGACGTCTATTTATCTTCCAATGATATAAGCGTATTTTGAAACACTAGTTCAATAAATTGATCATGTCAGCTTTGATGCTACAGATGAAGTGGCAGCACATGAGCTTAGTAAAACCAGAAGGAGAGCACACATCTCACCTGTCCCAAAGCCCCTTCATTTGTTGCCTGACAGTTGTTAACTTTGCCTTTTTTAGCTTAGCTTTCTCTTAATCCTTCTAATTGTATTTATTTTGAATTGTATTTATGAATGTATATTGTTTTGTATTCATGTTGTATTGTTGTATTTCTATTGTATTGTTAGGCAACTCGATTTGCAATTCAATAACTGAATAAATTAAGTAGGATTTTTTTTATTTAGTAGACATGGGGAAGGACAGCAATCGCCTCAACGTCCAACCTTACGTTCTAAAGTGGGGATGGAAGAACAGATAAGTTATGGAGAGAAAAAGATAGATTGAAAGTGAGAATTACAGAAAGACGAGACAGCGAAAGAGAGCGAGAAGGGGGGGGATAAGAGAGAGCTCATAGATGAGAGAATCGTTGAGGTGGAATGAAGTGGAGAGGAGCTACCTGCCTTAGGCCAGTGCATCCTGATGTCTCTTCTTAAAGCAGGGAAATGCAAGTGGTGATGGAGGGAGGATGTCAGTCATAGGTCTGGCCCTGCAATCTCCTTATCACGAGCAGCAGCCCTTGACTGGAGGGATAGGGTTAGTGTTACTGAAAAGACACACTGATAAAAGCTGTGGATGCAGCTTCAGGGCCCATACACTTCTACTAAACATTCCCAGTGTTTAAATCATGTTTAACAGGACTCGATTATTCCCTTCAGTTAATCTTTGGCTGAACCTAGGGTCTGAGCTGGATCAATCATTCATGACTTCATGTCCCGCCTTGTTTAAATTGGTCTGTGGAAGAGTAAGTTCTAAATGAAATCCTATCCTGTATTTCAGAATGAGTGTATCAGTGGCATTTTACTTCAGATCAAGCCTGTTGCAACACTTTTACTTCTGTATAATTTAATATGTTTAGTATGGCTGTTCAAAATACAGATTCAGTAGGGGGAGCCAAAGAGACTAGACCAACTACTTGAATGTTGTGCGTCACAACGATACAGTGGCAGTGCCTATAAAAGTGCATAAGATGTTTTTTCCAGAGCTTATATGTTCATCAAGATATAGAATGACGTATCAAGTGATTCAATGATTTGATAAGCAAATTGCAGAATCCAAGTACTCCATTTATTAGAATATAAAGGAATACATTTTGGTTAATCTGATTTGTACATTTCACAGAATCACACATTTCTTTGATGCTTTCATGGGACTAATTCGTCTAATTAATTAAGGTAATATATGTAGCAAGCGGAATGCGTTGAAAGCAGCACCATTATGGACGTTTTCAGATACGAACATGATTATGTGGGTCATGTTGAAACATTCTTAAAGGTAACCATAAACACAAATGTCCTTTTTTGTCCTTTTGAAGTAGTAACAGTTTTGACTCATAATGACTTAATGTGGGACCTCTGCTATGTTGGACTTATGCCTGCTAGACAAAGAAATGCAGCCTACTTTTTTTTAAACTCCTCTAAAACTCAGAGATCAGTTTGTGCTTTTAGGATATGTTTGTCACTAAGTAAGAGGACCACAGGTTGCAATAAAAATATCCAGTTCGATAGCAGCCGTATCCTATTTTATCTACAGTATGCTGTATGTAAGTATACATGTTGTTACAAAGTGTGGATGTCTCAGCGTGTTGGTGGGTGTTTATGACAGATTCTCAACAGTATATGCACAATGTGCTATGTGTGTCTGGTCTAGTGAGAATGCACAGTGTGCTCTGTGTGTCTGGTCCAGTGAAAATGCATTTGCACCCTTCACAGGGATCCGTTTCCAATCGACTTGGATACAGTTTTTTTTATTCACTCAAAATAAGATTATGGATACATTGAATGTTCCCAAAAATGTTTATTTCTGGCTTGACAGACATGACCTGCATATGAACCATGAGACGAGGATATCTTTAAAACTTGGTCTTTGATGGCCTTGGCCAAAACATCGGATACGGCCTTTCATACCTGCCTTGGGCATGGGCAAAACCAAATGTCATGACATAAATAATGACCTTCAAGTCCTAGGTGATCCAGAAAACCCATATCAGCCATCACAGTATGACCACCTGCTTACTATTGTGTTGGTCCACCTTTTGTTGCAAAAACAGCCCCGACCCGTCGAGGCATGGAGTCCTCTAGACCTTTGAAGGTGGACTGTGGTATCTGACACCAAGACGTCAGCAGCAGATCCTTTAAGTCCTGGAAGTTGCGAGGTGGGGCCTCCATGGATCGGACTTGTTTGTCCAGCACATCCCACAGATGCTCAATTGTATTGAGATCTGGGGAATTTGGAGGCCAAGTCAATACCCTGAACTTCCTGTTGTGTTCCTCAAACCATTCTTGAAGAATATTTGCTTTGTGGCAGGATGCTTTATCCTGCTGAAAGATGCCACTGCCATCAGGGAATACCGTTTCCATGAAAGGGTGGACATGGTCTGCAACAATGCCCAGGTAGGTGATACGTATCAAAGTAACATCCACATGAATGGCAAGACCCAAGGTTTCCCTGCAGAACATTGGCCAAAGCATCACTCTGCCTCCACCGGCTTGCTTTCTTCCCATAGTGCATCCTGGGGTCATGTGCTCCCCAGGTAAGCGACTCACATCCACCTAGACATCCATGTGATGTAAAAGGAAACATGATTCATCAGACCAGGCCACCCTCTTCTATTGCTCCTTGGTCCAGTTCTGATGCTCACATGCCTATTGTAGGCACTTTCAGGACAGGGGTCAGAACAGGGGTCAGCATGGGCACCCTGACTAGTCTGAGGCTACGCAGCTCCATACGCAACAAACTGCAATGGTGTTTTGACACCTTTCTACCAGCATGAACTTTCTCATTCATTTGAGTGACAGTAACTCGTCTGTTGGATCAGATCCACACGGGCCAGTCTTTGCTCCCCACGTGCATTGAACCATGACCCTGTCGCCGGTTAACCGCTTCTCCTTCCTTGGACCACTGCAGACCGGGAGCAGCCCGGGAGCAGCCCAAGTGCTGCAGTTCTGGAGATGCCCCGAGGCAGCCGAGCCGTCACAATGTGGCCCTGTTGGTCGCTGCTACTAACACATCAACTTTGAGGACAAAATGTCCACTTTCATGCCTAATATATACAATATATCCCACCCACTGACGGTGCCATTATAACGAGATAATCACATGGGTAAAACAGATCTACGTATCAAAGACAAAAGTTCAAATGAATACCAAGTGTAAGGTTCACTTTTCTTTCTTCCCACCATGCTGGATCCAGGCCTGTTTAGTAGTATAGGAGACAATGAATAGTAACTCAATCTGAAAGGCTGCTGCCAAACTTCCACTAATGACCAGGAGGCAGGCTGAGAGTGATGCAGGCGCCCCTGGCATATCTAATGACCAGGAGGCAGGCTGAGAGTGATGCAGGCGCCCCTGGCATGTCTAATGGTAAACAACATAGCCACCTAGATGGTTTCAAATGACTCAGAACAACACACCTAATACCTTTTCAACTAGGAGTAACACTTTGCCAAAACTGGAGGATCCACTTAATATAGGGACTATCATTGTTATTTCTTTATTCCGGACACGGTCCGAAAACGGTCCATAGCACAATACAAAGCATAGCAAAAGACATACAAATACAAGATAAAACACATACAATAAGAATTGACTACAACAGTCAGAGTTCCACAATACACAAAAATAATGTTCAGATATGAGCTTATCGACTGAAACGCCAATGGTTCCACAATCTCGAAGTGAACCTAACCGCACTCATTGCAGGGTTCACTAGTGTTGCAATGATGCTGTTGAATGACTCGGTTAACCTACACATACATCTGTACATGAGATTCCTGAGTACAACAGGACAGGTAGATACATCAACACTTGCAAACATTTGCCTTGCACTGCTCCATCGTGGCATTTGAAGCAGCAGCCTCATGTCATCATTATATGCCACATAGAGTTTCTGCATACTGCTTTTATAGCACCACCAAAAGTGGGCAGTTGGGGTGCAAAAAGCTTTAAAAGTGTGGTCTTCACAGTCAGTGAACACATACTGAATTTATGATTCAGCACGTTAGCTTGTGCATACATCATACAGTACTGTCTGTGAATGTCCCTATTGTCAGACAGGTCATCAATTATATAGTGCCTTAAGTATGACATCACACACTTTAAGGACAATACCAGACAGAAAGAAAACAGGAAATGACAGTTTATTGTCCTCCATGCTTCTAGCAATCCTAATATTACTCTTCTTAGAATTGTACTTAATGTCAAACTCTGAGCCATATTGGGAGCAGACCTTTAGTCACTGTTGAAAGCCAGCACTATATGGACAAATAATGACCAGATCATCAGCGTACATCAGGTGGTTGATAATGGTGTTCCCAACCGTACAGCCTGTTCTATAGATGTTTAGCAGCTTCGATAGATCATCCATATACATATTATGAGAGAGGGAGATAAAATGCTTCCCTGCCTAACTCCATTGCTTACATTGAATGGGGCAGACATACAGTACCCCATTTCACATACATTGACTGATGAGCATACCAAAAAGCCAAGATTCTTACTAGATAATTGGGAACCCTTCTGTTTGTGCAATTTATGGAATAGCTTCTCATGATTTACACGATCAAAAGCTTTAGAGGCATCAATAATACACAGAAGAATTGTGGAATTATGCCGGTTATACAAATCTAGGACCTCCTTTAAGGCAAAAAAAAGGTTATCCTGTGAAGAGATGCATGGGTACGTGTTATGCTTTATTGTCAGACAAACCACTATGTGTAGTATTTTCTATTTACACATTCTGTCCCATATTTGGGTGTATGGATTTAAACATATAAATCAGTTCCATGACGTATGAAGAAGAGCACCTCAATTACTTCAAAATAATTATATCTAACGAATCTTGTATGAATGTGGTTTATTCAAATTAGCAATTTACACAAAAAGGTCACCCTGTCTGTACTTGGGACAGTATGCTTTTCTATCTTTCCCATTAATTAACTCATGAAACCATCCATTTAATAACTACAAACCTTAAACCCTCATGGACAGTGGCAACAAAGAAAGTATCCAAACTACACCTAAAACATAAGGAATATGGATATGCTTCTACTGTATGTAAACCCACTTTTGAAGTCACTTTGAGGTATTCACTGGGCTTAAGGGGCCACTTTAAGGCACCGATAATGAGATTCAGGATGCTCCACCTTATCTAAAGCCAACCCAGAAAACACTGACCACCAGAAAACATGTATCCTCCCCTCCAACCAACTCTCCCATACATCTTGTTCTTCCCTCCTCCTGCAGCTCAGAGGATACATTGGGAATTGTAACAGAATTAGATTTCTAATTTTTGATTCAAAGTGAACAAAAGCAAACTTGAGTTCCTAGTCATTTTCTGTATTGGCACTCCAACAGCATTCTATCATTACCAAACTCAGTAACTAACCTGGACTTTGAAGGTGACCACATTCAGATTACTGTCTTTCATTCCGTTCAGTGGCACCACGGTATACAGCACAGCTGTTGGCAGCATCACGAGAGAAGTGTGTGGAGTCTGTTGTGTGGCTGCCAGGGAGTGCATGTGTGATTACCGAGACCTGCTGCGAGCGCCCCGGTGCACCCAAGGGGTGGCAGGGGACAGATGGCAGGGAGGGACCAAAGTGGGAGATGCCAACCAGCATTAGTTACACCCATTACTCACATCGCCTGTCCTGGCTGACAACAAGTGACTATGCCTCAGACGTCTTCATCGAGGGGGTTCTCATTAAGCATGCAATGCTAGCAGTTTAGTAGGAACTTCCATTCAAAATCCTGAAACTAACAACCAGCATTGGACAGCGTGCCAAAGGTGAGAGAGAGAGAGAGCAAGACAACATGCAGAGGAGGAGTAAAACCTGTGACTTCTGGCTCTGCAGTCAAATGCTTTACACTGAGCAATACTCATCCCCATCATCATCATCATCGTTATCATCCTTTTCATTCTTATCATCATCATGATAACCATAATCATCATCTAATGTACAGGTGTGAAGAAGAGATTAAGGGATTTCCCTTGGAGAAACTATTATGATTACGCCATACATGTAGAACAAAACAGCAACCAAATTAGATTAGTCTGTGAATCATACAACCAAAACAACAACACATACTGTACTACCTACCCTTTTCTAAACAGTGCCTTCTGTCACATACTTCCAAGATGGGCTCTCATCAAAGCCCAAGCTCTCTTTTTGATCATGAACACTGTACCAGAGGGGCTAGCTGGGCCAGCCTGCGTTCTTCTCCCATTTTTAGACACCGGCTAATGAAGTCACAAACAGGCTGACCCTGTGGGATGCAGCCAGCCACTCTGCGAGGGAGGGAGCCTTGAAGCCTAATTGGCAACACCCCTGTTTCCAGTGTAATTGTACTTATCTAGCCAGTCACCTTCGAGGGTCATTAAGAGCTTCTGGATTAATTGAGCAGAGCGTAGCGATGCGGAGGAGAGGAGCGAGGGGAAGGAATATCTGGCCCATTACTCTGATAACAAACCTTCTCAGGTTCTGACACGTCCGCTCATGTGGGACGCTTTCCATCAGCCAGTTTAATCGCTCCTTGACTTTGACTAAAACGTGGGTACTATTGTTTCTTTTCCTATAATTCTTTGGTGATTATCATCTGTCCTGGTCCCCTGTCTTTGAAAGGATTTCTTGATGAAGACGCTTTTGGAATACCCCTACAGAGAGCCTAAAGCATTAAAGATATCTACTCTATGATGACTTGATCAGACGACTAGTTTTGTTTTGTTTATCTGACTGAACGAAACACATAGGAGTTGATGTAGAGGCGTGCGTGGGATTAATAAACCACCTCCGAGGGGTTTTTAGTTTCTGCATCTCTGGAACAACAGTAATGAGGCAACCTGGGGGATATTTTGTCAACTAGCCTCATAGAGTTTCTTGAGGACAGCAGAGGAAGAACTCAATTCATACTCAAGGTTACTTGTCATGACATATGCTGTCCATACTCTATAAAGGCAGCATTTTTATGGTGCTTTATGGGGTATTTTTGAGTGACCGGTCAACTCAATTAAAGTCATACTGAGATTCAGGCTTCAGGGTTAATAAGCTGTAGTCAGACCAGGCTTTCTAACACAATGTCAAGGGTTTAGTAGTAATGTATCAACTCTTCATTTCTGATGGCTCAGCATCTAGAGCACACTTTAAACCTGCAGGTTCATGGGGATCCAGCTGCACAGCTAGCTACTGCGCTGCTTCACAGTTTCATGGAAAGTTCTGTGAAGAGTCTTGGCAAAGTAGTCCGATCTGGCAGATGTATGGATGTATGAGAGCCATGTATTATAAACCCAACTGACAGTTCATAAAATTGCAATGAATTGGACAGATTGAGGGGTTGAACCTTCTTTAATGTGTTGGACCGTTAATCGGTTTGAGCTCTTCCCCTCTCTCTTCTTCTGCACACACTGGGAGGAAGCTCTTCTGTTTGAGTAAGGGATGGATGTTGATGGGCCTGACCTTTAATTTGCGTGGTACGCCGTGTAAAGTACACCAGCAGAGAGAACACACTGTGGCTGATTCTGGCTGACAGGCTATGCCTGTACTTGTGTGTGGACGTAAAGCATGTTTGTGTGATCTCTAACAAAATCCTCTTTCTTTATTTTTGTTGCTCAATGGGAAATAGATGGAGGACAGACGGAAAGGGCATTTGTGTATTCTGTCTCTTTCAAAGCCAGAAAGCCCCAGAAGAGTAGAGATTTGAACAACTGTATAGAAAGAGAGAGAAAGACAGCAAACAAGGCAGAGAAAGAGAGTGATAGAGACAAAAAGAGAGAGAGAGAGGACCGGAGGAGAGAGAAGAGGAGAGCTATAGCCAAATGTCAACATGATAAATCCAACCTTTACAAGCCGTCTCTGCAGTAAGCAAGCTCATGTCGCAGAATTAATAATCAGATCTATCAAATTGTTTTGGAATAATTAATGCCAGGAGTCTTCTATAAATCCCCACACTGGGGTCTACAAATTAGGCCTTTAAAAACACATTATAGCTAATATATACCACAGCTCTCTCCCCTGAGGCGTCTTGAGGCAGAAAAATATGTTTTTTATTGGTGGCCAGGATGCCCCTTGTTAAACAAGCTCGCCCTGCTGATGTCAGGCCCACATGAAAAAAAGATCAATCTGTGGTACCAGTGTCAGGATGCTGATTGATGCAGAGAAAGAAGGGGAGGGGTCTGTCATTGTTTCTAATGGTTTTACCTTGGAGACTGAGTCCAGTATCCCACTGAGCCACAGTCAAACACTGCCTGAATTGATGCAGAAGAAACCTGCGGAGGACTGACGGACATCTACGCCTCCAACCCAGAGCCACAGCATGAGCTCTGGAGTAGTCAAGAACGCTGGGAATTCACCAACCTTCTACATCTGAAGTAACCCTCCACATACTCTATGATTGGACACGCAGGGATCATGGCTCAGTATAGAGAAACCATTCAGACTTTGTTGTCCCTCTTGAAAAACAAATATGTTTTGTCAAATAAGACCGAGATGTTTCAGGGCTTGCAATTACCTCTTTAAATCAAACAAATCTATAAAGCTCCGCACACAAAACAAATCTTTGATCCTGGGGATGATTTTTCCAAATGAGCAGTATTGGTGTGAGGTTTCTGCGTGCATGCTTGGACATGTTTCTGAGAATCCACACACCCAATGACTGCTCACACTGACTCATATGGGAGGGTAAAGATGGATGGGCTTAATGGAGATAAAAGTAATCTTATTACAAGGCCATTAATGAAACATTGTTCATTGAGTGGAGTAATAAAGTTACTGTCAGTATTTGTAGCTATGACTGATGCCATGCTCAGCTACCATGGTTAATTGTGCTGTATGTATTGTATGGGGAAAATATGCAATCATAGCTTACATGACACAGCAAATGTGTGACGTGAGAAAGGTTACCTTGGAGATGAGAATGGATAAGAAACACATTTCAAGATTCAAAACTTTCTTTTTCTTTCTTAAACTAACAATATCCTTAAAAGAGAAGAACTGAAAAATAAAATGACTTATTTAAAGAAGATATTAACAATATAACTCTAATGTGTTGGCTATGGAGGACATTTCCAGCTAACTGAACTGAATTTGAATGAGGAGTAATTTTATGGTTGACAGAGCAATTTGTGGCCTGGCTCAATATAGTCAAAAGGTGACTGTGCCTGAGGGACATAGAGAGGGGACCAAGTTCTCTGACCATGTAAAGGTAGAGTGGGTTTGAAAATGCCACCTGGACATCAACAAAGAATGAAAGAATATTACTCTTTTCATTCAGCTGAAAGGCCTTACAGCATTTCACTTCAACACGTGTTGACATATGTTGTTATTTATTGCTCTGTAACATTACAATACATACATGTGCTCTGCATCGATACATACAAACCACAACCACTCTAGTGCAATAACTTCATCACTAAAACCAAAAGGAATTTAATTACATAGCTTAAGGTTTTAGTGGTAGACGTTTTTATGCTAGCTGAAGAATGAAGTAGGGGAGGTCTCCAAATGTAAGTAAGAAGTGAGAGGCTTGGTCCTGGTTGGTCAACCAGAGAACCTTTACTTTTTCCACATGTGGACATCAATGTGAAACAATGATCCAGAACTGTAAAAATAACTACAGTCCCAACCACCACCATAACATGCAATGTCACTGGATTCAATTTCCTCCTTAACAATCATCATTGTGTTGGGATCACACAAGATGCTGGAGCTTTGTTGTAACTTGTGGGTAGATGACCACAGATAAAGCAAATCTATACACGTTTCAGGAAGTGATGTCACCAGAGATTAGTGTTAAAAATGACTTTATCTCACAAAGGCCACTGTCAGCGTTTAAAAAAATGACTTTCTCCGGGGCTCTTTGTCCCTGCTCTCTTGCCATAACATTCCTTATCTTCAGCAATAATTAAACCCACAAGAGAACACTTTATGATGGACACATAAACCTTTTTAAAATGGAATTAAAGATGCTATCAGACTCCCTGTAATAAAGAAATACCATGGGGAGTTGCAATCATAGGATCCCTCTTTCTGAAAGTCTGCACTGAGTTTAAGGATACGAGCCATGTGACTTATTTCTCCCAGTAACATTTATGTCTTTGCAACCGCAATCACATAATGAGCAGCAAGGTGTTAATTATACATTACAAGTTCAGCTTTTAATGACACGTTTCAACATAGCACATAACATCACCAGTATTAATTTCAACTGTATATAATATTTATACAATAATAATTGTTATAGTTTTTTTTTGTTCCATAAATGGACCATTTTAATAATAACCCATGTTGATACATTTGGATGCGTGATACAAGTCACAAGATACAAGTCCTGGTATCACCTGCAAAGAATGGCTTTGGGTCGAAGGTTTTTGCCCTGCTATTCTTTTGGGCCCTGGCCCTCAATGCCGACCGGTTGTCCCCTGGGTTTCTGTTTCCCCACTGCTGCCGATCCCTCTTTCCTTGTGCACACGCGTGCTTTCTGTCCCGATGTATATCTATACCAACTGATCAACCACCAACTGCAAGCGAGCGAACCTTTTGGCCTGTCACAATTCAAATGTTCTGTTTATTTGAACAGGATGTCATCATTCTGAAGTACCACACGCAATTTCACCTTGATATGTGAAAAGATGACTGATTTAAAGCTGCTTAAACTTTGTCCCAAAGATAACCAAAGCTATTAGTCAGGAAAACTCATGTGAGACCTGATGTGGATCAATCTCTCTGGGAGCCTTCCCAGCTGGTGTCTTATTCTTTTCCAAGAGTTTAAGTCATTTGCTCTGTCAGCCATCTAAGGTCCTCATATTTCCCCAACATTAACTGAAAGATTAAAAACTAATTTCAGCTATAATTCCACAGTTAAGCACCTTTACCTCTCCCATGTTAGATCTTCCTAATCCTCCTTCTGATGTATGCCTCCTCTTGCCCAAAACCATTCCTCCTTCTGCAAAAAAGGCTTTAATTAAGGAAAGAAGTATTAGGTCCACGAATAAGATATCCTAATTGAGGTCTTGTCATCTGTTTTATAGATCACCATTATCTTAGGTTAAGGTCTTACTAATGTAGTTTTTAAGTGCTTCTACATTTGCAATATTCTGAGTAGAGTAGCAATATGATATTGATCATATTTTGATGTGAAAAATGGACATGGGCATAAGCATGGTCAGGCTGAATCTATGTTAACCACAACATTGCTATTTTAATTATCCTAACTTCGGTCCTGTAAAGTTATGGTTAATATGTTGTACTTCTTTGCTTGGTGACTCTTGACTGACTTAAAACCAGTCTCCATCTTTCATTATTTATTTTGCAAACTTGAGTTGCAATCAGAGTTGCTTCACTCTCCAACTGAAAGGAGAGACCATGGTCTGCTGCTGCTGGCTGCGAGCACAAAGCCCCAGAAGGCCAAGCTATCAATATCTTCGACTTTCTTCACCATTTGATATGTTGTTTATAGTAGGACTCGAACATAGTTAAATCTTGCCCTTGTATCTCTGCACTTCCAGAGAAACGTAAGACTTCAGACTGTGTGAAGTGTATCGTATGTGACAGTGACCTTGAAAATGCTCCGGATCTTGTTTCTCACACCTCAGGCAAAGGCTGGGGTGGGAGACAGGATGGAAAGGTATAAGGAAATACTGTAGTAAATGTTGAAATATTTATTTTATACATAGAGTATATCTATATACATATGTATCTGACAAATATATAGATACGTGTAATTGCCTTATAAAAATAGACAAGAGGCAAAGCTAATCAGAGATAAGAAGGATAAATGAAATTCATTCTCATCCTGTATGTTGCAATGCAGGGTTATTCGTGATTAAAAAACACCTCTCTCACTCTTCTCTTTGATTGACTGTCAGCTAATTTCACCTTGCCGCTATCTGTGTAATGCCATTACAAACGCACTGCCGAAGCCCTTGTGATGTGCAAAATATACGATTTTGAAGTTTTGCATTTGCATGTAGTGTAGCTGGAGATGTGTGCTCTTACAGTTGTGTCCTGCAAAGGCAATTGTCCTTCTTTATGTTTTGCCATTGGCTATATACTACAGAAGCCCAGAAGGCCAAGCAGATACAGTCGTATGCAAAAGTTTGGGCACCCCTGATAATCTCCATTACTTTCATCTATAAAATGTTGGGCGTTTGGATGAGGAACGTCTTTGTCATATATATACACATACGTCATGGACAGTGATATTTTAGCCGTGAAATAAGGTTTATTTGATAAACAGAAAATATGCCATACGCATCATAAGAGAATTAGACACTTGCATAAATTTGGGCACCCCAACAGAAAAATCACATTCATATTTAGTAGAGCCTCCTTTTGCAAAAATAACAGCTTCTAGACGCTTTTTATATCCTCTGATGAGTGTCTGGATTCTGGATTGAGGTAATTTGGACCATTCTTCCTTACAATACATCTCCAGTTCAGTAAGGTTTGATGGGTGCCTAGCGTGGACAGCCCGCTTCAAGTCACCCCATAGATTTTCAATTATATTCAAGTCTGGGGACTGGGATGGCCATTCCAAAACATTGTAGTTGTTCCTCTGCATAAATGCCTTCGTGGATTTGGAGCAATGTTTCGGGTCGTTGTCCTGCTGGAACACCCAACTGCGCCGTAACTTCAGCTTTGTTACAGATTCTTGAACATTATTGTCCAGAATTTGCTGGTACTGAGTTGAATCCATACGACCTTCAACTTTAACTAGATTCCCAGTTCCTGCACTAGCCACACAGCCCCACAGCATGACGGACCCCCCACCAAATTTTACTGTGGGCAGCAAGTGTTTTTCTAGGAATGCTGTGTTCTTTTGCCTCCATGCGTAACGCCTCTTGTTGTGACCGAATAACTCCATCTTTGTCTCATCAGTCCACAGCACTTTGTTCCAAAATGAGCCTGGCTTGTTCAAATGTAGTTTGGCAAACCTCAAGCAAGCCTTTTTGTGGCGCGTGTGCAGAAAAGGCTTCTTCCGCATCACTCTCCCATACAGCTGTTCTCTGTGCAATGTGCGCTGAATGGTCGAGCAATGCACAGTGACACCATCTGCAGCATGATGACCTTGCAGCTCTTTGGAGGTGGTCTGAGGGTTGTCCTTGACCATTCTGACCATTCTTCGCCTTTGCCTCTTTGTTATTTTTCCTGGCCTGCCACTTCTGGCCTTAACAAGAACTGTGCCTGTTGCCTTCCATTTCCTAATGACATTCCTCACAGTGGAAACTGATAGCTGAAACCTCCGGGATAACTTTTTGTAGCCTTCCCCTAAACCATACTGCTGAACAATCTTTGTTTTTAGATCATTTGATAGCTGTTTTGATGCCCCCATTTTGCCACTGTTCAGAGGAGAATCAAAGAGAAGCAAAACTTGCAATTGGCTAACTTAAATACCCTTTCTAATGATTGAATGCACCTTTTTATGTAATTGAAGGCTTAACGAGTTAATCAGACTAATTCTGTGTTGCAGTTAATCAGCATTTAGTAGGCAGAGGTATTCAAATCAAATAAATGATAAGGGTGCCCAAACTTTTGCACAGCCTTTTTTTCACATTTGATTTAATTTCACACAACTAAATACTGCTACACCAAATATCTTTGTCTGGAAAACACCCCAGCACTCAGTGTTAACTAGAAAAGTAATATTACAATATTATATTGATCTTTTTTGGTGAAGACAGGAAATTATCATGCAGCCTCAGAGGGGTGCCTAAACTTTTGCATACGACTGTATGTATTTTTTGGAGAGAGAAAGCAAGTGAGATAATGAACTCCTAACCCCAACCCTTAATGTAATTCCAACACTAACGCTAAACCACCTACAACCACCTAAAACAACTTAGAAATACAACTTGAAGTTGTGATGACCATGAACATGTCCCCACAAGTAAAAATTCTCCCCATCATGTGTTGGCGATGAAACACCCCCCCTATACAATTCACTAAACCCTCTCTGCTTCAGATCCCTTTACTCCAAATGAACAAAATGTGGACTTATGTGTTCCAGGAAATTAAATGTGTGTCGGTATAATAACCATGAAATCCGACTTCCGATGCTTTGACGTCCAGTAGAGTACCTAAATGGGCCACGCCCTCTACAACTCAATTGATTCAGAAATGTCCTTTTCCAGTGTTTTGAATTCCCTTGCTATTACGAAAAATGATTGGCAGTGACTGTATGTTTGCTTTTGGTCAATTGAATGGTACAGCCCCCTCATCTCCTGGGTTTTCATCTAACCAAGAGTCATTATGATGATGAACACACTCATCCTACTTACTTCTATTAATATCCGTAGATAGGCAGACGAAGCTTTGAAATGTGTTGCTGCTTGCTATGATAATGAATTAACATTATGTTCGGTACATTAATGGAGACATTTAAATATACACCTAACTTCTGCTCTCTTGCACCTCCATGCAGTCTGCAGTTTGACTCTTAATGTAAGCCAACAACATAAAAAGGATCTTTGTTTGTTCAATATTTTTGAAATACAGTGTGCCAGTGTTATGGTCTGAATTTGGCAGTAAATGACAGCAGAGTGGGTTATAAATATGCGGGAAGATGAACTGTGTGTGTGGTGGGGAGATAAGGACAGATTTTACACCTTTGACTGCCAGTCTGCCACTCGTCCCTAAGCCATGCCCTAAATGACATGGAAATTGACTTCTGCAGTCTACTAATAAACCAGACACAGCTTGGAGAGTGATGGTGAGGGAAGGAGAGAGAAGTCTATTTCTCTTCACATCACGCCAAGTTTATGCATTGTGGATAGATAGTTCCCTCATGTTTATGTAGTAGTACATTAGTTTCCATAGAGGGAGATCAGAAAGCGCTATATCTGTTCCGTCTCCAGGGCGTTTCTGGGGCAAGACCAGAAGGTACTCTGGCTCTCTGATGTTTGTGACTCAGTCACACTACCAACAAGAGCTTTTATAGACAACATATTTCCAACATTCTGCAAGCTCAATTCACCATTTGGGTGTTGTTGTTTTGGTGGTGTTGTATACTACAGTGTGGCTAAATACAGGAATAAGCAGTCTAATTCTTCAGCCTGCCTGCCATGTGGCACTCCTCCGAATAACAAATGGACTCATCTGGGGTGTGTGTAGGGGTGGATCACTGTTTAATATGAGAACAATGTCTGTTGTTGCAGTGACCGACTGGCTCCTGTAATAGACCAGTGGAGCCCTCGTGGGGCACAGGGCCGGCATGTTAAACAGTAGCAGCTGAGGTCAGCCTGTTTAAATGAAATATTGAGTATGCTTATAACCTTACCCATGAGAGGCTAATGTCAGTTCAGGTTCAATGTGGTCATAAGCTAGCACAGTTCCATCTCTGACATCATCTATTGGGTAATTGGCATACTGGGAGTCAGTTGTGGTATAAATATTGAGGTGAGGGTGGAGGGTCAACAAACCTAGAATTAGCCTTGAGCCTGAAGCAGATGTTGCTTTATTTTAAAAAGTGAACAGAAGGTATATTATGGAGCCATAACAAGGAGCCATGACACATCAGAGGGGAGGTACACACACACACTCCATATGAAGAACTCGCACTATTCCAAACATTGTGTCTCCATCTTTGTCTTCACGATACTGTACTGTAAAGGTGATAGGCCTATTTTCATTTGATGAATTTCTAACACAGAAATGGAATGACACCAGAAGTCCTAACAACCCCTAACGAACACTTCTTATTAAATGAGTCATTTGTCACTGAGTTTCAGAAATGTCACTCTCTCCATTGCAAGCTTTAATCCATCACCAAAAATGCTGAGCTAGCATTTTCAACTCTGCACATAAACAAAACACTTGCCAACAGAGGTGTGGAAAAATATCCCTCATCCCTGATAATGATATGGCCATTTAGAGAGAGTGGAAGCAGACATGCAGCTCTAGCCATGAGTGAATGAATGTTTTTTAAGCGCTGTTGAACTCCGGAGAGCCATTCACTGGCAGGACAAGCTGTCTGCTGGGAAGACTAATGTCTGTGCATAATACTGGGAAACATTAGCCGGGTGGGTTCCAAGGTATAACCTACTCTTTATTTAATGTACTCCTCACAGATGGATTGATACTGGTGGGGTGCAGAGCGCGGAACAATTAATATTTTGATTATAACTCTGGGAAAATAATAACCAGTCATCCATCCCCCCTGTCGAGTCTTGGCTCTACAGTTGCCTTTCTGAGGGCACATCAATGACAGCTGTAATAAATGACCAAGTCCACTGATGGCCCATTTAGGACTAAGAAGGATGTTTTGTAAAAAGTTCAACAAAAAAAATCAACTAGGACCTTGTTTGCAATGCGTCAACACAACGTTAGAAGAATGTGTTTGTTGTCAGGGACAGTACTCATCTATTTGCAGTTTCACCATGTATTATAAATCAGTCTGATTAGAGAAACATCCATCTACCATAGAGATGACATGACCCCAACATGTGTGGTGCTTGGTAACAATATGAAACAGCTGGGGAAGGATAAGGTAAGCAGTGCTATCTACGACTGCTACAGTATTTCATTTATTTGTCATTTGCAGTAGAATATTGTGTCCACCTAAAAGTCTCTCTTAGACGGCTAACAATGTCCTCAACTCACTGGCCATTGAACGTCAGTGTTGTGCAGGTGAAACGGTGTCAGATAGCAGCTGTCAGTGCAGCCTGTAATAATTGGTGCACATAGCACCATTGGGCTTACCTGTTAGGTCTGTTAGATACTGTCCATCTCAAAAGAGTTAGAGATCCTTTGTCTATATTTGACCTACAGCACAGTTCCCTATGTATGGACTTTACTGAGATTGAATGCTTTGTCACAAGTACACCTGTGACTTTCTGGTAATACCCAGAAGAGCAGCGTTCCTTCATGCAGTGCTTGATCATTAATGCAAAAAAGCATTTGCAAGTAAAGTGTGCGTGTAAGAGTGTGTGTGTGTGTGAGAGAGAGAGAAAGAGAGAGACAGGCCTGTAAGACTCACCTATAACAGTTTGGTTTTAAATGAGTTACAGTAAAACTCTCTTAAATTTCAATGTGTGTATTCTCTGCCTCCCAATTCTAAATTGAACAGAAAAACTCTAAACTCAGTCACACTATGAATTCAGTCACACTCCCCAACTCAGTTACCAGAGCAGTTCCTGAGGTGAAGCCCCCTCCCATCCATTTCCTTCAATCACTTCTCTCAAACAGACTCCCATGTTTACAACAACCCTAGTGGCAGAGAGAGGGTTCCTCCTTTATTCAGAAGAATTGTGGTAAATGAATGTTCACCTTCCATCCGTAAACAAATACATTTGGGGGGTCAGATGCATGAGCGGTTAGAGAATTGGGCTATTAATCAGAAGGTTGCATGTAAATGTGTCTCAGTCACCCTTAGAAGTTACCACAGTAACTGCTCATAGTGAAGAATAAGATCACCCTTGGCAACTAGACATTGACATAGGGCATGCAAACTCTTCCTCAGACAGAGAGAATGATGCATGACTTGATATAGTCTATTAAATATAGTACATTGAGATTGTGTTGCTGTGACTTACAGAAGACCTTCCGCAACTGTATGTAACGTACCTCAGTCTGGTCATTCTGGAAATCAAAGGGCTTTCGTTTTCTATCTTACTTGAGAACGCTTTCCATTATGTATCTGCTGATTGTCTGGAGCTCTGCAAAGATGTTGGGAGTATCCAGACTCTTTAGCCCTAAAGGAGATTAATTATGCTCTTCCCCCAATCAAATGAGGAACTAAACTGTTTCTCAGAGTTCAGTCAGATAAAGACACACTGAAAATGACTCATAACACCATGTTCCCTCAAACTATAATAAAACATCCACATACAACTTCAAAAGGGATACAAATTGATGAAGTGGTCCAAAGTTTGCCAGAGTATGCAGGATTGTATTTTATTTGCTTAAAACATAAGTCATGAATCTAATCTAACTGTCAGAAACTCGATCAATAAATCTTAGAAAGGCAGAATAATACTGAAGGTCTTAAAGTCACTCAAAATGTATAAATTACTGCTGAGAATAGGAAATACAGTCCATTGTTATAAATTATTCATTGGTTCGTATTAAGAGAATACACAGTAGACTTCATTCTTGAACTTAGAACCATTCTAAATCATATGATTAACTGTAATGTTAATGTTGCTGAGAACTCAAAGCATCTTAAGCTGTAGCAATGCAAGGTGATTAAGTCTCTGTGGATTCTGGAGGGCAAAGAGATTGATCTGCCAGGCTGGATCTCTGAAGGATGGACGTTTTGACGCAAGGCACCAAGGGAACAGAGAACACTCAAATGACTGTTCGGAGTTGACAAGAGACTCGGCCACCGGTCTGCAGCCCACCAAAGCACAAAGAGGAGCATGCCGGACCTTTGGGCGTCTCAGTACCACAGACAGTGTCAGCAGCTCCTGGGACAGGAGAGGAAGGGCCAGCCCACGGGCCTCTCAGCACCATGGAACGGCTTGCACACAACCCTAATCAAACACAGACGATACCTTGCCTATCCCCATCAAGCCCTAACCAGCTGCATAGTGGAGCCCCTTTGGATAACATGTGACTGACGACTGGAAGCCTGAGACACGGAGTTAGCTCTAGTAAGTGCCTTTGTTTACAGCCCTCAGGGTCACTGTAAGTCTCGGATTCACCCATTTTATTGTTCTGCCATATCGCTGTTGTGGAAGATGAATGAGTAAAACCCACTTCTTGGAAGAATGTCCAGAATATGTGTGCTTCTACAAATCTGCTTGGGGAACATGGGCAGACTCAGCATGATGCTCTGGTGTGTCAGAACAGCTGCTGTTCCCAGGAGGGATCACTGGGTGTCCGACTCAATGGGTCACGGTTGGCTGTTGCTAAGCACCTGTAAAGGAGGTCAAAATGTGACCTTATTAAGGACTGTCCTCACACACAAACCACTTTCATCAGGGAGAATAACCAAGGCTAGGTGTGGTCCTAGCCTGAGGGGGGAGACAGCATGTGTTAATTATCTGGACCAACACTGTGAGGCTTCTTCTGACCCTATGCCCTGGTATACAGGCAGCCTTGCTCTGCACCACTGCCAGCGTGGTCGTTAAGGAAATCCCAGATTGGAGGTTCGACCCCTTCCGAGCAGTAGATGATGCTCTCAGTCTTACATGCTGCTGAGGGATTGATGATTCAGAAGCGCCAGAATGCCAGGCAGCCATGATAAAAACGTTCTCGCAGCTGCATTCTGGGAATGGTGCAGAGTGGACTCATTGAACACACTGTACAGCCAGCGTCTTCAGCAGGGATTCTAATCGGCTTCATACACTCAACTTCTACCCATCTTCCTCTCACTTCCATCAAAAACAGTACTCTACATACACTGTACACAGATTTCACTGTTGTTTTTTTAAGGAAACAACCCTTTTTACACCATGTTCATGTTCTCGAAATGTTCCGTCTTTTATCTTTTGCAAAGGCTAAAGGCTTTCTCGCTCCTTCTGTGCTGTGAGAAGGTCCTCTCATCTGTGCCTCTCGTGAGCAATTATAAAATGTAAATAGGTTAAGTTGTCGACAATATTGCCCCATATCCTAATGAATATTGTTGAAGCGTCAGTGCTCGGTGACAAATACAAGAAAATATTAAAAAAGGAGCTCCTCATGAGAGATAAGCATTGATTTTCAAAGGCAAGGGATGCATATCAGCATTTTAAAATCAGTTGACCAGGCCAGGCCAGACCCTTCTCTTACCTTTCATCTCAAGAGCCAGCCCCAGGAAAGAAATGGGAGAAGGCTACTCAATATTCAAATGCTTGAAGGCAGATAAGTTCATGCTTTTATTCAGACTTGATATGAATATGGATAATCCTGCTCTTAGCAACCCTACAGCACAATAGTGTGGAGCAACAAAATGGACAACCGTCGTGTTGGGGAGATGAAGGACCTTGTCATTAGCCTGGCCCTTTGTTTCCATTAGTCCATCCAGATCATTTGTTTATACAAATACAAACTGAGCAGTAGGCTGTCATTAGTTAAGGGTTTGTATGCCACATGGCAAAGTCCCTTGCTTCATTAAAAGGTAGAATTTAATTCTGGGTCGGTACTTTCAAATCACCTCTTAACCAGAGACACCTTGTGTTGAACTCACAGCCTTGGGTCTATAGGAACATAATGATGTTATCTGTACCATTTTTAAACTGTGAGACACTGCATTATTCAAGAGGGGAAGAATGGTGTGATGTAACAGCTACAGACAGTTTTTATAATGATGTTAAAGAAAACTCCTGCCATGTTCGGACTCTGGAAAATACACTCTGCCCTTTTCAAAGTCATCGAGAATTCTTAAACTGAGCATTCATTCCTGCAGAGTTATGATGACAAAAATTCACCTTGTGATGTCATGCCCTACTCGCAGAATGCTTTTGAAAGGAAAGTATAATCCAGAGTATTTATATCAATATGTATGGTATGGATTTTTCTTTTTGACATCTTTTGAAGGCCAGAGAATTATAGAGTTGATAGCATGGAGAACCAATTGCTGACAGCACTTTAAATTTAATTCTGAGGCTACATGTCGGCATCGATATCCTGAAATTCAGGCTACTCAAGACACTGATCAATAGCCTGGCCTGGACCTATTCACTGGCTTCTACTTTCCTCTTCCTCACAGAGAGATACATTACCCCACTGGGAAGGTGGAGAGAATCTCACTCTCTCTCTGTCTCCCTCTTTCTCTGGAAAATGTTCATGTCCACAAAGCTTTCTCTGACAGTGAATCACTCCACTTGCTCTCCTCCGGCTGAGCTGTACAGTATTTACACTGACAGGGGAGGCAGCTCTGGTCCCTAATGGCACAGCTGGATTCATGTTCATTGCCTGCCTCCATCCTCTGTGTCAGACTGTGAACCATTCCCTCTCAAACGCTGATAATCAATGGACTGAGCTGTGTGTGCTCCTGTGTTTGTTTTATGCAATGTATGAGAAAGTGCAGACAGTTGATTCCAGCAATTCCGAGAGTTCATATAACCGGATACGGAAGCACAGAGCAAGCGAATTGAAATGGAAGTGAATCAACCTTGTTGTTGAGAGGCAGTGGACTTGTCATTACTCATCTGAGCTCAGAAAACAAAGTGGATTCCGATATATTCCTTTGAATGCGCACTCTGTTAATCGGCCCCAACCATAATGAATGGACGCACTCAGCAAAAAATATTACCAAACAGATGTTTACTCAACCTAAGTCAATAATCGCAGAAACCTTCAATTATGGCGCACCCTATAGGGAACGAAGATGGAGCGATAATCCAGGCCAACTGACAGCAGATTGAATTGATTACCTTATTATAGAGAGTCTGGGTTATTATCGCCATAACTCACTGCCCATTACCAATTCTCTGTTCCGCAGACAGAGAGGGTAAACACCATCAAGACCTAGTTACATGACAACCACTGATTCATCAGGTCAATTTGATTATGTCTGCTGTAAAGGAAAAGGCATTCAGAGATGGGAGTGGGTACACATTTCACAATATGAAAATGATTTCCACATTCACCTTGGGGTGGTCCACACTGCAGCGTGGGAATCTGATTGCACCTCATCAATCAAGGCTTAACTAGCAGTGATTACACTGCATCCTACCCTAGTTTGTATGGATGGACCACCTTCACGCAACTGTGGATGAGTGGATGGATAACATGAGTTTCATTGCTCTTATTGACCAATTGCCACAAACAGCTTTATATAAAGAGCCTCCCATTGATGTACTTTTAGTGTCCAGGTTCCAAGGTCTAGGAAGTGTTTGTGATACCAGCATGACAATAAAGTACGGTACACAGTAGAATGCAGTGGAGCAGTACTGCAACAGAGCGGAGAGTCTGGACATATCGAGGGTCTTCTTTCTTCAACAAGTCTTTGTTTCTGCTCGGTCCGCTGAATCACATGAATTGAAATGTTCACCCCAGCGCTCTGCTTGCATCATGGGGCTCACATCTCAACTCTTTTCCCGTCAAGTGTTTGTGGATGCATCCCTCCGACAGCTCTCTTGCCTTGCTCAGCAATGCCAGCCCTCCAGTCACACTGCAGAGGTCAGGGATCGTATGTGTGAGAGGCGGTGTGAGTGTGTGTGGGGGGGGTGTGGGGTGGGGGGGGAACTGTCTTCCATCTGAGCTTGTGGTGCTGTCAGGGTTGTGGTGTTACAGAACTCTGACAGGGTGTCCCCTGTCTCACCTTCCTGTAAAGCAGCCATGACCTCAGCCCTCACGCATAGATCCAGCATGTGACACATGTGGGAGTTTTTGGTTCGACGATTTACTGCATGCGTGTGTTTGTGTGTTTCAGTTGCATGCCTATAAACATATTTGATCTTCCTCTTGCGTGTGCTGCAAACATCCGGTATTAATATTCATGTGTGTGTGCGTCATGCAGCTAAAAAGGATTTAAGAGCTTGAATTCATGGAAGCCTCAAACAGGAAACAGTACATGCCAAATTTCCTCACCTTTCCAACTAGGCTGCCACTCCAGTTAAGTTCAGGCATACTGAACACGCTGTCAGCATATTCATCTAGACAGAGGGAGAGGCTGGGCTGCTTGATGTTTTACTGACATGCAACTTAGGTCAGCTTTCAGCCTTCATCCACTGTTGTATTGTATGGTAATGGGACAAAAGAAATCATGTTTTTCGATGTGTGTAAAACGTTGGACTGCAGGGCTGTGTTTTAAACCCACTTGGATAGCTCATGTCCAGCCTGTGCTTGTAGCTTGTCATGGAGATGTACACACAATTCTAACCCCCCCCACCCCATCACGCACACAAACACATTCACACATAAACCCTCCCCTCTCAACTCCACCCCTCACCTTCATCCCCACCCCCTGCCTGTCCCATCTCCCAGTGCTGGTTGACAGGCAGCAGAGCCGTGGTGACAGGCGGCCAGGCGGTGTCACAAGCTCACCAACCACAGAGCAACTCCTGTCTCTGCTCATTTCCTCCAGACTGCTCCCTGACCTGAACCCCTGCCTCCACCGTCCAACTCTCGCTGCTGCTACCCCAATATATGTCAGACATCCTACCTCCATTTTTTTTATTGAAGTAGACATTTCTCTCTTTGTGTGTAGGGTGGTGGTGGTGCTGGGTGTGGAGAAATGCAGCAGACAAAAAATGATTTCATTTTCAGCACCAAACGACATGGATTGATCAAATTGTTGACTTTCGTTTTCTGTCTTTGAATAGCGTTCTGAGCTAAACCAATTATGTATTTTTCAGCATCGACACAGGTGTAGGGGTAGACAGTAGACAGAAGGTGGTGTTTCAGATTGTGTTTATAGTAGGACTATAGGGCTACTATCCTATACTATTGCAGCATGACTGCTGTGGCAGGTGCCAGTCTGTATGGTGCATGTCCTGTATGAGAAATGGTTTGTATTATCTAAGAGGGCAAGCCTACGACACTCCTATTGTGCTCTGCCTCAGCGCACTTCCATTCAACGCCTCCCGTTCACAGGGAAACATTACTCTGCCTTCCTTTGTTTCTGCTCTAGAATGAGACACCTCCCTCAGCCTTCTTGTAATTGCTTTGCATGTAAATGGAGATTGGTTGGGAGATCTACGATTGCTGTGAGAATATAAGAGGTTGGAAAACTGCCATCCTTTCAACACATGCACCCACATTCACACATATACCCCAACTGTGAGCACACACACACACACACACACACACAAACACATGCATGTCATGGCATATGCACTGTAGTCAATAGTGATTAGACAGTTGTCATGGATGTCTTTCTAATGAGGCCTGGGATGACAGAGGATATCCAGACATTATGATGCATGGCACTGGAGAAGCAGGCTAAAGGCTCTGTCTCTCGGGACATAACCCTCAACTCCTTTGAGTCCAACCGAGACAGTTAAATGACCCTTAATCAGACTTAATTCGATGTTTGATCTCTCACACCCCTTCAGGGGAATGGCCATGAATATGTGATGCTTTCCATTGAGAACATGTGATTATAGTGAAGGTACCTTGAT
The DNA here is from genome assembly GCA_903064625.1 of Mallotus villosus. Classification (NCBI taxonomy): domain Eukaryota; kingdom Metazoa; phylum Chordata; class Actinopteri; order Osmeriformes; family Salangidae; genus Mallotus; species Mallotus villosus. The sequence continues at coordinate 397,322 of CAEFZP010001313.1, read as the reverse complement.
GCTATACAAATATGAGGTGTTAGGACGGCTGTTCACACAGCGAGAAATAGAACACATATTCTCTCTCAGCTCAACTGTCTGTTGTTGAGAAGAAAAATACTGAGTTGTTCCTGGACGAATAGTGTATAAATGTTTCGTAAACGTTGAACTACAGCTGTTATTCCTAAGCCGAATCATCTTCGTAAAGGATATCTTATAGTCCCCCTATTATCTCCACTAATGCACTGCTTTCACCAAAGCACCATTTGTCGAGTTGGATTTCTCTGCCATTTTTAATTGCTCCTCTGCATCAGAGCTCCTGGGAGGGATCATGCCCCCACTAATGGAACCAGTCATCAGCGCCAAGGAAGGCAATTAGTTGCGTTAGCCAATCCCCTCGTCTCTAAGGTGACCTGGGTACAAGGGTGGTAGTCAGAGGCAGGCAGGATATGAGTTGATCTCAATTACCCATGCCAAGGAGGGCACACCCCCTTGGCTTTAAGCTGACTTACTCCCAAACATCATTGGCAGAGAAGGTGGTCTTCCAAAAACAAGGTAAATTGTTTTGACTAAGTGGTGCATTAAATACATCAGTGTGAATCTTTTAATGTTTTTTCCGTGTATTTAATGTGTTTACACAGACACTCACGCACACACATCTGTGTGCACACACGCACACACACACGTGCAGAGATATGCAAATAGGCCCCCTCGGAAAATACAAAGTGGTGCTTTCATGTACTCTGGCGTATTGTACTTAAAAGGTATCTCTGTTAGACTGTTAGCAGAACATTTGTGGTCTTTAAACTATTTTCAACTTGACCTCTTATAATCATTAAAAAATAAAAAATAAACAAAGAAAATGGCCTGCCCTCTTTCTTCTTCCGTGGCCTGCTAATGTAATCTATTTCCCCCCTTCCTTTCTTCCTAGCTGGGAGGATATTTAACCTTGGACGGGCTCGGGGAGCAGATGGTGCGGCCTTATGTGTGTCCAGCACAGTCCAGAGCTAATGAAGTGATGTCTCCATAAACAGCAGACAGCGGGTCAGGCCAGAGCAGCCTTGAAAGGGACAAGCTCTGGCTGCAGCGGGCAGCCCTCAGGAGGGACAGGTAATGAATGCTCCCCTCTCACTGTTCCCATGCTGCTCCACCTGCACAGCTAAACACAGCACAGAACAGAACAGCACAGGTTTCAAACATGCCTCACACCGGCACTCCATATTTTACAGGGAGCAACTTGTGCATACTTGAAAGCAGAGATGCAAACTGCTTACATACGCTCACACACACACATACACACACACACACACACACACACAAATATCAACATCGACTGGACATGACAGTTACCATATGGTGAGCTGGCAATCTCTGCATCCTATTTCCTCTTTGGTTGGAGATTGCAGTTGGGTGACTGCTAGTATATTCGACACAACTCTGTGGCTAACTAATAACGCAAGCACATGGGATATTGAACATATCCCATCCACACGATTTCCTGAGCAATTCACAGCGACGCGGAGAGAATCTTCAGTGTTGATCCTACTTGAACTTTCAGCCGGAGTTCATCTGTCCTGTTAAGGGCTCCCAGCTTAGATTTAAATCTGTTTTTCATAAAACACTTGTCACAGAATTAGAGCAATGATACCATTACAGCTCTTCACATGGACCCTCCAGCATGTGTAGTAAACCCTCCTGTCTCATCTGCCTGCCACCAGAGAGAAACCCTTTTTTACTGCTACATTAACCAGCACCATATTTGGAAACATGCAGGAGGGATTCTATCAGTAAACCCCAGAGAGGACTAAGTGTGAGAGAAGTTTTCTTTGCACATTTGATGTGCAAATACTTCTATACTGAATCTGATATGCTTTGAATTTGATCATCCAAATACCAAACAATATTCTGTCCATTTGTCTCGAAGCTACTGCAAAATGAGCACCTTCCATCAAAGCGCTAAACCGATAACAGTGAAATGATTCCGTCCTATTTAAGGGATATTGTTTACTCTCCGTCATTTACTCTATCTGATTTGCATCTTCTCAGATACATGAGTCACATCAATATCTATTTCTTTCTATTTCTTTCTCCATTGCAGTCTATCTTTTTGCATAGAAACATACTGTATGTTTTATTCTCCCAGCATTGTGGGGAGTATTTCAGGGTATACCCTCTGTGCCGTTAAATGTGCAATGGGAAAAAGAAAGGGTCCCACACAGTTATTCATAGTGTTAAGATCCTAATGACAGAGGTGTATGTTTTCCCAGGATTGTTACACAGCCACTGTGCTTCCTGTTTGTGTTTGGGATGTTGAGACTCGATGCTGTGCAATTTTCCCCTCATACACACAAGGACCGCAGTGTAATTACTGTAGACAATTAACTGCCTTGTCACACCCTCAAACTGGTAACTGCTCACTTTCTAATTAAAATCCCCAGCCAGAGTCTGTTGCTGTTTTCTCTCAACTTTTATTTGTCTGTAGTTGAATCATTCATTATTTTCTCAGTAACATTTCCATTAATTCAACCTCTATATCATGCTCCACAACCTCACCTACCCATTATCTCATATGACACAGTCTCTCTCTCTGCCTGCTGCCCTTTATTTCTCAGTTTCTCCCACCTGCTCTCTCTCTCTCTCTTTCTATCCTTCCTTCCTTCCCTTTCTACTTTGCTGTGCCAGCACTTTGGTCATGAAATAGCTGAAGGGGCCCCCCAGATGAGAGCAGTCAATATTTCATATCTATACCTGGAAGGAGACACAGAGGGCAGTGCTAATTCAAATAGGCCAAGATGTATGACACCCAGCCACGGATAGAGTTTTAACAGTCTAGCCAATGAGACATGCTGCCTGAGAACAAGGAGATGATGGCTGCTCTCGGGGCATGAAGCCATTCATTTCCAGATGAACACGTTGAACACTGCATCAAGGAAGGCAACAGCGACCCTTTGGATAATAATATAACTATAATCCACAAATATCTAACAATCAAATAAAGTCTACGTTAGCATGAATGATATTCTCCAACATCTTTGAAGGCATTATGCACATCACACTGCTTTCGCTCAAAGTTTGTTTGATTGATTTTTCTCTCGAAGGTTTCAGGTGTGAGAACACCGTTTAGCTTTCAGAAGTCTGTTGTAATGAAAGATGATGGCTCAGGATTCAAAGGGTGTTTCCAGTCTGGCTGCCAAGTCTGCATGTGGCCTGGACTCACGACCTGTGATTTAGAGGAGGTACATTAGGGACTGAGATCATTGTTCATTCTTCTTATTGAATTCCATAGCCAGGAGAATAGCTCTGTATTCAGTTCATTTGTTACTCTTTCTTGCTAAATGAGACTACATTTCTTTTCATGACCCAATAAACGATGCTGTCAAAATAAAGGATTAGTAAAATAGCCTAAACAATGGACAGTCTATGTATTCAGGGATGTGTCCATGATAGATTTTTAGAAAGGATGAGGCCCCCGTTACTCTTCAATTTTCAAAGCAGTATTTGGGTGGCAGGACTATTATTCTGTACATGCGATATGCTTTATTTCCTCTCTGAAATGAGACCATCAAAAATCAATACAGGCCACATTGCTACACTGCTGACAAGCTCCAGGAGATGTTTGTCTGCTGCTGACATATTTGATGATATAATGAAGAATGCAGTGCTACACCTGGAGCTTCCTGAACGTGCTGCACCTGGAGCTTCCTGAACGTGCTACACCTGGAGCTTCCTGAACGTTCTACACCTGGAGCTTCCTGAACGTTCTACACCTGGAGCTTCCTGAACGTGCTGCACCTGGAGCTTCCTGAACGTGCTACACCTGGAGCTTCCTGAACGTTCTACACCTGGAGCTTCCTGAACGTTCTACACCTGGAGCTTCCTGAACGTGCTACACCTGGAGCTTCCTGAACGTGCTACACCTGGAGCTTCCTGAACGTGCTACACCTGGAGCTTCCTGAACGTGCTGCACCTGGAGCTTCCTGAACGTGCTGCACCTGGAGCTTCCTGAACGTTCTACACCTGGAGCTTCCTGAACGTGCTACACCTGGAGCTTCCTGAACGTGCTACACCTGGAGCTTCCTGAACGTGCTACACCTGGAGCTTCCTGAACGTGCTACACCTGGAGCTTCCTGAACGTGCTACACCTGGAGCTTCCTGAACGTGCTACACCTGGAGCTTCCTGAACCAGTACTGCAGGGTGACCAGCGCTGAGCCGCTGGTGTGGGTCTGACTGCGTGTGCTGTTTGATCTCAGTAGAAACCTGCTCCTGGCTCCTCTGCCAGCTCTCTCCACTTGGGCACGGTGGCGTTTCATTCCGGTTGCCTGCGTTTGTTTGTTTAATGCCACGCTTGGCTTTCACACAGACATAATTAAATCAAGCTTAATCCACTATTTATGCATTCTGCCTCTGAATTATTCACATGACAGTTTTGTGCGTTATTGCATTTTTTGTAAGACAGAACTTGTGCCGTTGCTGTTATTGAACAGAACCCCCCTCAAGACTGCATCTTTTATTAATTAATCCTCCCCATATCCAAGTATACTATGCAGTCATGTAAATGCTGTGTTTGCATTTTCATTTTAAAAAGTAAGCTGTATTATTCCTGAATCAGTTTCCCATTCAGAATAGCATGTGCAATACCTCAAGTCCAAAGAGTGCTTTCAAATGGATACTTTGTTCGAAACAACAAATAACACACGTACTGTCATTACAGACCGTAGTCACACTTGGCTGAGGCTGCATTCAAAAGCCCATTCAAAAGGCAAAAATAAACTTGAAAATTAATGTTTATTCATGACTCAAAAAAATTGTGAAGTTGAACATACTGTGTGTTCTCTCTCATATCTCCACACCTCTATGAAACAAATGTCAAGTTGTGCGAAGATTACCTCAGAGAGTGTACATTGTATGTTTAATAAGTTGAGGCAGTGGCAGTGCTTGCCTTTTCCTTCATGCGCCAAAGAAACCCCACCAAGTGGAAACAGACAGAAAGGTTAATTAAGCGGAGTAGATTCTAATGTTATGGTTCAAATGAAAATCAAACGACTGCCAACATCATTCATCACTGTCAGTCCCTCATAGGGCTATCAGGCAATTATTGTATATTGAAACTGCAGTCAAAAGGCCGGGGAGTGATGCTCTTTCTCTCCTGAATGGAGAGCATCCTGCTGACTTGCCTTGTTACTTATGGCTGATAACCATGGTTATCCACACTTCAAAGTTGACCTACTGCCAAATAATTTCTTCTTGCTGTTTGAGATTTCAAAGATTGCTCTGGGCACAGTGTACAGTATAGTGTAAAAGCATTGTGTTGCTATACTGTATTGAGGTAAACACAATACAACACTGGACATTATCACTTACAATATGTTAGCTATACTTACCATATCACTTAATCAGCACCAGATCAGACAATAAAATAAAGGGTGAAATTATTTCATTATAATTGTTAATATTTCTTCTCAAGCACTAACATATTTTTTGAAAATGTCTGTCAATGATAAATCCACTACTACTGTATACATTGTTATTGAATGATGTTTATAGTGGTTATCTGTTTGGTTTGATATATTGCTGACATCTGAGTAAGCTACATAGGGGAGGTTAGCACCTTAAGCTGTTATATCGACAATCAATACAGAAACCCACTTTCAAAACTACATAAAGAGCCAGTACATGTTTGTACCATATGCTGTGGCCACAGACAAAATAGATAAGTGGGAGCCTATGTACTGTATGTGGTAAATATTTTGTTTGAGTAGCGTGAACATTTGAAAGCCCTCCTGCATTGGAGTGTTTGAGTCTACTTCTACCTTTAAACAAGCCTCAGGCATTTGAATGAATGCTGGTTTATCTTGTATTGTGCACTCTCAGAAGATGGCCATAATAACAGCCTAGTGTCCAACTGACTGCAATACAATTGTGAGAGAAAAATCATTCAGCAAAAATACTACTTGCCAATTAAACGGTTTGAAAGAGAAAACAACATTTTCACTCTAAGGTATGGTGCTCATAACTTATTTCCCGTTTTAAAAAGTGAACTGGGACCCATTTGGTGAGATTTGTTTAATAATTCAACAAGGCCTTAAACCAATTCACTTCAAGTGTCCAGATGGTATTTTTATTAGGCAAATGCTCAATGCTCGAGTGGAATAATTTACTTGCGTTCCGAAACAGACAGAGTACCTCGCAGCAACAGAATCTATTGAGCAGAGAGTCAGTCTGGCTGTGCTTTGGGTTGTAATTCAGCAAAACAATAATTTCATGAATATTATTGTATTTGTTATGCAGAGGAAGACTGGTATTTCTGTGTGGTTCTATTCAATAGGCCTGTGCTCTGGAACATTCCTTTTGAGAGTGTAACACAAGTCCCTGATATGTACATAGGGTACACAGGATGGTTCCTTAACCATCTTTCCAAAGTCCTTTTTGACCTATGAGGTAAAGACAACATTTTGCATCAATTATCTGTTTATAAACAGACATGTGTTCCTGCATTCATTCTGTTGTTGTTATTGCTGTGTGTATATCTGCAAACACCTTTTCAGATCAGTCTGTCTACAGTTTCAGAGTTGAACATTGCAGTATTATATTGTCTCCCGCACCTTACCTGTTGATGGAAGTTGATGGAACTCTCTCCTTCCCAGATGCTGCTTATTGTACACAGTCTATCTCCATAAAGGATGTGGAACCCATTAAGGAACTGTATAAAGCTAGGATGTGACATTACAGACCAGTGTTATTATTCAGGTACTGATTATCTTTCATCAGAATGGGCATCCTGCCAGGCCTGAAGGAGAGTAGGAAGATTGAAGCTCACTGCTGCCCCTGAGTACAGTTTGATTCTCACGTTGGAATAGAATAACATGGACCCAAAACATGTGGCGTTTACTTCAAAAGCTGGGCATTGATCAAGACTTCCTGTTGTGGAGTGTGATCAGTCATTCAAGACCACCATATCTGGCTAAATCTAATGAACATAGCTATCAGAAGATGACTTTAATGGCATATACAGGCCCAATGATTGCTAGAGAACATGCTGTAAGGTGTCCATTGGACTATATGTTTAGTGTATGAATGAACAAATGGAATGGCTAAGATAGAAGCTATGTAACAGAAAGCTGTGCTGTAAAATGATGGATGCTCTTGTACTGTCGTTTCCTATTTGATGGTATTCAATTCTTATTGCAAGTGAGACATTGCTTACTAGTAATAAAGGTTTTTGTGCAAATGTAAAATGTTCAGTCCTAATTAGAACTAGCTACTATACCTTTATTACATGTACAAAAGTGAAATACTGTTTAATCGATTAATCCAAAACTGCAGCACTAATTACATATTTTTTTTATCGTCTACGTCAGATCAATGGGACAAGAAACGTAACCAAGGTAAGAAATAGACTCGTTAAGAAAAACAAATCTTAACAGCTTCTAAAATGGAAATAGAAGTCCAACGTCTTCTGTCTGACATGATTTTCTTCCATGTTTTTGAAGCATGATATTAACCTAAGTTGATAGAGAGCTACACGAGCTTCAGGGAGAGAGCTATAGTGACTATATACGCATTCTCCTCCGTGCAGTAGGAGGAGTTGTAATGACGCTGACATCCCATAAGCGCCGGCTTCTTAGTACAGAGTACAGAACCTCCAGTTCAGCGGCACTTCTGCGCTAGACAAGTGGGGACGGTGTAGATTCGCTGCGCTTAATCTGTTTGTAAAAAGAGGGCTCCTGGAATAACTATTTGGCGTGGAAGGCGAGTTGGTTCAGTCTCCGTCCCTTATCCTGACGGGTTGCAAAGATGAATGTTGGCTGCGTTGTTATATTGGCTTTCGCCTTACTTATGGGCACATCTTTGGTAAGATCGGTTATTCATTTTGTTAATTGAAAACTGGTAGTAGGCTACTCAAGTGTGATCGTTACATGGGTTTTCTGTGCTGTGTATGGTGCTGAAATGTGGCGGTGATGACTTTACCCTGCAGTGGTAATGCGCTATAGGCAACATGAGAGCATTGTAACATTTTTACAGTAATTAAACAAGGATTGATCTATCATTACATTATACAAAGACGTATGACGATTTTTATTGTAGCCTGTGAACAAGGAAATTAACTAAACAATAAACGTTTTGAACGGTATTATAATGACTGATGTGCAGCTGTCCTATGCGTTCTAATATTGCAGAGGATTTAGTCAAATGTTTCAAGACATTCTTCAGTTGGTCACTACGAATTTAAGGAACGTTTAGATGTTATTTCTTCAGATTATTGTAAATTTCACCCGAAGCACCTATCCACGCTTCAGACACTGGATTCTACCTAAACCATAAACTTCTTGTTTATTTCGAGAGGTTAGCATTTTTTTGTTGTTGCAAATAATAGCTTACCCGATGGCAAAATCGTATGCAGACTAAGAGAAACAGTGAGATAAAAGATGAATTCTTAAATGTTTCACGCAACAAAAGTTGGTTGTGATGGTGATCCTTAATTCTAGCAAAATTACAATCCTATCACTTTCATCACTCCCAACGTTATCATCATCATTCATGTAGAAAAGTATAAGTGCATCTATGCAAACAACACTCCACTACAATAAACTAGTAGCCACTGGAGCATCTCTGTGTGATGCACTCGAAAATACTATAACCCATTTGCACCAGTTTTTATCGAAAGCAAATCGTCTACTCTCGTCACCAGTCCCCGTCTCAGGACTCCCAGGTTCAATAACAGTCTGGAAGCCTGCAAGATCATCCTGTTGCCCTGTGGCCGCAAGTCAATTTGCCAATGCTTAACAGCCCTGCTTGTATTTCCTCAGGGGATGAAGGCAGGCCAGCCGCCCAAACCCCTTTGCAGACCAGGCTTCTCTGAGAGCTTCTACACAGTGATTGTCTCAAGGGATGTACTGCGAGGCCACAGCATTCTCAAAGGTAAGCACAGAGGCTGTGGATCTCATCTATTGACCGTGCTTCTCTACTTCCATAGACGCAAGCCAACCACAGCGTGTTTGTGGAGGGGCTGACATATATTATAGATCAGAACTCTATCACCATTTAAGAAGGTCAGAGCATGAATTGTGACAGAACAAAAGCAGAAGTATAAGATTAGAGCATATGAGGTGATGTGTGATGTAATGGGTTCCATCTATGATAACTCGGATAACCTGGGATACCATGTAATACTTCCATCTAAATAACATGAAAGAGGTCCATCAAATGAATTGCATTTTCAATCATAGCTCCCCTATTTAGCAGCTTATGCAGAATGATTTTTCTACTTCTTTAGTAAATGGTTCTTTAAGCAGGGGGCTCTCCAAAGCAGAGTCATTTAAATGGCCTGTGTATCTCCTGCTCTGTGTGTTTGCGACCAGGAGCCAAAAGCTTTTATTTTATTCCCAATATCTTCCTTAATACGTTTTTCCTTTTTATTCTCTATTTTTCTGAGAATTCAATTCTCTTTTCATTCGCTCCATTTCTTTTCAGTGCAGCCAGCATGTCTATTTTGTGGCCGCTCTTCAGCAATGTCAAGTGATGCTGTTTTCCAACACACTGTTGCTCCTCAGCATAGTCTGGAAATCTAATAGGGATTCGTGAAAAAACACAAACTGTTTTTTTTTCTTCTTGATACATCAAAGCACACACTGGATATTATATGTCAATGTTCAAATTCTTATAATTGAAAATGTAGAAAATACAATGTGACAAAGGTTGTGAACACAGGTTATACTCTCTAACAGTAAATGGTTAGTGGTCCCAAAACTCTGTCTGTCTTTGCTGCTGTGAATATTATTTTCTGGGGGAGGTTCTTAGATTGGTTCTTTCATTGTGCTTTTCAAACAAGATTTAGGCTGAAAGCGAAACAAGTGTATTATTCTGGTGGTTATTTCGTTACTTAGAAGGCGGACGAGGATGCACATGCAGTCAATAGGGAGATACTTTGCCTGAAGGCATGGGGTTGAAGGTTCCTGCCTCTCTGGAAATTGGCTATGGCTATTGGTGACCAAAGTCAAAAACAACGTTGACAGAATATGATGCATCTGGGCAGATAGGCCATCTACAGAGCCTTGGTGTTTGTGTATGTGTCAGTGTATTTGATGTGTATATGTGTGACATGTGTGTGTGTGTGGGTGGGTGGGGAAATGTGTGTGTGTGTTTGGTGTACGTGTGCTGCTGTGTGTATGAGCGCTTGTGCAAGGTGAGGCTCCCATCTCTTCAAGCTACAGTAGTATTTCTTTTCACCACTCTATACTTTTGATTCGGTCAACATTGTCCAGCAACCATTGCTGTGATATTAATGTTACATTGGCTCCTCCTATGCTTGTCTGTGTGCTTTTTCTGAAAATCAATCTGTGTGCTGTGCTGTCCTCCCTACTGGCCACTCTGAGGGATATCAGCATCAGCAGCTTAAGTCGTCATGCTATGATTAATGTGCAGTGGCTGGCCTGACAGAGGGCTTGTTTTCTAAGGAGAAAAGGGAGAAACACTTTCATACTAACAACACAGAGTGCATAACCCAGAACCGTCATTGTCAAGGAAACAAATGAAGGCCGGAGAGATGAGGGAGAATTGTTGCAAAAGTGCTAGATATGTATTTGACCACTGAGGCCCAATTCACACAGCGAAGCTGTCTAAGAGCACTACTGAGCACTGCAGTAGCAGGTGCAGTGTGGCAGTGGCTCATGCGGACAGCAATCAGTGGACTTAAAGTGCTCGCCTTTTATGGTCTTAAGGTTATGACGGGTAGAATAATGAGATGGAAGTCAGATTTGTCTGCTTACACTATAGTGTTACGGGTTATGCGTAGGTGTTGGACCTTACCTCTGCCTAAATGGATTTTATCCTATTATTCCTGACCTCACTTCCTGTTTAGAACATAATGGCCTCAGACCTGATTTGTCTAGTTACATTTTTAGATACGTATCTGAAAGCATCAGAAGGTCATCCTTACGCTTTATTGGATTGATTATTCAATTCTGTAGGTCATACCTATTGCCTTATAGGTTAAACAGGCTGTTACGCTGCAAGTTTATGGTCGCAATAAAAGGCCTTTGTTTAGCTAATGTTTAGCAAATCCCTGGACCGCCCGAAGTTTAACAGGATGAATTAGTTCATGCTTCTATGGAGATGATTCTCTCTGTGTTAGGAGGGAGTTGGAGCAACATCTTTAGCAGGCTGGCAAGCAGGCGGCCTAGTGGGACAGAGACCCCATTCCGTGCAGATCCCTGCTGTGGCCAGATAGGCCATGAAAAGGGATATTCCGGTGATTGCACATCGCTGTGTAAACCATCACCTCGGTCTAAGAGCTGGAACAGACACCCAGGAACGTGGGCAGGAGAAGGGGGTGGAGCACAAAGAGATTGAACTGTAGTTCCTTCAGGATAGCTGCTCTAAAGGTAGCTGTTGGCTGCTATTAAAAAATACATTGGTGAAGAGTTTTGCCCCTCTCACATGTTAGAGCTAGAGAGGTGAGCTAGAGATGGGTAGCAACATACATTTTTATGTGACAGGTTTTGGTTAGTGCTTACGGCTCCATGCAATGTCAAGTTAAGGGTAACTTTTATATGGAATAGAAAAGTTAGTGTTGATTGCCTTAGATTCTTGGACATAACAGGAACCCAAAGAAAGGAATAAAAGTCTTCTGCATGATGGGTGACAAGACAGAGGCCATGACAACTTGGTTTTAGGGTGACAGCACCACAAGTGAAGTGTCAGTTCTGTGGACAAGCGTACTTTGTATTGAAGCCAGTGCTTTGTGAACTTCAACATGCACTTCTCAGTCCTTTCAAACGGAATACTCTTGTTTTGATATCCAAACTTTGTGTTTTCTTGTGTTTCTTTGAAGGAGCTGACCTCTTAGTGTCCATACCCTGTGGAAAAACAGGATTGGCTCTCTTTTTCGAAAACATCTATTCTATATTTTATTTCAATCCATCCCCTTAAGGCTTGTATATCCTATAGTTGCCCCTCTACTGCTTAGAGTTGTCAAAGAGCACGGTCTCCTTTTGGTTTGTTCCTTGTACAGATGACCATACAGTGAATTACACTCAAATGCTGTTATCTGATTTGGTATAAGCCCGGTAAGATTCATCAGTCATCGAGCACCTGACTTAGCAGTTCAGACCCAACTGACCCCAATCATATTGGAAAATATCCAACAGAAAGTCCTATCTTGTTTAAACAGCCTCGCTGGTGTGTGCCATACTGTACAGAATCTCAGACTCCTCCTCTCTCTCCAAGGCAGCGGCTCTCTTATAAGTATGTCCAAAACCCTGGGAAAAGGGGATTACGATTCTAGGCGTTTGATAAGCAGGATGCCATTTTCCCTTCGACTCACTCTGTTTCTCTTGTCCTCCGGAGAGCCTTTCATCTCTCCACCCAGGACCGGCTGTCTGTGGGGAGCTGATAGAATACAGGTACAGAGGATGAGCCACCTCATTTCTCTTTATCTCCTCTCCATACAAACGCTAGACTCGGCCCTATATGCCTCAAACTCCCTACAACATGACATCCACTGTGAGCCTATTCCATCATCCGAGCCACCCAAGATGCATACACAGTACACACACAATGGTTTCTCACTTATTTTCTTTCCCTAGAGGTAGAGAAGTTAGGGGCCCATAGCTGTCAGCAAAAACATTGAAGGGCCCATTGAATGTCTACGCTATGTAACACCACCATACCTAACATAATAGCCACAGTGAGGTTCGACTATACCGGGAAGTCAGATCACTCACTGTATACCTTGAGACATCCCCATGGCTGTGCTGACTTTTAGAAATAACAAATAAATAGTATTTTAGTATTTATAATAAGTTATTAAGTTGTTATTTGTGGTGAAGACGTTGTGCTTGATCAAAGTGGTTACTTGCCCATGTTTTTCACAGACATGCTCACAGAGATAGTTGTCTAAGGGTATGATTAACTGCCTTGAATTGAACCAAATATTGTGAGTATTCAGATGCCTACAGGTTAGCAATTCATCACAACTGTCAATGCTCGTCTATATACAGTCACCAGTACTGACAAAATTAGAATTATTCCTTTAAAGTGTGTGTTGGTTGTTGAAGCTTGTAATCCATGAATGCTATTTGCAATGTTCATGAAAACCTTTTCTTAATTGACCACCCTCTCACAATCAATGTGCGTGAGAATGTTACATCTGGGTGCACTCTAACGATCGCAGGTCCTGATTGAGTCCTGAAAGACTAGCCTTTTGTGTGCTCCAGAAATGAATCATTTTACTGCTTGGAAACCTCCGCTTCACCTTTGTTTCACCTCTTAACAGTGCGTAACCCTGCATCAACCAGTTCATTACTAAGGTTCTACCCTTCCTTAAGCCCCAGGATTTACATGCATCTGAATACAAATTGAGGCTCCATGTGAAAGGGTGGAAGTTACACTGACTTAGACTGTTTATTCACAATGTGTGTATTATCTATGCTTTCATGTAATGTTATGGATTATTAAACCGATTACAGTTACATCACCTTGTACATTTTTGGTTATTAAAGGAGCTGAAAGGAGACACACGCTTTCTTCTTTCAGGCCTTCAATGCCTTCACTCGAAAACACACGGGTGGTAGTGCCACGGTAGTCTCTCAACCCTGGCTTCCTGAAGCTCCATCCAGCATCTTACTACCGGAGGTTAGGAGGACATTAGTTACGAATGACTATTGACATTTTGACAAATTCATAACTATGGACATGTTATCAGCTACTGGTTTGTGAGTTGTACTGTGTTATTACCATACCATTTAAGAGACACTGTACTGTACCCTAAAGAGGCGTATGGACCTGGAGACACAGCAGGGTTGATTCGTTCTCCGTACAGAGTCAGGGATTCGAAGTGGCGTGCCGTCTCACTTTATCGGTGAGTTATGGTCGAGGCGTTTTGACCTTGTACTGCCACTTTACCCCCGTGTTCCCCAGCACTCATATCCCCAGTCACCAGATCTGAAGGAGCTGAAAACATCGCCCAATCAAAATGATTTACGTCTTGCTGTGCTCAACACATTTACTTCTCTGAGCCTCTGCTAGATACATCTCGGGAGAGGCAGTGTGTGTAGTATGGATTTCTGTAACCATAGGGTTTTGTTTCTTATTAATACAAATATTTAAATCTCAAATTGCCTTTTAACATGACACAAAGTTCCCCTGACTGTCCCTAATCAGAGAACTGCTGTCTGTCTTTTGTCGCTGGTCTCATCGTGGTCTCATTCATCTCTGATATATTATACATTGCAGTTAGTCATCTATAGTTTTTTGTGACTTCTGTGTCTTCTGCACCACTTTGTTTGTGTGCTTGTAATGTCATGTTGTCATCAATAGTTGTTCCCTTAGCATATGCATGAGGGGGACAGAGACAGAGAATGAACGAGAGAGAAAGGAGGATATAGAAAGAAAGATAAAGAAAGAAAGAGAGAGAGAGTGACATGAGCCACAGGAAGAGGAGGCAGCGCTCCTTCCACAGGGTGATTATCTTAAATGGAGAAATTAAAGGATTACAAACCATCCCAGTAATCCAGCTGTCAATCTCATGCCTCATTAGCGAGTAAAGGATAGGCATGGGAGAGAGGGGGGGGAGGGAGAGGGGGGTTCTGGTTAGAGGGGGGTTCTGGGCAGACCTCTTACTGTACTTTCTGAGCTCCATGTGAGGAAGAACTTACAGACATGTCCATCAAATACAATACCTATAAAGAGGGGAAGTATTTTACCATCTCCATTCAGTATTTACAATGCCTAGAACTAGAAGGTTTTTGTGTTTTTTATCAATACCACATTTTTTTGCTTTGCCGGTTGTGGTGGATACATACAATTGCTGTCTCGGTTTTGTAAAATGTTTCTTTTCAGAGCATTATCTTCTCCTGTGCTTTACTCAACCTGACCATCTGTTTTGCTAGTCTAAACCAAAGTACTTTATTTCCACATTTTGCTTTCAAATTATTTGCCTTGAGGACTTGTTTACTGTTTGCCAAGCAACCAAAGCATCTTCAGTAACATTTTGCAATGTACAAGGTTAAGAAAGAAACCAGTTTTGATTGGCCTTGGCAAAGGTTTTTGGTTCTTGGAATAGGTGCAAGGTTTCAGCGTGCCTTGAGGTACAAAAAAACATTTTGGTTGAAAGATGGGGCCATAAGAGAAGAGAAATTGCATCTCCCATGGCTGTGCTGTTTTTGAATTTGATTGTATCAATTTGCTGTATATTTTGATCTTTAAAGCTTGCTGTGTGTAATTTACTCACACATACACATGCAGTGTGTGGATCCCTACCACTGAGAACTATTTCCTTGCCTCCTCATTGCTAGCTATTTAATTTGAATCTCACCCGTCTCTTTTGCATTATGCATGAGTACCGGTCCACCCATTGATGGGTTCTGTTTGGTTAGGGGTTTATGTTCCTCTATGCAGCTCCGATTTGAATTTAGAGGGAGCCGGTGCGTTTAATCTTGTTTTGGTCACATGGTGGAAACATTTTTGTTGCTCTTTCTTACAATAAGATTTGGTTTGAAAGGAAACTTTTGCCTCCCCAGACATGTTTATTGCTGGCTTGTCGAAAAATGTAATATGATACACTGAAAAGTATATTTCCTAAATCGTTCCACAGACGGACAATTTATAAATGTACATTTGTCAGCATTCAATAACCAAAGAATACCAATGTGCCAGTGATCTGAGCTGTTGTAATAAAGAGTTTCTTCAGGGACCAGACAGTGCCATAAGTGCTTAGAATGGAACACCGTCTATAACATGATGTCATACTTGACCATCTTCACTCCTATGTTCTTTTGTATTTCATATACGTCCACAGGATGGAGAACTGATAATACATTTCTCATTAATTCTCTCATTGTTTGTTTAGTTTAGGATTCATTCGACCCCATCCTTCTAACACCGACTGCCATGTGAAGCTTTTTCCTTGAAAGAATGGCAACCAAATAAAGCGTGACTGACTGATGTGTTTACTTGATAAACATTTAGCATTTTTTACGATTCATTTCTCCCAAACACAAACACACAAATATACACACACACACACAAAAACATACACACACTCATACGGTTCCACATAGACTTAGAGGTCCCTGTGGATTACTGTGCAAATGTTAAATGCTGCCATTACACTGTTAGCCTTGACCTCCAAATGGGTTTCCTCTGTGTGATCATCTGTTTGTTGACCTCCATATTGTCCCAGCCTGCTCACATAGAAATTAAAGCAGATAATGGAATCTATTTTTGTGTCTTAGTGTGGGACTTTGGCCTCCCGAAGATGTCAGTGTTTGGTATAAAACAAGAAGAGCAATCACCCATGAGCCTATAATAGCCATGGGCTACATTCAAACAGAAACCACATACAAACATCATTACCATGCCAGAAAAGCCCCAGTCTCACCAAATAGAGTGGTTTGTGTTTTGGTTGTTTGTTCATTCCCGCTTACTGCATTTGACTTTTGACATCCGTACGCTTTAGATCGTAGAGTCACATGGGCAAACAGACATTTCTGGGAGACTATACCTAACTTAGGTTTGAAAGAGAGAAGAAATCAATATATCCTCAATATTTCGGACAAAAAGACACAAACTGGTAGCATCGATCACACCTTCAGAGGAAGCATAACATAAAAAGCCTGAAGCTTGCTTCCCCTCAATCGCTGTCTCTCTCCATACAACTCAATGATTCTCCCTCTTCTTCTCCTTCTCTCTAGCTGTATACAATATCAGATAAAAGTAATAGCTATGGGGCGACAGAGGGGGTGGTGGCAGCGTTTGCACTCTGTACCACAACCCAACAATAAGACAATGAAAGTCAGTCCGCCTGTGGAATAAACAAGGCTTCTTACAGCCATAAACAGCAACTTGATCTATGAAAAAAAACAACTGGCACTCTTATAGTCCTGCATCTTCATGATTACAGCTACAATAGGGCCATGGTGAAGAGAGGGATGGTTATGTTCCGAGGTGCTTTCAAATGCTACAGCAGCATGCTGGGGATGAGAGCCATTGTATTGTTTAGCGCCTATTTTAAATGAGTATTATGTCAACAAGGCCCCTTAGGTAGGTGAAACATGGTTTATATCAAAGAGACAGCACCTGTAGTATTCTCCGGGTTTGCATTTATTTAGCGACACCTAACAGATGCTGGAACTGAGCGCTTTACAGTGTACCCCGTGCTTTCGATAGAACTCCACAGGTAGTTCTTTTCAGGGAGTCATTTCTAGAGCACAGGCCCTTAGTCAAATAAAAGAGAGAGGTGATGTCTCACAGCAGCTCTGGAACAGTCCATCATTATGGAGCGAGGAGGTGAGCTGGCTGCCCTGCAGCCCTATCGGCGAGCACCTTTCATCTGCTATGAATAAACATCACCTCCTCCATGAGCATCCAGTGGGCTTTGTGATTTTTAAATGTTGATTCACAACTTATTTGCATTTCTCGTGTTTCTGCAGCCCCTCAAAGTCTGTTGAAGCAGCCTTCTCCCGTGACCCCAGCTCCGTGTGCTGTGCTGGTGCTGTTGCGTGAGGAGCCAGGGTTAGGGCCTGTAGCTCATTATTACGGTGCTGAGGTGCGTCTTGACCAGCGTACAAACACAGCTCAAACCTCAGGGTTCTGGTGCTAGTTTGGAACAATTTGTTTCTCACATTTGTGCTTGTGACTGACAAGGCACCATTATGACTTTCCACATCAGTTCAAACTGAGTACGGTATAAGATTTGAGTGGATTGGAGAAATGGTGATTGCTTCATTCTATAAGGTCAGATACAATCTATTCATAGCAGTGTAATGTATGCAGTCCTTAGTCGTTGCTCTGCAGGACATGGATTGGTAATTTCAGTTTAGTGAATGACCAATAATCAACATCATTATGAATCAGACGAGTTATAGCACAGATCAAATTGCTGTAGATTATGCTGAAGTTCTGTTTACATAATGTATACTATGTTGCCTCTGTGCCTTTGTGCTTTAGGCTCGTAACCCTGAAGCCATGTGAAGAAAAGATGATGTACATTTTTTAACACTGAATCAACTCCACACTGAAAGTACATTGGTCCTGTGTTCACAGCTGCACCATTAAATGTTGCACGGTATTGTCTTCAACTGCCTGTCTACCCTCTGGCAGTACAGATGTTCTCCTTTCAAGATGCCACTACCAATAACTATTGTTGTTCAATTGTGTGAACTTACTGTATTTCAAATGTAATACTGACAGATATATCAGGAAATTATTGGTTATTATTATTATGGTTGCTTAAAATGTAGCAAGGCGCTGTAAAAGTGTTTCAAAATGTGATGAACTTTTGAATGATTTATAGTCTTGTGAATTCACAACACACACACAGGCACAGGTGCCGACAGCCCTGTGCTGTAGACGGTGTGTCACAGAGGTGTATTCGATGAAGCAGGGGAGATCATTTCATTTGTTGGTGTAATGCTATAAAGGAAAACATCATCAGGATGGGGTCACTTGGACCACTGGCCTTGAGCTGCCTCTGCTCTCGTCCTCTCTCCCCAGTACCATGCTGCTTCTTCCCAGTACCATGCTGCCTTTTCCCAGCCCTGCTCTTCCTCTCCCCAGTACCATGCTGCCTTCTTCCCAGTACCATGCTGCCTTCTTCCCAGCCCTCTGCTCTCTCCCTCTCTCCCCAGTACCATGCTGCCTTCTTCCCAGTACCATGCTTCTTCTTCCCAGCCCTCTGGGTGCCCTCCCATCCTCCCCTTTTTTTCTTGGAAGACTTTTAGATCCAATTTGCAGTCCTCAGCCCTCCTCTCTCTCGGCCTCTCCCTCTGTGGATCTTCCAGCCTGTGGCTGTGTGTGAACTTCTTTTCACACTCGATAGACTTTATCTGCTGTGAGAAATGTGGAAACGATGGTAGTGGCTGTTTGCTATTTGTCTTTGTTGTATTTTTTTGTCACGTATTTGTGCAGAAGTGTGTGTGTGTTCTTGTGGGTGTTTGCATATATGATTTTAAGAGTTTTACCTCAGCTGCCACAAAGCCTTCATACAGTAACGTGCATTCTAAATCCTCTCAGGGCCAGAGGCAAAGCAACATGAATTTTGATGAATTATTAATCAGGATTATTTATTTACTTCCCTTTGCACCCTAAATCACCTAACTGGCAAATTTACATTGCATTTTGTGAACTTCAAGCACATTTTGAAATATAATTTAGTCAACTCGCTAAATATTTTCTTTGGTCTTTTGCTGCTTACAGTACATCATGAAACCTTGTGTAATCATTGATGTTTATCCAATGGAAATCAGGCATGCTACTTTTAATGTTGAAAGAGATTTTTAAAATGTTTTGATTTTTGCTGTGTCTGGATCATCTGTATGCGATGGGTCAGTGATTGATGATATTGTACATTGTATGTGGTGTTGAGGAGGAGAGATGTGTGACTATGTATTGTCTGAATGAGAGAGAAGAGGGCTGGAACCCTGCCAGCCCGCAGGACTCAGGCGCACTGCAGATGAGGCCAAGGATCCATTCACATGCAACTCTATGCTGGGGATAAGGTGCTAGCATTGGGAACAGGTTGCTAAGAGTATGTATTATGTGACTGTGGTCGTATGCGGACCCAGAAAGTCTTTAAAAAAATGTCCACTACATAATGCATTACACTGAATAGATTTTTTTCTGCACTGAATCTCGCTGCTTTAATACAATACAACAATGGCAGCCAGACAGCCAATGCAATTTCTTATTTTTCATGACAGACTCATAAAGAATAACATTCTTAAAATAAAAACATACAGTAAAATTTGCAGTAAACATACAGCGTTTGAAAGACTAGATCTTAATAAATCCCACTTGAAAAAAGAACCTTCATAACATTCACAAGACCACTTATATGATGTACTACCTACCTACCATACCGAGCCACAATTTGCAGTCAAATTACTGTGCTGTGCCATTTGTCTCTGCCCTTAAGAGAGACAAGAGGTTGAGTGACAGGTCAGTGAGGTGGGATGCGAGGAGCAATTGCCATACACAGAATATGATGAAAGTGCCATTGGGAATCGGAAGCTGCAACTGTGTGATCAAACCTGGTCAGACCTGGTCAGACCTGGTGAAACCTGGTCAGAGTCAAACCTGGTCAGACCTGTTCAAACCTGGTCAGACCTGGTCAAACCTGGTCAGAGTCAAACCTGGTCAGACCTGTTCAAACCTGGTCAAACCTGTTCAGAGTCAAACCTGGTCAGACCTGGGGGATGTGAGCATGTTGGCATTACACCTCCATCTGCAAATGAATGCATCCCTGCGGGGTAATAAATGCACATTAAGTGTTATTACTCTGCTGGGTTATACAGGTTGTCTCTGTAAATACTGCCGTAGAGGAGCAGGCAGCCTCCATTCCACAAGGATTTATGAGTGGGGGGTGGATCTTGCTTTTGAGAGGTAGTGAGGCTGCAGGCTACAGTACAGCTTTGTGTTTTTTCTCGAAGCCTATTGTGATACATTTGTGGCAGCAAATTAATTCAATATCACTGAGTGTTAATGATTCAGTATCGGTCCCGATGTTCATTGAATACACTGATGTATTCTTATTTCACTTGAATATGTATCCATTTGATCATACAAATAGACATGTAAACTTGCAACATGCTGGCCCCTGTGAAAACATTTCTGCTCGCAACCATGGCCCGAAGGTTAAATTGCGAAGAAAGATTAGACATCACGATGGTGGTGGTCATGGAATATATTTGCTGCACCAAATGTTAACCGTGATAGTGGTCGCTAAGTGCAAATTGCTTTCTCAGGTCAGAAAATGAATATAACACAGATACGTTTCCGGAGGAGAGAAAAGGCAGAAGTCAAGGATGTCCTCCCACATAAAAGGAAAGCACGAACACAGAATACCCTGGCTGTGCTTGAGCTAACCCGTCTCAGGCTGTGTCTTAGTTGAAGCATATGTTTCACACGATCCAGGGGCCTCCAGTAACTTCAGGGCTGGAAACCTTTGCCCTCGCCCTGTCTTCAGCCATCACAGCAGATGTACCATTCATCACCTCTTACATATGTAGACTTACTCTAGTTCATAAAGTAAAATGAAACCCTGGGAAGCTCTTACTTGGCTCGATCGGCCCCTTGGCCCTCCGTGCTCTTTGTGATGGATGTGGGCAGGGGGCTTGGCACAGGCCCCCTGAGGCCCACTGTCTCAGAGCAGGGTGCTCTTTGAAGTGGAGAGGAAGGTTAAGTGCTGACAGGAGTGTTGTAATGGTTTCCCTTGATTATGGTGTGGAGGAAAAGATGTCTGGATCATGTGTACAGTCTGCTGCAATATGCTGCAGTTCACTAAGTGGCCCGTCCGTTCTCCCAGGGTTGGACCGTGCAGCAATCTAGCCAGGATATGGCTGCTCTGCTGACGGAGCAGCGATCAAACAGCATCAGGCGGAACTGAGGAGAGTTCACTTTCAGTCGTTCAACAACAGAGTCGCACCGTGCCTCGCTGGCTTTCCTCTATCTATCTATTTCCCTCAACCTAAATCCATCTTCTGTCAGCCTCCTTTAACTTCTAATAGCTCCTTTCTCGTGCCAACTGTCTTTGTCTTCTAGACGCTTTCGTTTCTTGGTTTTTAACTGTGGACCTTCCTCAAAGGCACAATTGTGTGGCGTTCTACGTGTGTCGATAGGCTTTCCACGGCCTCCATGCAATGTTTCTGCCTCTTAGTTTTATTTGCTTTATTGAATCAAGGCCACAGAAGCCTTTGCTGACAGGGCTCTCCATCATGCTTGGTCTAGTGATTGATCTCAGATGTGCTCAGTTGGCTTGTTTTAGCTTCAAGGAGGCTTAGGATTCCAAAACAAACATGTACACAATACAGAGTACACACACACATGCTAATGCACACACCCACACATGTGCACACACACACACACACACACACACACACACATACATACTCAGATGCAGAGTAGAGGTTCTATACACAAAGAGAGAGACAAGTTAATTACAATTCTCTTTTCCATAGTTTGATCAAAATGCAGCACTTTTCAGCCCGTCCCCATGACAGAATTTGGACCCTCACAATCAAACACATTTTATCCACAGACTTAGTTAGATTAGCCTCCATCAGTCAATTAGCATGAATATTGTGGCCTCTTGGCTGAAACTCTTGTGTTGGCATCCACTTTGGTTATTTATGCCAGCCTGGAGCCAAGACAGAGAGATGGTCCACAGACGAGGGCTGCACCATGGACCTCAGATGGCATCACTGCCCTCATCTAACCATGCTTGGATGAGCACTTAGCCTACTCTTTCACTTTCAGTACTCGGCCTACTCTTTATTCTATGCAACCACACATTGCTTATGCATGAACATGTGTCGATGTGCCTGTAAAATATATGGTCCGTTCTCAAACTACAGTATGAATAGAGGTCTAAATTATTAAACTAGTCACTATTGTTATAGAGTACATAATCTCTAACACATGCATGTCAAAACCCATTATGAATATAAGCCACTCTCCATCTGGCCTGAGGGGTAAAGTCACAATGAGCTCTCAGAGAGTCACCATAGTCAAACAGTGGAGTGACGCATCTAAATGTAGGCCATGAACTGGACCTGTTAGTTTGGGACTGACACACATCAGTCCCCCACTACACAGGGAGTGGGGGGGGTGGGGGGGGGGTCATGGCAGTAAAGACCAAGAGATGCAACCTGTGTGCAATTTTGGCAGCATCAAGGATAGCCAGTAGCCAGTTGTCATTTACAGTGTATTATATTGGTACATACTATATGACTGCTCATCCTACCTAAGTGTCCCACACCACTCTCTCTATCTCTCTCTCTTTACCTTACAGTAATAATACTCCATAGTACTAACACATTTGTATGTAAATAACAGTATATACATTTTGAGTGCGCTTGTTCCACTACTACTAATATTTTGTAGTTACAGTCACGTGTGTAATTTCAATTGCTTTGAATAGCTTTATTTCTTTCTTGAGATTAAACAAAACTGTCATTTTAAAACCCGTTTAATGTAGCTGCAGTTGTACTATTCTTCTTGCTTATTTTCTGGAACAACAGAATCACTTCTCATTAACTTGGGAACGTCAGGCAGGGCACACGTGAGTGACTGAGTGAGTGAATGGAATTCCAGCGTTACTTGTCCCTCCACTTGCAACGTTAATGAATGAGTGGAATTTGCCCGTCACTGTGGAATTGGGGCACACACACAACAATGGCTTGTCCCAGACAAGCACAGAACAGGAGGCCTTCAATCTGCCATCTCTGCCGCTAAGCTTGGCATTCAGCAGAGCGTTCCTTTTTCAGCGAAAGCATTCACAGCGAAATACCACGATGTGCTGTCTGTGCCATCTGCTCCATCTCTCAGACTTCCTCCATTCAGAGCCCATAATTGTTCCATGTAGCCTTCTCAACTTCAAAAGTGCAATGATGCGTCCCCAGCCATCGAGACATGTTACAACAATAGAGAAAAACAATTGGGAAATTTGTAAAGACTTGCCACATTCGGTATCAACCACAATCATCAACCACTACAGTAACTGGACCTTCTGCTTAACATGTTATCATTGTCATGGTAATACAGTACATCTCCAAAAATCATATTATTCCAGTCCTGTATCCATACATGGGTCCTGTTTTGCTACAGTGGTGCAATGAGCAAAACTACAACTTTGCTGTAGTTTGGCCAGTTCTGATGCAGTGATGTTCTACAGCATTATGCCCTGCCTGTTTGGGCTGTATGACTTACCACTGAACCCCAAGGACACAGAGCAGGAGGACACAGAGGAGGAGGACACAGAGCAGGAGGACACAGAGCAGGAGGACACAGAGCAGGAGGACACAGAGCAGGAGGACACAGAGCAGGAGGACACAGAGCAGGAGGACACAGAGCAGGAGGACACAGAGGAGGAGGACACAGAGGAGGAGGACACAGAGGAGGAGGACACAGAGGAGGAGGACACAGAGGAGGAGGACACAGAGCAGGAGGACACAGAGGAGGAGGACACAGAGGAGGAGGACACAGAGGAGGAGGACACAGAGGAGGAGGACACAGAGCAGGAGGACACAGAGCAGGAGGACACAGAGCAGGAGGACACAGAGGAGGAGGACGCAGGGCAGGAGGACGCAGAGCAGGAGGACAGAGAGCAGGCTGAGACAGGCTGAGACAGGCTGAGACGCAGGCTGAGACAGGCTGAGACAGGCTGAGACGCAGGATGAGACAGGCTGAGACAGGCTGAGACAGGCTGAGACGCAGGATGAGACAGGCTGAGACAGGCTGAGACAGGCTGAGACAGGCTGAGACAGGCTGAGACAGGATGAGACAGGCTGAGACAGGCTGAGACGCAGGATGAGACAGGCTGAGACAGGCTGAGACAGGCTGAGACTGGCTGAGACAGGCTGAGACAGGATGAGACAGGCTGAGACAGGCTGAGACAGGCTGAGACGCAGGATGAGACAGGCTGAGACAGGCTGAGACAGGCTGAGACAGGCTGAGACGCAGGATGAGACAGGATGAGACAGGCTGAGACAGGCTGAGACAGGCTGAGACAGGCTGAGACGCAGGATGAGACAGGCTGAGACAGGCTGAGACAGGCTGAGACAGGATGAGACTGGCTGAGACAGGCTGAGACGCAGGATGAGACAGGCTGAGACAGGCTGAGACAGGCTGAGACAGGCTGAGACAGGCTGAGACAGGCTGAGACAGGCTGAGACAGGCTGAGACGCAGGATGAGACTGGCTGAGACAGGCTGAGACAGGATGAGACAGGCTGAGACAGGCTGAGACGCAGGATGAGACTGGCTGAGACAGGCTGAGACAGGCTGAGACAGGCTGAGACAGGCTGAGACAGGATGAGACAGGCTGAGACAGGCTGAGACAGGATGAGACAGGCTGAGACAGGCTGAGACGCAGGATGAGACAGGCTGAGACAGGATGAGACAGGCTGAGACAGGATGAGACAGGCTGAGACAGGATGAGACTGGATGAGACAGGATGAGACTGGACTGAGACAGGATGAGACGCAGGCTGCAGGGGGGCTTTCACACCCGCTTCATGGCTCTATTGTATCCCCGGGCACCTGCACTTTGGACACAGAGAAACAGACCCAATCCCAGCCTCTCATCCTCTCATCTCACAGACTGTATGACTGTCTGGGACACAAATATATTGTCCTTCTCACTACAGTGTCTCACTTATCATACAGCATTTTGCTGTTAACTTGTTATAGAGTTTAAGCTAGGTCCAGTTATTGGTATCCATTCTAGTCTCAGACTGAACTACTTGTCCCACTCCAATCTTTTCAGTCTAGACGACCAGACATGTTGTTGTGTCCCACAGTACAATCATAAGTAGACAAGTATAACCACCTTCATCTAATTTACAGCCTTTGATCAAAAAGAAAGAAAGAAAAGAAAGAAAGAACAAGATAATGGCAGACAGGCTGATAGGCTATGTAGGCATACTTTCAGCTTTATTATTCCCCTAACATAAGCAGGTTAGTTTGGCTCTGTTGATAATTCTATCTCCCTTTCCACCAAGATAAATGTATACATACCGACAAACAATACCACACACAACAGAAACATAGCAAGGGTTTTCTTTTGGAATCTACTATCAGCATTGCCATCCCTCACCTGCTCCATCGCTGCCAGCTGCTGGGCAGGATTGTGCCATGAGGTCTGGAGAAGGGACAGACTGATGTATCGGTTAGAGGCTGCAGCGCAGAAGCGGACAGAGGGAAAAGAAAGCTGACCTCTCTCAACAGAGGACCGTGATGAACAGAAGAACCACTGAAGAACTGATGATATTCTGTGTTCTTTTGTTAACTGTCTGCTTTAAGAGCTATATTTCAAGCCCTCTTAGGGCCTATTGTGTGTTGCAGGGAAGGTTGGGTGGATAAGGTGTAATGGGGGTTCTTCAGGTAGTGTTAAGTGTGTGGACCCTGAGAAGAGCTTATATCCATCCTTAGTAACTAGTCAACCTCACCCTGGGCCATCTTCAGGTTGTGTACTGTGTGTGTGTGTGTGTGTGTGTGTGCTATTCACACATCGGGAGCACAGTGCCGTTTTCATGGGGTTCACGTTCATTAACAGTTTATAGTGGAGAGTAATTAAAAGCTTGCTGTGTTTGTAATTACCCAGCAGCACCTGTTCTCCCACTGCATGGTTCCCTTTATATACAACATCTTCCCAGTCTCCCAGCCCTCACACAACAGTATGGGCTTGGTTTATGTCACGAAGAAGACATTGTTGGCGAAAACAAAGGAGGAAAACTAAAGGAGATGAATAGGAAGAGAATCTGACTGAGAGAGATGTCCAACGTGTTCATAGATTCATGGAAATACTGATAAATTCTCCCTTGCGCATACAACAGTCAGCATCCATACACATACAGCTCACGCACTCACACAAATTCTTAAAAGAGCTCAAATAGGCCCCTTGGCTGCCCTTCACAGAGCTCTGCTTCTCTGATGAGGTGAGGAACAATGTGTGTGTTTGTCTTTGGGTATGGTGTGTGTGTGGAACGGGGTTTCGCGGGTGGGCTTGGGCGAGCGAGAAGGGAGAGCGGGAGCGCACGAGTGAGAGAGTGTCTCTCTTGAACAGAAGCTGTGATGCATGGCGACATCTTAATTTGATATTTTTGAGGAAGTGTAGCACCTTAGGGTGGGCCCCGGCCCGCGGGCTGAGAGATTGGTGACCAGGCCTGTTGAGTCAGCAGCTCCAGTGGAACCGAGGGGACGAGAGCTAGACTGAGAGACGATGGTTCAATGGCTCAGCCCATTACTCATCAGGGCTGCTATTACTCTGCACTCTATCCCCTCTGTCTCTCTACGATCCCGTCAGATACAAGGGGGCTGGGTGGAGGGAACAGAAAGACAAGCTTCAGGAGAAGGAAGACAGGAGATGCTGGAGGACTAATGTATGGAAGGAGATTGAGGTGAAAGAGTTTGGTGGCATGAAGAGGGGGCAGTTTGGGCTTAACGCCAAAAGAAAAAAAAATGTTGGAGAGATGGAGGAGAGGACATAGCAGCTGAGCCCAAATATGGAACAGGAGACATGTGTCATGAGTTGAGAGGTGATTACTGAAAGCTTAGCTTTTCTCTGTTCTCCAGTCTGATGACTTTGTTCTGTCAATACTTCCACAGAAACCAGTCAGGCCAAAGGTTTGACAGACAAATGACTGAATGAATCAATTAGCAGAACAGTAATGGTCTCTTCCCACCCCCTCTCATTTGTTGTAGAGCAATGATAGTAATGACTTATAATGATAAAGGTTTCGATTTTGGCACCGGAAATAATTCAGTTTGTAATTGTGGCTCTTTCAACATTGTGTTTCTTTTCTGTCTAAACTTTGAGGTATTTTAAGTATTGTTACTCAGATACAGGTCACTTCAGTCTTCTTGAGACAGGATTTCCAATAAATCCTGACAAGAAACTGTTGGAGTTTGAAACTATGCGCCCTGATATTCGAATTGTCACCCCCCTGGACTGCTGTGTGTGTGTGACTACATTGCAGCAAGGCCTCTGTATTAATGTGTTGTCCTAGGAGACAGTGGCAGGCATTGTGTCTGCTCAGAGGAGCCTGGGGGAGAGAGGCGATAGTGAATGTGAGGTTTTATACAGATGAATAGAAAATTTGATAATCGCGACAAGTGTGACCCCTCTTTGAACCTGGGTGTGTTTCTCTCCTGGGTTGATGGGAGAAGGTGATGAGAGGGTCCCTGGGAGGCTGCGAGCGTGGAGGGGGAGAGAGAGAGGCAGGGTGAGAAGGGTTGAGGGGGGCTCTTGCACAAAGCCCCCCATTATTCCAGTCCCTCTCTCCTGTGGGAGCTGAGACTGAATGAGCCTCTCCAGGAGCACGCTCAGTCAAGGCAACTCTGTTTAGTATTTGAATAACATGTGAATGGGAGACAAAAAAAACACTAAATCATCACAGAAAAGGAGCATGTCTCTATAAATCGTACATAGCCTCACTTCATTATGAAGCCAGTATTGAATACCAGACACACACACATGCAACACATTGAATAGGTGACACACACAAAACCGTTTTTGAGTTATCTCAACAAATCAAATATTTACTTTCAGTCTTACATACAATTCAGTGTAATGCTCTGGGACTTTCTCACAGCAAAAGCCTACATATTGAATAACTACTACTGGGCCGATGAGGAGCATGTTAGCAAGTGCAACAGTGCAGACATGTAGTGTTGCACTGTGGGTAAGGAGCATAGAAGGGTGATACTGTGATGACTGACTGGGATCTCATGTTACAGCAGAGATCCTGGTGATGGTGCATATTGTTCCGGGCTCTGGGCTTGGCCAGTATCCCTCTGGCCTCCATCTCCTTCACAAGCCTCTGCAGCTCTGCTAGCTTCTCTCACCTGCTACGTTGGCAGTCTCCAACCTCTAGCTTCCTACACCTTCTACCCCCCCCCAGCCTCTCCAATCTTGTCAGCCTCCCCCTGCCTCTTTCACCTCAAATCGATTTCACCAAGAGGATAGCATCCTCTCATATAGCATCCTTGCTTACACCCTTAATTACTGTACTTTGAGCACATGACAATAACAGTACAAAACAAGTACTGTAGACTGTCAGGGTCTATCACCTTGTGGTACTGGGAATAACTTGTCTATGTATCTTTAGGTTAGTCTGTGACCTTTATCAGGGAGGTCTTTTTCAGACGATTTGTAGCATTTGCTTTGAAACCTCCTCTCAAAGCATCTTTAAAGCACATTTAAAACCCACAGGGGCTGCGTGGTTAAAACCTATTGAAATATATGAATTATTCCATCCCAACTCTCGACTTCAAAGAGCATTTTTATCAATTACTTTTCAATAGCCTTGGGTCATATGTTTCACCAACACCACAGCTACTCTAAAGGCTCGCTGGAAACGTCATGTGACTCGGCCACTGTAGTACAGTAGAAGAGGGTCAACTCTTGAATTGTCCAATCTAGCCATCTATTGTGTCCCCCTGGCCTGCTTGCCTGTTTGCACGCTGTCAGGGTACTAGTGCTTAAGCCCACCTAAGAACAGGTGATCCTTCACAGATGGAAGTGCTCGTTCCTGTGGGACTTCACACTCGATCGTTTGCATCTTCGCCTCATAAATCTTTTATAAAGGATGTCAGTTTTGCTTACATAGAGGGATAGGAAACGCCCCACAGGACAGGATGAAATACAGGTACAAATAACTTCCACAGGCTTGCCTTGGTGTGTGTGTGTCTGTGTGTCTGTTTATGTCTGTTTGTGTCTGTGTGTGTGTGTGTGTCTGTGTGTGTGCGTGTGTTTCTGTTTGTTGAGATAGTTTATGGGGAACCATAGACTCTTTTAGAGTCTAAAGTCTTACAGTGTTGCATCAACCTTGCTTGAGTGGACAATATTCCTAAAAAACGACCAGGGGAGCTATGTGCCCTAATTTGAAGTGTAAATGCAATTCAAATGCAAATGGTTAACATAGCTTAGAATTTTGAAAACTAAAAGGTCTCAGTTCATCTGAGTGGTGGAGGACATACTGTGATGTGTACACATCGGACACATATTCAACACATAGACAAGCCAGTAGATTACACTGATCTCTTGCACATCATGCTAAGTGACATGTTTATATACACATGCATCTTTTTGACAATAGAATCCTTTAAGCATGTCAAACCCTCCTCTCAGTGTTCGTACGCTCGCTCTCTCGTTCTCCGTATCTCTCTCTCTCTCCCACTCCCCTGCTCTCATCCACTCTGTCATGGCTACTGGTGCCTGTGAGATCAGCTCCCTTTTCTTTGATCTCACCGTCTCTGGCAAATAGCTTTTCGGAAGCGCTGTGAGAAAATTGAACACACCCGGAGCAGAGTTAGAGAGTCTCAGTGATGCACCTGCATTGCCCTAACATTAGTGATTCCTCTCACTCGTTTGATTTGATTTTTTGTTTACAAAGACTATTTGGCAGTCCTGTCTGTTTTTGTCCTTATCCGTCTCAGTGTTGCTCCTTGTCTAGTGCTAATTCAATGAATGTCCATTGCTCCTCAAATGTCATTAAGCATTCAGCTCTACACACAGCGCCATGAAACACTGGTTGATTATGCTACAGTAGAGCCTACAGGTAGCCAAGATTGTTTCACATGTAGCCATCTATGTGGAAACCTATTTCCTCCTCCCTGAAGTCATTGTCACTGTGTAATTGTGTTTGTGCTACTTACCTGTTTGCTTGGAGGGATAGTACTGGGTTTCGGATCAAATTATGCTCCCTCTCTGCTGGTAATGAGTGATTTAATGACGTACTGTAGTGTGCTGCGCTCTGGCCAGGCATGGCCATATATAGAGACAATGTCTCACTTGGGCTAACTGTAATTTCTGCGAGCCAAATGAAGAGCATTATTGCCCATGTGCTGGTTGAGTGGAGATGACGAACAGGAATTAATCATCCTGTCTTCTACTGCAGGCTTCTTCTCTCTACCTCCCCCCTACACACACACACACACACACACACAACCTTTCTCTCTCTTTGTGCTGTAGTTGTGGCTAGTCACAGCGGTAGTGAGATTTCATAATCTTGGCTGTCATTGGGTGTGATGTGACAGTGTTGGCTGTGTATCCATAATAGTGTGTTGCTCATTCATGATTTATTCTGTGTCATACTTTGTGTCTTGTCTTCTCATGACAGTGATACAGTAACTCTCTCATAATTAAATAAGATGTTCATTTCCACAGGAAGATTGGCCCACTTTGGGGTTGAACATACAAGGTAGATAGTTGCCAAGTTATCTCCATCCCAGTTACAGAAAAGGGGCTCACCAACAAATGTTTCCTCTGAGCTGTCCTCAGAGGAGGGCAGTGAGAGTAAATGACTATTGATTGGCCAGTCAGATTGCCGAGGTCCATGGCCTGGTAACTGCTAGCTTGGTTGCGTGGCTATTATTAGCGTCGCTCAGTATGTCGTCCACAGCGAAGGTAAGTGGCTGTGCCTGACAAATGCTGTTTGCCAGCCCAGTCCATTATCTCTGGGGAGCAGGCCCACTGCTGGGCCTCACTGCTAATATGCAAGGAGATGCTTATCAGTTCAAATTAAGAGGACGACTCAGAAAGACCAGAGGAGGTAATTGTTTTTGACAACCCATGGCCCCGTTGTGATGAACCCACCACAGAAAGGAAATAGATGCAATGCCTACTTTGTGGGGTGGAGTGGGGGTCTGGAGTGAGGGGAGTGTCACAATAAGATGTTCTTTGCTGCCTCCTGATTGGTTGTTTTTCAGGCTCTTGGCTGGGGACATTTGATAAAACAGCTTATTTCTTCAAGTGGGATAATCTAATAAGACATCTAATATATACAGTATCTAATGAATTACAGGGCTTCATGTGGAAAAGAAGCATTGTGACTTTATTTATTTATAAGAGCTGGATTGTCTGTACTGTAGAATCAAAGAGATGGTGTTTTTAATACATTTTTGAGCAGAGCAGCTTTCACTGTACTTGATTTAAATATTCTTATACGTGCTTTTATCTCTTCCCGTCTCTAATCCTCCAACTCCCTGTACGTGGGAGTCTGTCAGTCTTCCGTATCTGGCTTGCAGCTAGTCCACAATGCAGCTGCCAGGCTCCTGACTGGCACCAGGTAGAGGGACCACATGTCCACTATACTGGCCTGTCTTTACTGGCCTGTCTTCACTGGCCTGTCTTCACTGGCCTGTCTTCACTGGCCTGCACTTACAGATAGAATTTATTTGAAAAGTTGTATTATTTGTTTTCAAAGGATTACATCGATTGGCGCCTCTGACCTTCTCAGGCTCCACAACACATCAACACAAAGTATCCTATATTCTATACAGAATATTAATTTAGTAAACACCACTCTCCATACAGGAGTACATGGGTGAATTTCTGTTGCTGCTCCAAGGCTATGGAATAACCTTCCTCTGTGTGGCCGGTCTTCCCCTAGACTTGATACATTTACAGTAAATCCTGCC
Source organism: Mallotus villosus (assembly GCA_903064625.1). Lineage (NCBI taxonomy): Eukaryota > Metazoa > Chordata > Actinopteri > Osmeriformes > Salangidae > Mallotus > Mallotus villosus. Next base: position 365,428 of record CAEFZP010001313.1, on the reverse strand, counting down.
TTACTGTAAGACCCATATATTATCCAGGCTTTTGTGTCTCTATAAAGCATTGCTATAATTTTAATTAGAGTTGCTTTGTCACGTGCATTCGGGTTGTGTGTGTAAATTGTCTCGTGTGTCATGTTTCATGTACTTATTTTGGCTTTGTTTTACTGTACTGCACTATGGTTGACACCTGTTCTTAAATGTGTGTTGGAAATAAATGAAATAAATATGATTGACAAATGATTTATTGTTTTTCCCAAAGCATACAGCCTTGATGAAAAGGGATGTCTATTTGAACAATTCAGGGGGAGCAACATTTTAAATTACCTATAATTTCCTGGACATGTTTATGAATTCGACAGATGTACTGGAGCGGAGTAAACAGCATCCCTGCCCATGTGAATATATCTCCATTTCCAACTCATTATGATGCCGCTCTTTTACAACCATCACTGCACTTGGATATGCGCATACAATTAGGATGTACAAACATTTCCAACCATTTGAAATAATTTGGAAACAAAATGTTTATTTCATGAAAAGTTCATCTCTCGTAGTGAAAGCTTCTACAGCCCTGTCCTGTGTCTTTCCTACACACTCATTTACACGCCTTGTCTCACATTATACATGATTAGTAATGTGTAGTTTGACACATGACAATCGTCATTATTTTCCACCCTTCTGCTCTTAGACCTCCCTTTGATGTGCTCACTTTCAAGTCAGGGTGCGTGTGGCTGTGTGTGAGAGAGTATGTGTGCTGGGCATGTTTCTACGTGTGTGTGCGTTTGGGAGTGTGTGTGTGTTAGTGGGTGAGCTGTGTGTGGTTCTGTAGCCTCCTGCTGGCCTGTCTGTGTTGATAAGGGACGGGGACGTTGATGTGGGCTCCAGCTGCAGGAGTGCACCCTGGAGACACAGATCACTCTGTATTAACATGCTCGGGGACCAATGCTGATATTCATTCACATAGAGCAACACAAACTCACACAAGCATGCACACTTACATGCAATTGAACATTCATTACACATACAGTACACTCACATCTATGTGAAATGAATGCATTGCTTACGCAAACACACGTACACATTCAGAACACATACACAACTCTCCCTTGGTTGTTTCCAAAATGGCCTCAACGGCACTCCCTATTTAATTAAACTGGATATCAGATAAACAGTTGAGGTTGGTCCGACCTGATTCTGGTCGGATTTTAATCCATTTGAATGGGAGTGTGACCAGACCTAGCCTGGGAACCAAACAAATCTGCCTGCTCCAGTTTATACCTGGCCACCAAACAAGCAAGATGATGTTTTGCTGCTCTGATTGGCTGTATCTATTTAATTCTGTCCATTTGCGTCCAGAAGCATTGTGGTTTGTGCCTGTTGGAAATAAACTGTAAAATTCCAGATTAAGATGCACTTGCAAATTGGTCTGGTAATACCAGCAAGGGCCAGACCTATCTGCCAGAGGAAATAAAACATGAGCTTGCATATGTGTTCGGTTCCAAGGCTAGAAGACATCCAGTGTATATGCATTAATACCTCTGGCTGCAATTCCCTAAGGGAGATGGCTTTACTAATTGTTGGCTGTTACTGGCCATTTCATGCTCTGTCAGCCTATATTTATGGCAGGATAGAGAGAAAGAGAGAGAGAGAGAGAGAGAGAGAGAGAGTGAGAGAGAGAGAGAGAGGGAGAGCGGGGAGGGGCAGAAATGAGTTCAAAGAAAGAAGTTAAGAAGAAAGGAAAGACGAATCTGGGATAGTGTCCTGAAGTGTCCTGAAATTCCAAGGGTGCAGCTAGAAGTATTTGTGAAGAGCAGAGTCAGGCTATAAAGGAACAGTTATCAGAAAGAAAACTGGCAAACTACCAACCGACACTGGTAGGATACATGTTTGATGACCTTTTCTTGACCTTAACCTCCTCATGTGACCCGAATTCTTCTACCACAGCATTTCCTGATAATATACCCTAATCTGTAGTCATGAGAATATGTTGTCCCCTTTTCCATGCCAAGAAAACATACCCTGTTTACTCCTAGATAGGTTTGTTGCAGTTTCTCAACTTGTCAGCCATATGCTTGGGGCTGTTTCAATCTGTTCAACTGAACATGAATGCAAAAGTTAGGTACCCTGAGACATCATTAAGAGAGTGGGTGTGTTTAAAGTTGTGCTTCTCCTTTTTAGAAGTATGTTTCTAACTGTTAACTGCTTGATTCTGTTTCACAATTGTTCAATTATTTCAAACATCCCAAATGTAATGTGGAGAACATACTGTTCAGTGTATACAAAGTACACACAATACAATGTATTAGAGACCATCCAAGGTTAATTCAAATCAACAGCAATTTAAGAGTGCGGTTAGGACATGGACTGATGTAAGCACTGAATATGTTGCACATGATATATGAACATGACATGAATATGACTGTTGATGAGTTGTTCCCAGTGATATTTCATTATGATCACACAATATTATAATAGGCATCCCCAGCAGGTTCAGGGCTGGAACCCGAAACCAATTTAATATCTGCCATATTCCCATTAAAATCAGAACGTTAATTACATTTATGAAAAGCCTGTCATGTTTCATAATCCGATGAGCGGCAACTATTCAAACTCAATCAGCCGTCGAGTTTCACCCCTCAGCATGTACGCTATTTATCTGTTGTAGAACAGTGGCGGTGAGGGTCACCATGTAAACATGTGTTCGTCATACAATATACAGGTCTAATATCTGTCCGAGAAGCCTCGCCCAACCGTCCCTGTTGGAGCTCCTCCCTGTCCGACCAGCCGTTGTCAGGGGACTGATTGGTCGGTTTGAGATGCAGATCACGTCAGCATGGTGTGGACGCTGAGGAGCAGCGCTCCCTCATCTGACCTAGATGGCTCCTTCACTTCATCTGCTTGATCAGCCATCCTTCCATCTCTGTCTTTCTCTCTCTCTCTCTCTATATATATATATATATATATCTCTCTCTGTCTGAGCTTATCACAGACATGTATTTAATGGGCCTTCCCGTCCCTGCATGTCGCTGCATGTCCGTGTCATTACCAGTCAAATATTCCTTTGCAAAGAAGCAAGAAATGGAAAGTGGGGGAGCTTGTCCCTGCTAACAGATCATGTCCTTCTCAGGAGGCTGGATGGAGAGAAGAGCATACTTACATGAACAGGCCATCTCAGCTGAGAGTGGGCCCATGTGCCCCACAGGAGCATACTTACATGAACAGGCCATCTCAGCTGAGAGGGGCCCATGTGCCCCCCCCACAACAGGAGCGGACCAACAGAGAGACCAACAGTGTCTGTTAGCTCACTGTCATCCTAAGGAGTGTCAGTGTTCCCAGCCTGGCCGGCTGGTTCCTCTCTGGTGCAGGTTCTGAGGCAGAACAGGACGCACGAGGAAGGTCAGTAAATGTGAAGTGCATACAGGCAGAAAAATGAAAAGAGAATCAGGCCAAGCACAAAGACTTATCACCTGGCTCCAACTTGCCTTTAGCCTTCCCCACAGACAGGCAATAAGGTTAGAGTTTAAGTGGCTGTCATGTTGATGTGTTCTCCACAAAGACACTGTGAGAACATCGCCAAATCCAGGGAAGAAAATCGCACGCGCACCCCTTGTGATTGACATTTCTGAAATCATTGATATCAATTGAGCACTTTTCTCAGTAGTTCCACAAACAGTGGCAGTGTTCCACTCGGTGGTCTGCACTGCACTGCTTGCAATGTAAGGAAACATCCACTGACATCATTCAAAATTAAGTGACATAAGAAATACATGTCGTACAGACAGTGGTTGTAAAAATGAAGGAACATTAAAGGTACACCATGAAATGTCTTCACAACTTTGTAAATCAACAGTGATTCTGTTGATTAAACACCAGTAAGGAAGGAGATGCAAATTGAAGACATGAATAAAAAGATGAAGAGAGGGGTAAATAGGGAGACACATGCATGTGTTCATGTAATATGCATGTGTTCTAATGTAAATCTCCCTCTACCTACCAAACACTACATGTTCGTTTGTCTTCCCAGTGAGTCTAAATGATAAAAGCATTTTCAGCCTCTCCTTCTGGTATGCAGCCTCTTTTTCCAATTAACTCAGTGAGGACAGAGGGGAGAACACGTCCTCCTCTCTCCATCTTTCCCCCACCTTGCCTTGGGTCTCTACCACTGACCGCTCACTCATGGGTGAAATGAGGCGGCCCTGGCTGTGCAGACGGATACCTGCTCAAGTTAAACACCGCTTGACAGACTAGAACGTTCTGGTCAGACGGGTGGAGAGTTGCGGTGCAGGGAGATGAGGTGTAACTGCAGGGGTAGCTGGCTCCCTTGGGTCTGGGACATTCCCCATGGCTTTCAGTGGTCACAATATGGAGCAGGGAGGGTGAGGAACATGCTGAACCAGGTGATGAAGAGAACTCTCACAGCGTGGCCCCTGCAGCGGGGCCCTGCAGCAGAGCACGCTTTAATTGGACCTTAGATCCGTGCTCCGGGGGTTGGGAGCTGTCCATTGGGAGTCCATAGGGAATATCTCAGACCTGGAGAGGCAGTTAGCCTTGCAGCTATCTCCACACTTTTGATCTCTTCACCCAGAGGACCAGTGCTTTCCAGTGTGTAAAGTGCTGGCGAGGTCTGTGGTCTGTATGGAAGCTCTAGGAGAAGCCACGGTCTGGTGACTCCTCTGTCAAGTGACCAGGCTATTTGAGACCTTATTGATCATGATGGATTAGTGACCGGTGGCCTGTAGAAATATACTGCACCTGTTCAAGAGTGAGCTGAGGATCCTGTAGTCAGTTTGGATATGAGGTGCTCAAGTATACATAGAGACCTGTCTGTCTTCTTCATCTTCCATTCTGTCTTTCCTAGTCCTCCATCACATGCTTCTTCCCTTCTCCTCTCTTCCCCCCTCCTTTCCTCTCTTCCCCTATCCTCTTCTCTCTTCCCCTCTTCTTTCCTCTCCTCTCTACACCTCTCCTTTCCTCTCTTTCCCTCTCCTTTCCTCTCTTCCCGTCTCCTTTCCTCTCCTCTCTCCCCCAGGAGAACTCCATGTTAGCGTGTTAGTGCTGCTGACATGAACAATGGTACAGTCATCCCCGCCTCGCTGGAGGGAGCACCCCGACAATTCTCTCTGATTGTTCTCAAATTGCCCGGCTGGGAGGATCACCACTTCTACTGAACCCTTTAAAGTGCTTCTGATTCTACTGGGAATAGCAGCCCGACTCTGCAGATTTTCTATTTTTCTTTTATCCCTCATGTGTATTTGGAGAGTACAGTTTGGCATTGGAATATCTATTGTGAGGCTGAATCCATTGCAAGGAACAAACACGGCAGAGTTAGCCTGATTCCTGTGGTTTTCTGCTAGTGTGGCTTCATCCATCTGTTGGCTGTTAGCTTGTTCTTACCACTGTTGTTTTATTTGGCTGCACCTGACCCTGAAGCTGGGTCAGATGTAGGGCTAGCTGGAAGAGTGGACCACCTATCAGTCCGAGGCACTTATTAGGCACAGTTATTGAAGTTGTGAGTTCGAACTTCACTGCTTAACGTACAGCACTTCTACAGCACTTTGGTCGGCATTGGCTGTTTTTAAATGTGCTCTATAAATAAACCGACTTGAATTGACTAAAGTACCATAGCACCTGTTATTATCCCACCTAAATGTATAGAAGCCACATACACCTCCATCACTCAGTCTCTCCTGCAAAACACATGCTAGTAAAATGTTCTCCTGCTGCGTGTGATATGGCAGCTGTGTGTCTGTGTGTATGCAAAGTGACATGAGTGTCCAGAGAGAGCGGATGACGAGTGTTAGTAGCGTCAGAGTTGCAAGTGTGACAGGTCTGCCATTACCTGAGAGCGATAGCTCAGATAGAAAAGCTATAATTACAGAGCTGTCAGACGTGCTGCTACACAGTCTGTACCGTGGCCACACGCTTTAATTGAAAAACCAAACAGATTGGCATTTGCTATTAAACCACAGTCTGTTTTCTGTTGTTTTTTTTTCAAGGATTGAAAGATATGTGTCACTGAAAATACAATGGGTTTTGTTTATTCTTCACATGTCAATGATTAGGTGTTTTTGTTTACTGGCGTGCTGTTGTAAAGGATTTTCATAAGCTTCAATTAACTTCTTCAGCAAAGAATGCTGCCAGGGTCAGAAACGTACTCCGTGTTGGCATGTGTTCTGTTTGACTGCCATGACGCTTGCGTGCTTAGCAATGGGCCTATGCTCATGGATGTCTGTCTTTGACCTTTTCCACACCTTTGAACCCATTTCCTCTGACGACAGACGCATGCTTGCCCTTCCCAAGGGGCTTATCACCTGCCACTCTTCACCTGTCCAATTTGTCTGAAAGATGAATGACTCTGTCATCCCCAAGCCCTTGCCTGACCTTTACTCTGTGAGAGAAACAGGGGCCTGTTCTTTGAAGGATTTCCTGGCCTAATCCTGACTCAATCTGCATTGATGTGTTGAGTTAACATGGATGCGCTGCTGCAGGTTATAGGTGGGAAGGAGCAAGAAGACCAACAATCCATATGATCTGCTTCAGTGTGTCCCAGGAGGAACTCTGAGCTACCTTCATTGAGTTAAGTGTCTTGACACGTCATCAATCATCAGTCAGTTCAAATGAATTCAATCATTACCATTCCAACATCAGAATCGGTTTTATACTGTATGTGACGACACTCACAGCAGCTAATTGTGTCTTGTCTAGTTCAGTAAAAGTGGTAGAGGTAGAGGAGGGTACTGGAACCGACTGGTCCAGTGCTTGTCTGTGTTTTTCTCCTATGACTCTGCAGAACCACTGCGGTGTTCTGTCCTGTTGGCTCCTGCACTGTTGGGGCCTGTGCTGCTGACTGGGCAGAACTGGGCTGAGGCTGAGCCCATCAGGGATGTAAAGCTGCCACTGTTTATATATGGCTCAGGCTTCCGCCTCCCCAGATACCACACGCTACATCTACATGATGAGCTATCAGATATTTAAGACTATTGGATTTCACCACAGATAAAAAGGGAAGTGCTTTTTGTACATCCATCGAACCCCGTCAAGCTTTATAGCTTCTCTTGTCACCTATTATCTGACCACAGTCTGAAATTACAATTAATGACATACCAATAGGCTAGAGGATTGCAAGAGTTGTCCTCTGTGTATTGACAGGTGCAGTCTACCGGCCTTTCAGACAGCGTTTATAATCCTTTGAATTGAGAGAAGCTGTTTCTCTCTAAACACTAGAACCAGTCTTTATGGGTAAATGTTCCATGCCTGAACTAAACCACAAAAAAAGAGAAGCGTTGAGAAGCTCTCCAGGGGGTGCATGTCTCGTCTTGGCTATTGTGAATGGATTCGTTCAAAGCACTGTGCATATTGATCATATAAAAGGGATTTTCTTTAAAAGAGATGCAGTTTTGAATGGAATTCTTTAGTCTATTGTTACTCTTGAAGTTGAAATAAATCGGTCTACCCCTGACTCATGTCAAAATAACAGAAATTATGTATGGTTTCTTAGAACGATTTTTCCACTTCCTTTGTTTGTACAGCTCAACATTTTGTTTTCTATCTAATTGCTTATCCCCATTTTGGTTCTTGGTCTGTATACAGTCCATGGATTGTATTGCTGCTTCAAAGAGATGATAGCAAATGCCTGGTGTAACAAATAAGGTGAGTTATATTGCAGTGATGACTGCACAAGTCTTTGTCATTTTGAATTGGATATGAAAGGATTGGATTCCAAATTCACAGCTGTTTGTCTTTGCACAATGACAAGGCACTTCTTTTGGTGTGCTTGTTGAAGGGACTACATTTTATCTTAATATATTTACATTTAGTCATTTACATTTAGTCATTTTTTAGACATAGACTATATTTAGTCTATGTTCTATCGCTGTAAAGCAGTGTTAGTTTTCCCATGTTGAGTGATTATCTTCTCCATTCCAGTTGTAGCATCACAGAAAACTTTCCCAGTATCACCAACATAAATATTTACCTAAATGTGCCATCTGTAAAATACTTTGTGATGTCCCTTTCTTTAAAGGTCTTGTAATCATACAACTGTGTCATGTAAAAAAAGGAAACACATCACCTGATGATTCTAATGAATGAGAGGGCCTTAGTGTTAGGCTGCTGAATCGCAGGTCTGGCTATCCTCTCACACACAGCCTCTCAGTGTGGCCCTTTAATAAGCCCTGGGACCTAGGCAAAGCCCGAAAGACAGGCCCAATTTAAACCAATCTAGAGGAGTAGTGACAATGATTTACGACATGGGACCAACTGCAACGCAGCTTTTCTCCCGCAGACCCCCCTCTGTAGCCAATCACGCGAAAAACACTCTCCACTTCCTGCTTCGGCTCTTAGAACACCCCAGATGCTGCTGCTGTTTTCACTGTGTCGGGATGGTTTCCAATCTAGATGACTGATTATCTGCTTAATTGGCATATTACGCGTCATATGCTTTTACTAAGAGAGTAAACCTTGGAGTTTGTATTCAACTGTTCAACAGATTTTGTTGCACTTACTTTCTTGATGCTTATTGGTTATTTGGAAAAGATGTTCATCAGCATGGGTCTGCTTACAGTATACAGGCGAACACACCAGCCATCATTTAAACTTGTCCGACTGGTTGATGGATGGGAAGTGGTAAAAGGGTGTAGTGATATATCTTGCACCTGGTTTCACTTCTATTGAGGTAATGAAGCTGCCTTCAAATGAAACATGCTCTAAAACATTCCCTTCTGGGCACAGCAACCTCTCCCCATGTGTGTGTGTGTATGCGTGTTCATGTGTGTTTATGTGCATGTGGGAGAGAGAGTGTTTGTGTGGGTGTACACTTCTCAATTTGCTCAATGTAGTTACTCCCCTCCACCTCCCTGCTGTAATGTACCAGAGCATGTTATCTTGAGGAAGGCCATTCTTTATCAAATACAGGGTAGAGTGAAGGATTCACAACCCTTGACCCATGAGAAGATGCTACGTGACTCTTCCTCCTATGATGCACAACTGGGTTGACACAAAATGACATCTCCATTTTGCCGGCGAGTATACAGTGTTATCAGGCCAGCAGAGGAAGTCAACCACTCTCCGGGATAATCCAAACACATTCACTTCAGACTTTTTGCCTTGTCCATGGCCTTTCACAATCTCATCTTCTTCCTTTGAAACAAACAGACAGAGAGACAGGTTTATATTTGGAATCCTCAGACATGGAGTTCAGGAAGGAATGAGGTTAGTGGAAAATTGAGTTCTGGAATGGAGGAGATAAGGTCCTTGGACAGGCACGCTAAATCCAAGTATTGTGAATTCTAAAATAGTTTGTTCTGTTTTAGGTTATTTTGAAAGATTTCTCGTGGGAATATCTCTTAACATTTTAGACAAGGGGCAGTAAGACCATGCTGCACCCACTGTGGGTATGGATGCTCCACACAGGGTGATTCAACGTCATTATGAAGTGACCTGTCTTTCTGCCTGCCACCTGTCTGTCTGCCTGCCACCTGTCTGTCTGCCTGCCACCTGTCTGTCTCTGTACCAGTGGGGATGCTCGCACATGAAAGAAGCTGCATTAAAATGCTTCTTTAAAAAATGGAACAAAGTCTGATGTCTTAAGCGGATTGAAAGAAAATCCATCTCTCCTAATGTCAGCTCCACTTTAGGGTATGAGGATAGGGGGTTTGGATTGGTGTCGACTTATTATTGACAGCATGGGGAGGTGAGAGACTATTGAGGGGAGGAAAGGAGGGATGGGCTCCTATTAGAGAAACGGGTAAACACTCAGTTAGATTGGGTGGCTTTTTAGCTGATCAGACAAAGACTGGGCAGAGAGATGGAGTTATGCATACATTTTACTGCCTCAAGGAACAGAGAAAATAATTGGTACTACTGACAAAGAGACGTCATGGACACTTCTTGTTCGCCTTCATCTCCATCAGCTTCCTTCGCTGCATGTTCAAATGGTTGTAGACGATGTGCTGCATTTTTAGGAGACATAATACATAAGCCCATCCCTCTGTGTGTGTGTGTGTGTGTGTGTGTGTGTGTGAGAGAGAGAGAGAGAGAGAGAGAGAGAGAGAGAGAGAGAGAGAGAGAGAGAGAGAGAGAGAGAGAGAGAGAGAGAGACAGAGATTTACTGTACTAATCCAGCCTCAAGGCAGCACAAATTGCTGTGTGTTTGTGTGTCAAACATACTGAATTATACAAGGTGTCACACCATAATTTGTCTGACACAAAAACACTGCAGTGCATGTGAATACTGAATCAAGCGAAATTATATGTGACCTGTAAAAGCTCTTATGCAAATGATCTGCATTGTCTCCCACAACTTTTTACAGTTTTGTGAGTTCTTTAAGACTGGGATAGAGAAGGAGGATAAGGAATAGGATAGAGAATCTGGAGGAAGAGAGTAACAAATAGGAGGGTATGTCTGTCTTTTTTGGTCTGTGGTTGATGATCTGAAGTGCAACATGTCCTTAGCAAGCCAGCTGAGTGCACTGCCAATATAATATGCAAATTCAGTTCAAGCTAATGCGATTTCACAATTCCCTTGTTGATTCTGTTTAAAGCAACAGCAAAAGGATGGTGATTTAATCAAATAACTAAATGTTATTAATTTGAATCATGTTTAGCAACAGATTAGTACTCCACCATTGTAATATGTTATGCATATATTAGAAACATAATTTTGTTTTTAATTTATGCTCAATAAGCCTGTGGCTTAAGTGACTCCACTCAGAGAACAATGTTGGACTTGGCTGCACAAACCCCATATATAAACTATGACTTGGGCTTCACTTTTAGACATGAAATTTAAGAATTTATAAAATACTTTTATAAACGGACCACGCAGCATTAGTGTTCAAACAGTTCAGTGAAGTACGATCATCCAGAAGATGAGCGGAGTGCTTGAATCTTATGATTTTTAGTTTTATTAGATCAGATCTAACATAATGCTATGAATACTTTGCTCTACGCACGCAACACAACTCCTTTAACATAATACAATCAGTGTCATTGTTCATTACTATGAACATTATGATAATACCACATTGTTTTCTAAAACAATTTAGATAGCATTTCCCCATATTCTGAAAAACACATTACTTTTGGTTCAATTCAAACAATTTCTCTCCAGCAAATTGGGGCCCATGTCAAGTACTGTATCTCAGTATCAGTCTTTTGTTCTGAAATCAATTATAAAAGCAGTCAATGAAGAAGAGGATAACAGGAAGTTCCAGCCTGCTGCCCGACCCCCATGCTGTTAGCATGTCATGCTGTTAGCATGTCATGGTGTATGTGCGTTCATGATTAGTAGCCATGCTGATTGGTGCGCTGTGTGGAGCTGAAACCCCATGGGAAGGATATTTTGTGTGTGCAATGCAGTGCGCTGTACTACCTTCCATGTTTCCATGAGCTACAATCACTGTGTCCATTTCTTGTCCTTCACTCTCACCTCCCTCTGTGTCGTCACAACATTTAACGACGGGCTGCGGCGATTAAGGGAAATGTCACTGCATTCATTTTTAAAATGTGCAAGACCTCGCTGTGCTTGTTCAGTCATATCAGTCATCTTGAAACATGCTATTCCATAGCACATATCTCAAGCCCGGCTGTCTGTGTTTGTGGGCATGGTTGTGTGTGTATGTGTGTGTGTGCGTGTGTGTGTGCGTATGTCTTGATTTGTGCTCTTTTTCAGAATTTGTAAATAAAAGAGGCTCAGCATTCAAAAGCTGCTTCTTCAAGGGACGGGGGGGGAAAAGCACTGATGTCTGTTGGTCAGTGTTGTCTACTTGCTCCCAGCGCTCCTCACCCCTACTCTCTCCAGCAGAGGGGTCGGGGATCGACCGCAGCTGGTCAGACGGCTAGGCAGGGCTGTGCCTGAGGCAAACACACGCAGCTGGCAGTTCGCAATGGGGAGGCTGAGGGGGAAATGTGTGTGTGTGTGTTGTGGGGGATTCAATGCAGTGAAGCTTTGATCTGGTCCAGAGGATGCTCGACGGTGTCTAGTCTACAGTATTTTCTTCCTGTTTAACGCACAGTATATCATTTCTAAACCTGGTATCGCTAATCTTCTTTCACAGACTGCCTTTCCAACTATGCTACAGTGACATAAGAGTACTCTCAGCTGCACATGTGAGATAGCAGGAATGATGACACTTATTTAACAGTATATCTAGTTTATGGCTGCTGTACTTAAATATATATTTTCCATGTACAGCCAAATCACATTGACCTGTGGTAGGGTCAATGTAGATATTTATTTTGAATGTAATGCCAGGTAATTACAGCGTTTTCCTACATGGATGAAACTGCGTAAAATATATAGTGAACAGGTTTGTCGATTCAATGTTTAACTTTTATTTCCATGGCAACAAGTTCTCAATGTGATGCTAATAAGTCCACCTGCACTACTGGTGTGTGTACATGTATGCATTTGTGTGTGTTTGTGAGTGTGTGAAGAGGTGGCAGGGGCCCAGAGGAGGCTGAGGTCTCTGTGATGCTCACACTGTGTCCCTGCAGGAGCGCGGGGGGAGAGCAGCGTCACAGAAAGGCTTTGTTCACCGCCTGCTGCTGCACTCGCTCAGCTGGAATTCCATTTGTTCCTTCACCGGAATGAAATGGCATTGATTGTTGGCTCAGATGTCTGTGAGGAGGGAGGAGGAAAAAACAGGAAAGAGACAGAGAGTGGTAGTGAGAGAGAGAGAGCGAGAGAGAGAGAGAGAGAGAGAGAGAGAGAGAGAGAGAGAGAGAGCAAGCGAAAGCTGGAGAGAGAGAGTAGAAAGGCAAAAAGCACTTTCAGGGGTGTCTCAGGCATGCTAGTGCAAATCAATGAGGGTTTTTTTTGAGGAAGAACAACACAAAAAGTCAAATGAGAATTGTGGAATGAGTAAAAGGACCCATCTGACTGAATGATGCACCCAGGAGTCATGCTGGTGTTCTGGGCGACAGGCAAATATCCTCCCAGAAACCTCACACCATGGCTGGGTGACATCCAGACCTTGCAGTAACATCAATCCGGTGGACGTCTGAGTTGTTATTACATCTCTTTACATCAATCTATGGCCCTCTTCCAGTGGGATTCATATGACCAAGTTCCTTATTTAGCAGTGTTCTCATTACTCAGCACACCTGTTTTAGCGCAGCTTCAGCAATTTCCTGAATAATAATGCCTGTATTATCCAATTGGTATCCATTGTCCGGTTTACTGTTTGACCAGCACCTAATCACACACATTCAAACTGACCACGGAGCCCAGTTTCTCTGTCTAACCAAAGCCATGCTGGTCATGAATGTAGCAGTCCTCTCACACACCATGGTCATATCTGCTCGTCCAAGAAATGTAAGAAGAAACATATCTGCCGTCTTGTTAGTGTCATCTACAGTATCTTCTTGCAAACTCATCTGCACGTTAGTGCACATGTGCACGGTTTGAATGAAAGGAAAACATTCTTTATTAAGGATTCAATGAGGACGCGGATGGATGTAGACGATAAACTTAATTATTTCCGACCCAAAGCCCTGTGATTAAACCCAAATGGAGTACCTGTTCACCCGTTCCTCTGCAGCCCCCCTGTGAAGGAGGAGCAGCAGGAGGGGAGGCGGTGTGGGGGCTTTGCATATTTAATTAGAAGGAGAGAGAGAGTGATTTCCTTATGGTGCCACCATGGAGGGGAAGCGTTTGGCCCAGTTGGATTGGTGCCTGGGTTGAGATGAATAATGAATCGAGGTGCACATTCTCAATTCTGCTGCCTCATTGTAATCCTGTCCGGGATCAAATACTTCTGCAGAGGCAACGGGTCTGCTACGCGTCTCCTCTCAGAAACCCCTGTTCCTGGGGATGGAGGGAGGAAAAGAAGAGAAAGAGAGGGAGGTAAGGTTATTGCAGGGTCAATTCCATTAAGTATCCTTCACAGTGGATGCATAGCCCGGTTCTCCTGGGCGTGTTTGCCACAGGGATCCATCCATCATGGCCCATGTGTGCTAGCCATCACACAAGAAGGAGAGAGAGCCTGGGTTGATCAGCTGTATGGTTCCTACGTGTGATTAGCTGTTGTATTCCGACGTGTGAGTGAGTGTATGTTACCTGCTTAAGGCTGTTGATTCGTGAAGATTTGCCTGTGCAAGCTCCGTTGGCAAAGTTGCAGCCACACAATCATGCGTGATGAGATGTCAGTGATCCAGCTATATCAGCTATGTATCACTGGTGTCCTCCACTCATCAGCTCACTGTAGCGAGAGAGAGAGAGACACTCCGGGGAAAAGACAGGCTCTCCGATGACCAATTAGACCATTAATAGCCTATCAAATCCAATTTACTAAGCCAGCAAATGAAGCAAGTGTCTACGCTGTTATTTGTGTGCACGAGAGAGAATACCATGTTCCCCTGTCATCCTTAATCAGTGCAGTTGAGACCTAATTGTAGTGTGTCCACTCATTTGCCACCCAAAAACAACCCTTTGTCTGTCTAATCACAGACAATCACACAGGCACACAAGCACTCTTACTCATTCACATGTCACATTCACTTCCATTTACCACTCCCAAACAGTTCACCCCCTGCCCCCCACAAAAAAGAAAAATACATTGATTACCCAGGTAATTGATGCAGAACATTACATATCTCACGTCTCTGAACGTTGCTGACATCTCATTTGGAGAGATCTTGAAAAGCTCTCCTCTGCTGCCCCTAAGCCTCTGCTGTTATTGATCCCTCTCATCTCTCACCTCAGAGCAGAGCAGAACGCCTTAATGAGCCACGGCAACAACAGGCTAGTTTGGACCAATCGGTGAAATGTCCTCTTGTGTCGACTTCCCGTAATCTGCACCCAATGTAGACACTCTGACATAAACACTAACCCAAACCCACATACTCTCCATGCACAGTACACTCATGTCAACAACAATGATCACACTACTCTTGAAGGTGTCTCATTAGACCTCCCGTTTCCCAATTCAGACCGAACACTGTCAGCGCATTCAGGAGGTGCCGTGTCAATTTTTGATAGAGTTGTCCATTGATTTATTTCTCAGTGAAAGTGAATCGATGAGAATCTCATTAAGGTAGATGGTAAAGGTCAGTGCAGACGTGTAAACGTATGCCCTGCTGGTTCTTAACACAGTCTCTGGATAGTAAACCAACCCTCTAAACAGATGGACTTGGTCTGGCTGATGCAGGATGAAGCTTGTGTCTCGAGAGGTCCCTGGGAACGTCAATGACATTGCAGCTATGTAACACGAAGGGATCATTTACATATACTGTAGTATTTATGTTTGTTTAGTACCTATTATAGTATTAGCATTTTTATTTGGGCTCAACAAAGGTTAAACCACTACTCGAGCAGATAATCGTATTCTTTTGGAAAAGGGTGTCCTTTCAGGGAAAGTATAACCATTTATACACGCTATGGATAGATGTACGGATACACATTTAAGCGGTACCTTTAGTTTCTTGGTAGGACTGGTCTGGTGTGGTGTGCACTCCTCCTTCCTGCAGCTCCACTGTTGTCTCCTGGGGGTCAGTGTGTTCCAGCCTCATCAAAACAGAGCTGAAAACCCTGCAAAAACAGAGCTGGAGACCCTGCAGAACAGAGGTGGAGACCCTGCAGAACAGAGGCCAGGGGCTCGGTCTGGCTGCACTCTCAAGGATCCTGAAGAGAAAGATTCGGTCAAGTGTCATTTCTCATTCCCAGGTCTCCTCTCTTCTCCTCACAGCTGATGGCGAGGTGACAAGTGAATAAAGATTTATCTGCAGTACAAAAAAGACCAGTTTAGAGCTTAAACGTTTACGACAAAGAGATAGAGAGTTTATTTGTTGTACTTTTACTGTTTATTTTTCATATAAATGACCATGCTGTGTGTATTAATAACCAAAAAGAACACAGACAGATGGAATTGGTTTGATGTCTCACTGATGTCTACAAATAATGACAGTCTTTTTGATTACTGAGAGTCTGTTTAGTGCCAGAGGCGCAAGAAACAAACACACACCCACACACCCACACACACACACACCCACACACCCACACACCCACACACCCACACACCCACACACCCACACACCCACACACACACACACACCACACACCCACACACCCACACACCCACACACCCACACACCCACACACCCACACACCCACACACCCACACACCCACACACCCACACACCCACACACCCACACACCCACACACCCACACACCCACACACACCCACACACCCACACACCCACACACCCACACACCCACACACCCACACACCCACACACCCACACACCCACACAAACACCCGCACACCCACACACCCACACACCCACACCCACTCACTTTGGAATTCTCCCATTCTTTACCTCCGTTGCTTGTGTCTGCGTTTCCGCCCCAAGGGCTTGATTTAGATGAAATGTCAGTTTTAATGGAAAATGTGACGGAAACAAAACAACAGCTTGGAATATTGCTTGTGTAAGTAGGAGAGGGGAGGCAAGTGCAAGGGGTGGAGGCAAGAGCCACCTTGTTTCTCTGATTGCACTTTTTAGGAATTCATTGGTTGTGTGATATTAGTGTTGTAGTGAATGGGGTCTCGAGGCGAGCAGGGGACAGCGTGCTGCTCTTTATAGATGTACATGCCGGGAGGGAGTTCATTGGCTGGCCGGTCCTGCGGTGGACACGACACGCTGGAGGTGACAGCAGCAGCTGAGGGAGGAAGGAGAGGGAGACAGTGCTTCCTCTCTCTCTCTCTCTCTCTCTCTCTCTCTCTCTCTCTCTCTCTCTCTCTCTTCTCTTGCACTCACTCACTGCCCTTCCTCTATCTCTCACTCACGCTCTCTGTCTGTCACTCACTGCCCCCCCCACTCACTCTCTCTCTCTCTCTCTCTCTCTCTTGTCCTAGTCCCTTACTCCCATATCGTGACATCCTGTTCCATTTCCATTAAGACGGTACAAGGCTGCCTGGACTGCTGACATTACTTTTAGTCAATTGGCTTTGATGTCTGTGTGCTGATGGTTCTGCATGCAACCAGGCCCCGCTGTGTTTCTACACAGTGGTGGTTGTACAGTAACTCCTGTAGGGCTTCAATAATGGACCCATGCTATTTGGCTCTGAGAACTCTGCTTCCCTCCTGGGTTGAACGTGGAACAATCTCAGGCCCTATCTTGGGCATAGCTACACTTACCACCACATGCAAACTGTTTCTATGGTGATTCAAGTTACTCACAAGCAGAATCCCCATTTGGCACCATGGTAATTAATTTATCCCTATTGATCTCTTGTATCCCTCTAGCGCTTGAACGGGGTGGTCTGAAAGCTGAAAGCGCGCTGTTGATTGAATGCACATTCTATCTACAAATGCAATCGCAAATCAGTTCCCAGAGGGGGATGGCTGGGAAGAGGCCAGATTATGTTCTTTCATGCTGTGGTGCTAACGGTTTATTGTGAAAGAAACAAGAGACCTTAATTGCAGGTTTGCTGCTGGGCAACGCGATCTGTCCCATCCCAAAGTCTTTGAGAGACAGTCACTATAGGAGGTTAACCATGCATGTGATCATCCTTGGCACAACTGAGACATGGTACAGTACTATCTGCATATGGGTATAGCGCACAGCACGGTACTATAAATAGGTCTGCCTATATATTCTATATGATCCTAGTGAAGGCACATCGTTCGTATCATCTGTAATGTAGAATGCACCCCAGGCACGGATATGGAAAATGTAAATCAAAACATTCACTTTCAACATGCATTTAATTATCCTCTAATCCTGACACTGCAAGGACATCACAGCACTCTGCCCAGGACGTGTACAGTACACACACTGCAGAGCCATCACTGCAGGACCTGCCAGATCTCTGCCCAGGACGTGTACAGTACACACACTGCAGAGCCATCACTGCAGGACCTGCCAGATCTCAGCCCAGGACGTGTACAGTACACACACTGCAGAGCCATCACTGCAGGAGCTGCCAGATCTCAGCAGGACACTAAGGAGGACAGAGCCCCCTGTGAAAACATGCACGTTGCATGCAATCATTTTGATTTGAGATGTTGTTGTGCACAGCAGTCCCAAGCTGAACCCCGGTTTGCAGCATGGCAAAATGCAACAAAAACATGGCAGAAGTTGTACGGCAAGAAAGGCAGATCCATCAGTCCAAGGCAAGAGAGGGCGGAAGAGAGAGGAGAAAGAGAAGAAATCAAACTGGATAAGACGCCATGATAATAGCTCACTTGCTGTCAGTCTGTGTCCCAGGGACGGCTTGGTGGCTTAGATTTGGTCGTATTCAACTTGGCAACATCATTTGAGGCGGGAGCGTTTTCTCCTCTTCGAGATACGACAGTGTGGAGCGATGAAGATATCCTTTGGATGAAAAACATGTCAGTGCCTCATCGAACACACCTCAGATCTGATATGCCTTTGTAGTCTTCCTTTGTCGTGGGCTGTCCTAAGAGAAGGAAAACATGCTCCCCAATCTCAGATCACATCTACTTTGTGAATCTGAACAGACCATACCTCAGGACCTGTTATATTCTATTGTGACCCTTAGTGGACCAAGATATTGGTTTTTCTTTGTCAATTCCTTTCAGGACATGAAAATGTCATTAACTAAAAGGAGAGGCCCTGTCGAAGAAAGTCCCCATGTGTGCATGTATATAATGTGGACTGGTTTTACTGTTGGTTTCGACCCTTATTGATCATCTAAATTCAATCCTGGAGTCTCAGATATTGTTGCCTTACCTGGCAATACTGTATGTCAGTGCTTCTGCAAGGGCTGTAGAACAGATGGGAATTCAAAGGAAAGTCCCTGTGCAATCCGTCCTGCAGTTCAAGCTACGCTGCCGTAGTGACACAAAAATGAGTGCAGAGAATGTGTAGTGCCAGTGCACATGTAACAGCAACAAACACTGCTGACACTTGCTATTCCGTATTAAGGCTTATCCTATAAACTGTGGTCAATGGATTTGACTTGAGCATCAAAAGCAGTGTATTAGTCTCCTCTATTATCAACGTTCCTGTAGTTTGTTCTATATAAAGTATTTGATCATTAACACCAGCAATGTGCTGCATCTGGGGTCATGGTTTCTGTTCAAATCCCATTATGAGTTGGCGCGTAGTTTGTAGTTTGCGTGCTTGAGGCTGTTTATCTAGTCCGTTCAGTTCTGCATCTGAGCCGCCTTTTAATTAAAAAGGTGCCGTATCTCTCCCCAACTTCGGGAGGTGTGATCACTGGCTGTCGTTTCAGTTCAGCACAAACATGTTTATTTTAGGGGCCACATTCATTTAATGGGCTTGTCAAAACTGATGAAAATAAGAGCTGGCAGAACGGCCAGATAAGGCCTAGCATCATGAGATAGGTTGGAGGCTTTGTCTGCCTTCCTTCCTCAGCTAGTGTGGCTCCCACTGCTGCCTTGTGTGCTTGTTCCCTGACAGGGTCTTCCAAGGTGGTCATTTGTAGAAAATAAGAGGACTCTAAAATGGAATGTCTATGGAGACATAAAAGGCAGTTTTAGGACTTTCCGTGAAAACACAGAAGCTCATAAGGCGACTGATTCATCCATTTCCCTCGTCTGATGTGCTGCACTACAGTTCATGATGCAACTTTATATATATATAACACATCTTAACTGCAAACAGGTTTAGCAGGGTTTTAGAATAAGTGTTCCAATTCCTGCACTGGTGTGATATTGTATATGTTTCAGGGATGTTTAAGGGCGGAATGAGATTTCACAGCTCTCCCCGTTTCTTATGAAATGGAGTAAATCTATTTCCGACACAGAGGGTGGTTTTATGGAAACCTCTTTTCACAGTGTTATCTTGACATATCACAGTGCTGTATGTAATGTGCAGCATCACCATCTGCTTGTTACAATGACTTTATTAGGGGTTGTGATAACACTCTGGGCCCTATCTTGCACCCAGCGCAATTGACTTTGTCAGTGACGCAAGTATCATTCCTAGCTTGCACTCGGCGCAAAGCGGATTTTTCCCTCCACGGGCGCACGTCGAAATGACCTTGCGCTCCGGGGGGCGGTTCAGCGAAAAAGGAGGCGTGTTCCGGCGCAAATGTTCTTGGTGCTATCTTGCGGTTTCCGAAAAACCATTCCGCCACTGACCAGGAAAAAGGTGGTTTAAAGACAATGGCGCATTATTCAGATGCTATTTTAACGGCGCAAGCTTGGTCCGTGCGCACTGCGAAGCCAGGGTATTCTTCCTGCGAAACTACGTATTGTTTTGATTTATTGTATGGCTAGCTGTGTTACATTTCTTTCATATCAATAATTAATAAGATGTTCATGAGAAATCTCTATGTATGTGAACTTGAATTGTAACAACTGTGGCAATTTACTCCTACGCCTGTTTAACCGAAGCTAATTTGGGTAGGTTTCATCTCCCATGCACATCAGAATCAGAATTCAGTTTTCAATTTACTGTGGCAGGAAGGAAGGTGCAAAAAATAAACATATACCCTACGGGTCTCACATTAAGTAAACAAAAGTACAACAGTTAAACTAATTCTAAGGACTAAGCAATTACATTTTTTAAATATATGTCAAAATAGGCTACATTTGAATGAGCAGCATGAGTGGGCAACTTAGTGCAATGAAACTGCTCTGCCTTTCCCATACAATCACTCTCTATCGTTTACGGTCCTGACGAGAACGTCGGTCTCCTGTGAACCGCTGGCGTGCGCCTGGCAAATCCGCCGTTATAATAGCAATCCGCCATGGAACAAGCGCTGCTCTTAAAGGGAATGTGAGATGACGCTCTGATTGGCTTATTGCACGTTACGCCCAAACCACACCCATTAGTAATGTAGCTACCTCTTTTAGATTTGCGCCTGGCGAAAAGTCATTTATCCCGCTGCTAAAATAGCAACCGCACCGGAGTCCCGCCCACTTGCGCTTTGCGCTTTGCGCTTTGCTACTTGCGTTTCAGATCGTCAAAATAGGGCCCAATGTGTTTACTGTGTTTGTCTTTGGAGTCAATTGTCATCTCAGAAATGTGAGCATGCTGATTATATGGGCTGGGCAAAAAAGAGAGAGACCCAGAGAGAGAGAAAGAGAGAGAGAACTGAAGATGGTGCTGGACAGTGATAGCGAGAGGGAAACTTTCCCCATTCTGCCTCCTGCCTGGCAACCCAGCTACTCCACAATCTGGCCCGCTCTCCACCATACTCTCCTGTCCTCTTCTGTTCTCCTCTCTCCCATCAGCCCAGTCCTGTGTTCTCTTCAGATCTTATTGTTGCTGCGTTTCTGGAGCACTCAGAGACCAGGCGGAGCGCGTCATCAGAGCGAGGCTCCGCTGCGTGCTGCCTCGACCTGCATCAGAGGAGCCTGGAGTGCTGCTTCTATTTCCTTCTTCCCACTCTGAGAGCGTTGACCTTCCCAATGTCTCCCACTGCACTAAGATCGCATACTCTTCATGTCGTCCAGCTATTGTCTGTTGTCTATACGTCTAGACTAGTCGCTCGTGTGAGCCTCGTTTTCCTAAAACTGCAACGCCAGTTTCTAGAAGACTACAGAAATCGATGATGTGTTTGGAAAGGCGAATGAGTTTGTGTCTGATATCATCGCTCTCCGAGGCTCACCTCCTTTGTCTCGCTCCCATTGGTCCTGTCCTGCACATTACAATCAAATCTACAGGGAGCCAATCATCAGGCCAGACTCTGTGGGAGGGCTTTGGGTCAGAAAGGAGGTGTAAGGAGGTTGGAGCAGGGGGAGAGGAATCCACACTAGTGAACACAAGAGCAACAGTGAATCAAGAGGAAAAAAGGTGTCCGGCTTGAATTCCCCTCCTAGATTTGGTTAAGTTAGCTTGAGCATCTTCCCAAGCATGAGGCCATGCCGTATTCACTTACATGACTAGATTTTCCTTCTCAGTGGTAACGCAGTTCTTTCCAACCAAGATCTTAGCATTGCGCCGTAGAAGCTAGATCTCACTCCTTTCGTTTCAATGTCCCAGTTTAACAGTCAGACTCATTCCACATTTAAATACATTGGAGATGATGTTGCAACTTTTGAGTACACACTATTTAAGTTAGCACCTACTGTATCAAACACACACCTGTGCTAAAAGACGCTGGAGGGATTGAGAAAGCAGTTTTGCGTGTTTAGGAGCCCCAGTGGAGTGAGAAATCCCCATGTAGAGATCATGAATGGACTCCTGAGGGGATTAATGGCAGTCCTTAGCTGCCGTAATAGACACATGCTGGAAGGATGTGGCCACTGTGGTGTTTGAATGAGCCCCAGGTGGCTCAACCAGTACTGGCTGTTTGCTGGTTTTGTCTGGAGCCTGGAGAATGTAATCCCAGGTGCTCAGGTGTGGTGTGGATGCCTGCTCTGGGGCCGCTGAGAGGGTCTCTGTTGGCTGTGTGCGGCGCTGAGGGAGGTGTGGCTGTTAGACTGAGGAGGGATGGGAACCAGGACTGGGACGTGTTGACAGTGCAAAACAGGAAGAGACTGCTGGGCTTATGCTAAACATGTACAGCACTTATGCATGCATACACATGCACACGGGCACACCCACGCTAGCAAAGCACAAAACAAACAAACGATGACCGATCAATCAGGTGTGCTTTCTACTGACTCTGCTTTGGTTGTCTGTGTGAGTGTGGAGGATAAGTTACACTGGAATACTCTCTGAGATGTGGGGAGGAGCAAAGGAGGCTTCCTTACTGGCAACTTAGCCATCCCCATCCTCCGTGTCTTCTTCCTTTCACCCACCCTCCTCCCTTCACCACTCCTCCCCCACCTGCCTCTCATCGGCAGTGCGTTTCTTTGTCACAGCCTCTTCTGTCCCTGCTTCTTCCTCCCCGCTCGCTGACTGGACATTGTGACCAGAAAGTCTGACAAAAAACGTCACCACCCTTACCATCCTGATATACACCATGATATACATTCATTTAATTCAAGCTAGATGAGAATACAATCTACAGAGACAGAGAAAAAAAAGAGAGAGGGAGAGGGAGAGGGAGAGGGAGAGAGAGAGAGAGAGAGAGAGAGAGAGAGAGGAGAGAGAGAGAGAGAGAGAGAGAGAGAGAGAGAGAGAGAGAGAGAGAGAGAGAGAGAGAAAGAGAGAAAGAGAGAAAGAAACATTTGGGATCATTTCTCTGTGCCCTGAGGCTGTGCAGTAATGTCATAGAGTGATTTAGACTGGCACACACTCTACATTACTGGCTCACCAGGACTGTCATCGTCACCTGCAGAGCTGGAAAACAGTCGGTATGAATCACAGAATGATGATGACAACCATGTTGATGAGGATGAATGATGATGATGACTATGACAAGGATGACAATCCCTGGGCTGTTAGCAACAACATTGACAACAGAAACATTTGACGCTAACAAGTACACTCTGATTGACTCATTGTGTTTCGCAGTAGTTCTGCCAAACGAGACAGCCTCCTCCATAGACAACAACATCAGGCACTTCAGCCCTCTGCTGGGTGGACACAGCAGTGAGCTTGGTGCTACAGTAGCTAGCTAGCCCTCCGGTCTTGGCTCTTTGTAGACATCTGCAGAGTAAGCTGCCATGGGAAACACTGGCTCTGATGTGTGCACTCTTTACCTCCACCTTCCCTCGCCCTCTCCCACCCCCTCCTCTGCCTACAATGATGGGGGGGGATGTCTGTGGAGGAACACTGGGGCCTGGGAGACTTCCTGTCTCCTCCCCAAGTCCCCTGAATGGGATATGGTTTTGAACCAAACATCTGTCTGTGTCAGGACCCGCTCATCACAGCACACCCTCCCTCTGCTCGGGGGGAGGGGCGCGGCAGGTGGGAGCCAGCCTCTCTGCAGCAGAGGCAGAGCATGAGAAAAGCAGCCAGTGACGTTGCAGCCATGACATGACACGAGTCATCTGGACAGGTCATTCTTATTTCTGCGTGCACGGTACTCTATGAGACACGCATGTGTTCACTGGGAAGCTTGTGCACACGTAGGCGGGCACACGCGTTTCATCATGGTCCTGATACATGCTGGGGACTAAGTCTGGTCATCAGTGTTAAAGCCCAGGTCCGCCATCAACCACCATACACCCAGGACGGAATGTCAAATCAACGCTTGAGTCATGATCTTGGTGTGTTATTTTCAGCGATTGCAGGAAGCAGCCCTGTCAGAGATCCAGAGGGCCCTTCTCTCAGCTCCAGCTTTTCTGGCATTCTCTCTGAGAACAGGCCCAGCTGGGAAAACCACTGAATCAGCTGCTGATTGGCTCACTGATGGAGACCATTTGGAACTGAGCGCCGCTGGAGGAAATTGAATTACCCTCACAATCTGTTTGCTGTTTTTCTCGCCACAACAGTTGACGTGACGAAGAGACAGAATTACAAAGTGAATGGTGTGTGTGTGTGTGTGTGCGCGAGTGGTGTTCGCACGCATGTGAATCCAATTCTTTCGTTCTTTCCCATTCTGTTAGAGGTAGCAGTATATAAATCACATCATATTGTCAGTCATACATTAGGAGTTCTGCTTACAACAGCAACATCCTAAAGAGTCTGTTTCTTGTATCTGGGATCTGCCCACCACATCACAATCCATAGAAATGGCTCCACCCCCATATTGTGGTCACACATGGGGAGAGAAAAAGAGGGGGGCTGTGAGAGAGATAGAGAAAGAGACAGACAGAGAGAGAGAAAAGGAGAGACAGATAATGAGAGAGAGCGACAAACAGAATGAGAGAGAGAGAGAGAGGGAGGCAGAATGAGAGCGCATGGGACAATGGGTGTTATGAGCATATTATGCGACCATACAAGAACATCCCGTTCCATCATCAACACTCTACAATTATATTTCACAGCAACGCTGGGTTTGGTTCCATGGATCACTCTGTAAGGAGCCTATCATCAGTGAGGTGGAGAAAGGCCAGATTACATTTTGGGATTTGAGCACCGACTGTAAAACCACTCCACAACACCTGGGAGGCCATATTAAGTCTGCTGAGTTGAGGTCTCCACCATGCTTCAACTGACTGTACCTCTCTCCACAAGGGCCTTGTTAGAGTCAATATGAATATTTCAAGTCACTGTGTTTCCATCCAATCACTTTAGTACAATAATTAATCAAAATAAACAGCACTCCACAATAAAGCTTTTTATTGTCGGTACTAATCAGACAAGTCATTAGGCAGTAATGAGCTGACTCTTTCCTCGCTCTTGTCGTGTTCTGTGGGGGACGTAAGCGTGTGGGGAGCTAGCATGAACACACACACACACACACACACATGAACGCACACACACTACCACCATCACCACCAGCCTCCTCTGTAGTCCCACTCCAATTATTGTAGCATCTCACTCGGGAAGGAGCCCACTTACCCAGCATTCACTTTATGAATAATTGATTGTTTGTGCCAGCGTTGTGTTTGTAAATACACATTTGCTCTCTGATTAATTGTTTTCTAGACATATTCATTTGTTAAATTTGATTAGACTCTTAAATTCATTATTTATTATCAGGACCCTCTTTGACAATTAGGCAACACGAGGGCGACTAAAGTATTTGCTTGGCATCAGGAAATACACACACTCACACACACATCCACATTCAGTCACACACAGGGTGAGGTACAGAAGTTGTGCTCGAGGCTGCACGCTCTTTGCATTTCCATACAGCTCAGTGGAAGAGACAGCCTTTTAACTTCCATGTCAGATCAACCCGATTCATGCTTTCAGGAGAGTCCCTTCCTCCCTGTCCAGTATTTACAGAATGTGAAGATGCATTTCTTCACATGGCAATACTCTGAACCGCAGAAACATGCTGATATTGAAATGCTTGCTGCATTCAGTGTAGCATGAAGGACATTTCCGGGAGGCCATCAACCCCTGTCCAACTGGAGGCACAGCAGACATTTCCCCAACAGCGAATAAGGATGTAATTTTGTGCTTTCAGGAAGCTGGTCATATTTGTATCCAAGTGATGGAGGAAATGAGTTGCAGTGACCTTTTCCCTGGGGATGTAATGAGTGGAAGTGTGCATCATCACTTGCTATGAAGGATTTCACAGCGGCTCCATTAGTTCCAACCTTCTGTTAGTAATGTAAAAAATGTATAGCACTCAATCCATACTTAAATATTTTAAGATAAAAATGTTGCACCTCATGTGCATTTAAGCCTTTATTTTTATATATTTAGTTGCCAATAATGAATTTAAGCAAGGCATTCTGACTGCTTGTTTGCCTAGTATAACATAGCACTGTATGCTGTTGAATTTGAACATGAAGAGCCCAAGGCATTTGTGGTAGACTGGCCAGACTTCAATGCATGATCAACATGCAGCAGTGTATTTATAGATGCTGAAAACGTTGGCCCTTTAGAATATACATACAACTTCTATACAGCAATGTATTTCCCAACAGGGTTCTTTCATGTAGAAAAGAAATGTGTTACCAAGCTACAGGAGAAGCAGATACATGTATGGAGCATAGAGTTAGGGGTAGCAGAACATAAACCAACGACCAGTGGTGATGTCAAGTATGGGCAGATGGATCTCGAGGCCAGCGTCCTCTGTTCTCCTCTGGCCAGCCTCCCACCTTGCTCAGCATCGAGGGCTTTTAGATTAGTTTCTTCATAGCAAAAGTGAACAATGAAGCTCTGGCTCAGGATCTTTGACGACAAGGCATCATTAATCTGCCTGAAATATTTGACGAGACCCTTTATTTGATATTCCTCGGTGAAATGTCAGCATCCAATCGAGCAGCCTGAGTCTGCCTGATGAGGACTGTTCAAAGATTTAGAAGGGACCTGTTGCTATGGGAGCAATGGAAGACCGCCCAGTATCTCAATGGGAGGTCCAGCCGACAGGACGGACAGACATGATGCATCCAGGGAGTGGAGGAGCAGGACAGGCCGTGTTAGTCTTCTCCTGGGGAGGGGCTACGAGGCCAGCCGACGAGAGGAGGGAGAGGAGTGCGATGCAGCACATATGCCAAATATGAGTCGGCCTGCCAATTTGTGGGATGCTGGCAATTGCTACGCAGGCTGAATCCTTGACAGAGGGAGATGAATAATTGAGCGTGTGTGAAGCGTTGTGTGGGGTTGGAGGAGAGATGCCTGGACATGGAGTGGAGGCGAGGGGAGGAGGCCGGCTAGCAAACCTCTCATTTAGCTATTGACATGTTGCACATTGCAAGCTTTTGGTAGCAAAAGCTGTTTTGGAAAAAGCACTTTTCCCTGATTGAAGATGGATTTTTAAAGATTGTGTGTGTTTGTGCTGCTTGTTTCTCATTAGAAGCTTTTGAAGATGTTGAGACAGAAAACATATACACATTTTGTCGTTGAATTTCTCTCATCTACTTTTTGTCAGGAGATAACCAGACATATTGTCAGGGAACATGGGAGCTTGTTCAAATTCTCTACACACAGCAGTCACCAACATCAATGTGCTACTATAAGTGCTTTGCAGTGATTGAACAACAATTGAGGGTCACATGGGTGACAGAGGGGGGTTTGGCAGCAAAACATAGCTATGGAAATAAACTCATCAAATCTCCTGTGTCTCCGTTTGAGGGCGTTGACCAGGCAGTTGGCTCGGAGGGAACAGTCTCGATCAACGGGCACAGCCTTGTCTCCTGTCCAGCTGGAATTCAGAAATAACATTTACAATCCTGTACACTGCACCATGTTTCATGGACAAAAGAACATTGAATATACATACAGGGCATCCAAATGTGTTTTGCTGTTAAATATTTAACAATGACTTCCAAATGCGGTCAGAATGATATCTACACAGCGTACTCTACCTTAAAGCTGTACATGTCTTCATACTGTATGTTATGATATGTTTTTAAATGACCATATTTCTTCTGGTTACAAGTCTACAATTTTTTATTGTTTATTCTGACTATGGTCTTTCTTTTCCCCTCCTCCCATCCCTCTCTCTCTCTCTCTCTCTCTCCCTGGCAGATACTACCCTTTCAAGGCACTGTGGTAAGTACAGCTGCAGCATGTTCAGTTATGATCTGGTTGGTTGGTTTGTGCCAGGTTGAAGATGGTGTGGAGATGGAGGGAACTGCTCTTAGATGTTTGGGTCTCAGGAGGGGCCTTGATGGTAGACATCATTTCCATCCTCATAAATCACATTTCATGTTTATGTTATGTTTAAAGAAACCCCAAAAAAACATGCAATTCAGAAAATAGCGGTGCTGGGCCCATTTGGTCAATTGCAATGATTTTCCTAGTCAGGCAGTCTGTAAGCATGTTTCATCATGTTTAACCTATTGGCCCATCTTTGATTCAATACAGTACTGTATTGTGCATTATCGGTCTTTCTAAAGCTTCAAACAGCAGCGTAAAATATAATGGGATCTTTGTGCTTTTCATAAGGAGAAGATCAAATACATTTTCATTTTAATTATGATCTTACTCATCCAAACAGCGTTTTGCCTCACGCTTGAAGGAGACTAGTGATCATCCCTCCTCCAGTTAGATTAGGAATAAAATAACAACTCTTGTGCCTATTCTGGTCACCGTGGTTACTGAAGAACTAGGCTTAGTTCCTACTGGATCCATGTGTGTCCATGTGTCCCTGGCCTTGACTGGCCCACCTGCTGATCCCTGGTACCAGGCTGTTACCACCTGGGCCTACCACGCTCTGGTGCATCGGTTTGGCACGGACGTCTATGTAGAAATAAGACACATTACAGTACCTCTAGTCATTATCATGCGAGGTGCGAGGAGTCGTAAAGGTTAGGAGTCACATGAAAAGACCGAGAGAAGCAGTGTCAGAACAAGGTCTTGATGCCCTTGCTCCATTGATCAGTGCTGCTAGCAGACAGCTACGGCATTCAGTATCTAACACACAACAAGGACAGTGTATACCTCTACATGAGGGAATGTGTGCATGGATGTGTGTGTATGTGTGTGAGTGTGCGTGTGTGGATATAGAGTACTGTACGTGGGTGTGGGTAATCAGGTGTATGTGCATGCAGGCTGTACTGTACTATGTGTGCCTTATTTGTATGTCTTTAAATGAGAACATGCGGAACAATGTCTACTCTTGCCCTGCCCGTCGTCCTTCAGACCTCTGTTCAGATAGTGTACAGGTCCCGGGCAGCCCCCCTCGCTGTGAGGTGGCTAGGAGCCTGGGTGCTCAGCTTAATTGACTGCACCTGAGGCAGGAGACCGAGGTGTAATTGTGATAAGAGAAAACGCTGCGCCCGGCTGGTTTTACTGCCCTTATCTGTAATCTCAGGATTGATTATGGTTTTTCTGCCAGCCGAGCAAATTGTTCGGCGCCATCAACTGCAATGGAAACTACTTTAACTCTGCCAGGACCAAATTTAAGAGCACATTGGAAAGCATATTAAACCTTTAGCCATGAACTGTTACAAAACGTACCTGAGGCAGGTTGTTGTTTGTTATATGTTTTGCTGGTTTATATAAAAGGCTAAAGTATTGAGAGCCCAATATACTACATCTATTTCCTAAATGTAGCCCTATCCAAGGGTAACATGTCTTACTGTATGTCTTTCCATTCATTCTGTAGATTTGTTTCAGATTTATTTTGTACAGTTCTGTAGCCTCAAACTCAGAGTTTACCGAAAATAGCATTCCTTTTTATAAGGTCCGCAACAAAAATATTGTACTGTAGAAGGAAATGTCCTTCATGTGTGTACTCACTGTCTCTATACTTTTGAGTGCAGTTTGGGCTGAGAGAGCAGCTAATGGGCTGAGAAATGTCTCCAAATCTACAGCAACAACAGAAGCTAATGTTCTCAAGCCTGCTGCAAGCACGTATCTGGACGTCTGACAGATAAAAACAACCATGCTTTACTCTGATGTGTCCGTAAAGTCATTTCTGTCAGCCTAATTGTAGATCTGCTCTTAGAGTGGCCTTGTGATATGGTCTAATTGCCTGCTGGATTGGACGGTGTCTGGGTTGTTGTTGGTTGTACACACACTGTCTCCGGCCATGAGAAGCAGGATGCTGGATTTAGGATGGAGGTCACCTGTGATCTGACAGTGCTGTGTCTGTCTAGTGTCCGAGATTCATACGCGTGTGGATCTTTTAGCTTAGGGGTGTTGACACAACAGGTGAAATATTGCAGAATGGGTTTGAGTCAGGGAGAGAGGAAACAAGCACAAACATTGCAGCCTGTTTAAAACCGAAAGCACTTATTTCCCACCCAATTAAGAATAGAACCTCTCAAAGTTTTCTTCCTGTCAAACCTTCAGCTGCAGGCTGCTTAGTCTGCCTATAGGATAAAGTCTCTGTTTGGATTTGGAGCCATCAGTCAAAAAACTGCATAGGGACAACACAAAGCATTTCTTAGAGGAAACTGCCAGGGAGCATGTTGATCCCTTAGCTTAGTCCTCGGCTCCCAGTTCCCAGCTCTGCCTGAATGGGGATAAGTCACACTGCAGCAGACGTCATAGACTAGATGCACGGAGGAAAGAATCTAATGGCAGCTACAGAAACCATCCCAGTGGGTTAGATCTATCAGACAGGCCAGAAGGAAGCTAGATCAGTTTTCCAAAGAGTGAGTAAGTCTGTCTCTGTGAGTCAGATGACAGAGGCCGGGGGCATGGGAGACACGGGGGGCTTCAGGACCCATGTGGACTCGTGTCTACTGCAGGTTCAAAGCATACAGATAAGAATGATATATTCCAAACCAGCTATGAATATATTCTCCAGGGTTGGTAGTCCTAGCGGAGCATAGTCAAGGTGTCATTACCCTTAACATTCTCCTCATATCTTTGGTGAAACATACATTTCATGTGAACTGACTACAATACACAGTACTGAACATGATGGAAAAACGACTACAGTATTTCAAACTGATTATAAACCTAATACGGCTGTATAGACCGTGAGCAGTGCTGTGTGTCTGTCAGTGCTTAATCCAGATAGGCTGTGATGTCAAGACAGGATGTTCCACCCCTATTGACTTACTGTGGAATTACCTCCCACTGAAGTCTGCTCTCCGTTTTAACACCCTCCCCCCCCACCCTCCTCTTACAGGATACTGTTGGTGGTCCAGACATGTCTCTCCTCATTCCTCCTGGCATGGCTGACTCATTTTGAAAAGCAATGTAGCATTAAGGCTCACTGAGACAAGCCTTGTCCAGGCACAAATCCCTACACAAATTAGAGTGTAGAGGCCATTATTAAAGCCAATCGCTCCTAGTAGCGCTCAACAGTTAAATTACAACCTTTCCACTCCGGCTCGTGTCTCTGGAACAAAACATCCACCACTTCTTCCCTCCATGGAGGTGGGAGAGGCAGGCGAGGCACAGATGGAGCAGAGGCATCATTTCCCCAGATTGGGTGTGGAATTAGGGCGTGTTTGGGAGCTGTCATTCATGTAAGGTTAGGCCCTAGGAGAGGCAAGACGGTGATCCACATCGAGGTTCACGAACATAAAGAGCCTTACATTTCCTCATATGAAAAGCATATTTTTAACACTTCACCCTGACAGTAGGCTTGTCAAAGGCATGCACAGTTCTCAAGTTGGCTTTCATGTGAAGTGTTCTGAGGCGATCTCTTAGGCTGGCTTTAAACTATTCCTTCTTTAAATGCTTTTGTCTGTCAAATGGGTATTTCAGCAGGAACACTTTTCCTGCCAATCAAAACTCCTGCTGTGTTCCCTATGCTTACAGATTACAATGGAATAAGGACACAGTGTGTTTCTGTGTGTGTGTGGTGTGTGTGTGTGTGTGTGTGTGTGTGTGTATGTAAGCAATATATATATGTATTTGTCATATCTATAGGATTATACTGACTTCTGGTTTAAGGCCATCCATGTCAAGTTCCTGGCTGAGATAGTGCTTTAGCTACATGTTGCCTCTGCAATAATGTCACATTAATTGATCCAAAATGGGTACTATAATATTAGTTAGACTCTCCCTGCCTGTTCTAAAATGTAATTTTCCTTCTTTGGCAAATATGTAGAGCACACAGTGTCTCTGAGGGCCATGTTCTGTTAAAGAAATAACATAGCTTCTTAATTACTGCTCACTTTCATTAAATCTTAAGGGCTTTGTCACTGAGACAGATTCAGAATAACAATGTAGTACCCAACATGACTTCATATTCTCAAGGAGAGTTGTAATACAAAAGAACGACTTGGAGGTCTTTGGAGAGTTAAGTCACAATACAGTACTAACTTGAAACTTGAACTTCCTTTTATTTGTCCTCACAGGCCATTCAGGCTTTGTAGCTGGTAGATCCTGGCAGGTGTGCTTCTCTCTGTGTATTTGGAGTATGTTAAATCCTTGAGTCTCTGCTGACTTAAAAGAGTTGTCTCTCTGTTCCAAGGCTGTTCTCCATTTGTAAGCATGAATTGAAAAAACACAATGCATATGCAATGCAATTACACATTCATAGAGCAAATTCAACTAAAGCTTTCCATAATGTGATGCTTTCCTTTGTGTCTAGTTAGGGAATGGGTGTATTGTTATAAGTAACCCGAATGGTTGAGTGGTGGAGGGCAACACTTGTATAAAATAGTTATGTCTCGATGAAGAAAGGTTCTAATGAAGATGAAGGTCAGAGGACAGAATATGTAGTCGAAATGGAAAAGTAAGATAACGTGCAGCCAACAGGTGTTCATTATGTCAGATCCATGATGTCAGACATGTCATCAGAACATAATATAGGTCACAGAAGAAATGCATATGTATGAATAAACAATAAGACAGATTACATGAACAGATAATAAGGCAATAGCAAGGTACTGATTGTAATTAACATAAGCACATAAGAAATCCCTGATGTCTTTCACGGTCCCAGCTTGTGTATCAATTATACTTTACAGAAATACTCTCTCTCTCTCTCTCTCTCTCTCTCTCTCTCTCTCTCTCTCTCTCTCTCTCTCTCTCTCTCTCTCTCTCGCCCGGTGCTCGAGTCGGGGCGGCCGGTGCTGGAAGGCATGGAGGAGAGGAAGGCCCTGGCCTCTTGTAAACGGAGCCACTGCTGCCAGCAGCCGAGGGGTGTCGGCCATACTGCGGGTTACGCTACTGTGGCTACTACCAATGCTGAGGCTACTGTGGCTCTGGAGGGGAAGGAGGGCCACCATACATCATCATGACCTCTTTTACTGTCAGAGTTCTCCAATAGGCCCCTGGCTTTATTGAGAGCCAGAACCCTCTGAGCATGGTGACGCAGGAACAGCAGATGACATACGACCTGCACAAGCAGTTAGAGGATGCCACTGCTGATGAGATTTAAAGCAGAGGGTCACTGAGATAGAATTCAACGGCCTAATAGATGTCTGGGGTTGTGTTGTAAATTGACTGTTAGATATGATTGATGTAGATCTAGTAAGATGTAATCTAGCATAGATTTCATTGAAGTGCCTATTGGGTAACTGTCTTCATTTCACCAGACAGAAGATAGTGACTGTACTTTGTGTCTGTGTTTTATTGCCAGACGCGAAAAGGTAATGGCAACCTCCTTTTACACAAGGGAAGGGGAAATTTGACTTTGTGAAAAGCTTCAGCGTGTGCAGTACCCATGTGTATGTGTATGTGTGTATGTGTGTGTGTGTTTGTGTGTGGTTGTAGTGGCACTAAAGGAGCTACGTGGTGTGAAGTGGCTGATGGTCCAGAATCCAGTGAGTCAGTGCAGTAATGTGTCCCAGGTGATAGTGTGCCCTACCTGCTTCCTGTCTCCTGTCACCCTAGCTGTCCTCTCAGCCCAGGGAAGAGGACGATCTCCACTAACTCTACATGCCTCTACATGCATCTTTAATGAAAACTACAGAAGTGCATTACTTTAACTACCACACACGGCACTTAATATGTCAGTGTTTTTTCATGTGCAAGCTTTTGTTTCTGTGCTTCTGGGTCAAAAAGAACCTACTGTATGAACAAGGTTTATATTCTATAAATAATTCAACATTACAATATAAACCAATTAAAGACTATGGTATCATGACACCAAAGTAGATACATGCAAACATGGTTTAATCTACTATTTTATTCACAACTACCTGGTGCCGAGTATCTTCTCCTTTGCACGTTTGACTGTCAGTCTCCTCTTTATATAGCCTCAGGTAATAACCCAGCATGCAGCAGAAATAGAAAGCGTGTGACTGCAAGGTGACGGGTGACAGTCGTCCTGGTCAGAGTGTAAGTTCAGCTCTCAGGGGTGCTATCCCCCCGAGATGAGAGGGGATGTGTGCTCTCCCTAGTCTCTGTGTCCTGCTGGGTTTGTCCCTCCGGTGCCTCTGGTGTCTGGGACAGAGAAAGGTCCGCTCGATGCTATCGTCCACCGCGTCCTTGAATGAAAGAGAATGCAGGCAGAGCCATGGCCCTGGACCGGCCCCACAGTGATCCGGAAAGTTCTCCATCAGAAATCAATGGTAGCGTGCCGTCCCTCTCATTCAAGCCTCTTTTGTGGCTTGTCTTTATCAGAGCTGAAGGGCAGAGAGAGAGGCCATGTGTGCATATGGGAGACCCTTCTTCACCTCCCAGGTTCCTTGTGGTTTCTCAAGGGAAGCCAGGCATTAATACTAGATTAAGTGTCTCCACTTCATTATGGAAAATACAGCCCTCTACTCAACCTTGAAGCTTTGAAGTGGTGCTAAAGTTCACATGGAGAGCACTGACCATGTCTGTTTGTTTTGAACTCTCTCTCTCTCTCTGTGTGTGTGCGTGTGTGTGAGAATGTGTGTGTTTGCTCAGGCTCATGCATGCATGTGTGAGCGAGCGAAAGAGTGTGTGTACTTTAAAAGTGCATTGCGGCACTCCTTATTATCCTGCTTGCAGATAGACAGTCAGAGACCGATTTCCCTGCGGAGAACCACTCTAACTTCCGAGAGAGTAAACACAGTAATCGCCTTTCCCTTCCTTTACCCCAGTGCATTCTGGGTAGGAGGGAGCGCAGTTGAACATGGTGATGCTCTTAGCACGCTGACGTATGCTGAGTGTTAGCGCTCTTCAATGTCAGGAGTTTCAAAGAACAGATGATAAACCCCAAGGGTCCTTATTCAGCAGAACAGTGCTTAATAAGTAAATTGCCTACCTATTTCCTCCACCTTTTAATCACAAATAGCTCCAGATGATTATCTCGTCCTTTGATTACACTCTTATGCCTTGCTTGACTGCCTGTCTAAATGGTTCCTCCTCAACCAAGAGGAAAATATGAGGATCAGCAGTTCTATAAGTATTTTTCCTAGCTGACTTTTCTGTGGAGGTGCCTTGCATGCATGACAAGAACATTCTGGAAATCCTGCGTGTTATACAGTCAAAGGTGGATCACGGCACAAGCTTTGGGAGAAGTTCCATCCTGAATGGATGACAAATTGGTCACATGTATGTTCAGTCTGTTGGAGCTTCACCTGAACCCAGCAGAACATGCTCCTCTGTGCTCTTCTGCTGAAACAGGTGGCAAGCTCTCCCTGCGAGCGGCCATGTAAAAGGACACCTTTACAAGCTCATAAATAACAATGGTGAATGGGAGGGCGATGCAGACACATGGGGGTCACCTCTGCACAAGTAGGGCACAGCGTCCATGGAGGTTTGGGTGCACCGATGCACCCCGACTAGAAGTGGCTGGCATCAGCAGGTTTGTGGGGGGGGTGTGGAGCTGATATTTAGGACGACAAAGCGCACCTTGTTCCCCCTCAGGCCACTTCTCGTCTGCTTCTGGCACCAGCCACGCGACAGGTGTCTTTTTCCAGGGAAGAAGTGATAAATGAATGAGTGTTTGTCTGGGGCGGTGCATGAAAACACCGTGTGGAAACGGAACAAAAATAAACAAATATGTCCCAGGTGTCGCAGGTCTGATTAATCAAACTGAAAATATCTCCTGTCTCCTGAGATTGAACAGTCACTGCCGAGGACTCTGGGGTGACTCGCTGTGTTATTGGTGCCGACCGTGCCGGGCCAAGACAGGTTAGAACCGGATAACTGACATGGATCAGATACGTTGTCAGATAGTGCCACCTCTTCACCCTATGTCTGTCGCAGCAACTGTGCAATTACAAGTTGACACAATGAATATCATCCACACAAAGGGAACCATCCTAAGCTTTAATTACGACGATAAGAGCCTTTCTGTCCGTCGCTTGGTTTCATTGTGCTATTTGTGTTGCCACAGACTTATGACTTGACATTTATTGTAATCCCACATAATGATGTTACTTACCCTCATTATTTACTGTTGTTGGCATTAGCCACGCTAATGTATGAATTAATGATGCTGAGAGGGAAGGCAGGGCTCTGGGTCTGGTACAGGGACAACACAACATGCACCTGCCATCTCCTGAGACACTCATTAGAACGGCAGCAGTCAACCATTCACATCACAACACAGAACAGAGAATACAGTGTCACAGCATTGCCCTGCCTACTCACACACACACACACACACACAGTGCATTTTATATGACAGACAGTGGTTGTAGACGTGATCATTCATCTTCAAAATGATGCTTGCCCTGTCAAGAACGTTCAGTCAGATGTTCATTCGTCTTTTCCTTTGCCCACACACAGTTCTTATTTCTCTGTGCACTTTTACGGTAAAAAGGCTAATACAAAACAAGCGCTATCAATCTTTCAAAAAGATAATAAGTACAATCATATTCAAATCAGATGTTGTAGCATTTGGCTAATCTACAGCTCATCAGAGGAGTAGGAAACATTATGGGATGTACCTGTGCACCGTGTCATACGCCAGGGTGTGCTCAGTGGTGTGCAGTGTTGCACTGGTGAGTTTACAGGTCCTCTGAGAGAGTCTCTGGGAGCCTCATCTGTTACATGGTTGGATAGGAGAGAGGAGAGGAGGGCAGTGGAAGAGAGAGAGAGAGAGAGAGAGAGAGAGAGCAAGAGATGAACATCCTGTATGCAGAGAGGATAAGTAAAGGGCTGTGGCATAACCAGGTCATTCTGTTCTACCAAGTGTGTGTGTGTGTGTGTGCCGTGTGTGTGTGAAAGACTTGGACATCCTGAATTCTGTTTTTTGTTTAGGGTTGGAAATGTGTCCATTTTACAATTACATGAAGCAAAAGAATGTGCAAAAGTACAGTATTGTATGAAAAGTACTGACATTACAGTGTACTGTATGTGTGTGTGTGTTTGTGTTGTTTGGGTGCTTCATTGCTTTATTCATACCTCTCAATGACAGTTGGAGACCATACATTCCAGATCTGTTGTAAAGACTGAGGTACGTGTAACAGTGGATTAGCTACTGTATGTCAGGAAGTACAATTTATTTAGTTTTGAACCCTATTTACTAGGCAGAAATTGTTGAAAGCCCTTTCTTTCTCGTCACGCTTGTCAGTTTTGTTCCTTTCTCATTCTCGTGTCTGTCCTCTTCTTCTCCTCTATCTTAATGCAACTTTTTTCTCATGCTCTCTCTCTCTTTTTGCCCTGTTAGCCCAGAGCATTGTGACATGCCACACAGGCTTACGATCGTTTCGCGCAGTAATAACGATGACCTATTAACTGACAGTGATGTCTCAAAGGAGAACCACTTGTCGCTAAATTATACATACTGTCTTTCTGCCTCTCCTGCCTGACTATGTGGAGGAAGATGGCAGCCCCCCAGACTGCCTCCCACCCTGCTAGGCAACTCTGTCTCCCGCCTCTTAATGTCACTGTTTCACTTTTAAAAGGTCATGCTAAAGAAAAAGGCAACTTTTAGAGAGAAAAGAGGTAGACATTTGTCCACATTAGAGAAGTCGTTTCTGGCCCGTTGTTTCAGTGTCTGTCTCTACTTCCAGGCTAGCCTTGAGAAGTGGTTTCTATGGCTGAAGAGATTTGCTTTGAGAGCTTGTTGACTGTGAGTGCCACTTTTCAGCACACCTGTATGTCTGATTGAGACTATTGGCCTGACTAATGCAAGCTGTGTATCAACTCGGAGGGGACAATGCAGCTCTCCATTTTCAAAGATTATCTGAGCTTGCCTGATTTATCTGAAGCCGTTCAATAGTGTGTTGAATGGACATTGTCCTGCAACCTTCCTTTGGAAATAAATCCCATTACAGCTTCAGAAAACCCATTTACGTCTCTGCATGGACAGGAAGTTAGCCAAAATGTGGTCCAAATGTCGTTTTGTCATGTTTTCCTAACTAAAACATCAATTTCCAACACACCATCTATTTTGTCTTATGCTATTATAGGCTGGACAAAGCCTTGGTGTGAGGTACTGTGCTCTGCTATTGGTACGGTTTACATGCCTAATCTGGAGTCACGTATATCTACCCAGCAAATAAGACTCTCACAAGGGAGCCAGGCTTGAGCTCTGTGTGTTCTGCCAATATTGTTCAAGTAGATTATTTTCTGTAAATCCACCGAAGCCTGTTGTATTACAGACGAGAATCCTATTCATACGGGGCTTACGCAGTTTACACTGGCTTACACTGTTGAAGTCAATAACCAGGAAGAGGAAATGTATAGAGCTGCATCTCCTCCTTTAGGTCACCTGACATGGGGAGGGGAATGACGTTCTGTACTGCACAGCTCCCACGCTAGGTACTCAGGGCTGTTTGCCTCAGCTCCTCTGCCTGCTGCGACTTCACATGTTCCGCAAGCATCTCATGTGTCCAAACAACGGTACACGATCAGCGTACAGCCCTGAGTTCCTGTCGGAATTCAGGCATTACTCTCCCGAGAGCCTCGCTATAGAGCACCCACAGTCCTGCTGAAACCTCACACCCACACCAGTACATCCTCTCTTTTGATCATAGCGTAATACATTTTTAATGAGCTTGTTACACCACCCGGAATGAAGAACTGGATTAGTGATAGCACTGCGTGTATATCTTTTTTTGCATTTCAGTGTTTTCTTTTACTGCTCTTTCAAATTCTCCTCAGACTTCATTCTCCTCTTTGTCCTTCCCTCTGTTTGGTTCTCTCTCACTGCAGGCCATGTCTGATATGTGTGAGGGATGTGAGGAGAGACAGTTACATTCTATGTTTATACTAGCCAAAGCCGGGCTCATCCTTTTCTTGACCCTGTAACTGGCTGGAGGCCTCCCAGGCATCGAGAGAGAAGTTTTGAAGAGTTGACACAGTGAGTCAGACTTAAAGGGACGTGGGAGGGAGAGGGAGAGGGAGAGGGAGAGGGAGAGGGAGAGGGAGAGGGAGAGGGAGAGGGAGAGGGAGAGGGAGAGGGAGAGGGAGAGGGAGAGGGAGAGGGAGAGGGAGAGGGAGAGGGAGAGGGAGAGGGAGAGGGAGAGGGAGAGGGGTAGAGGGAGACGGGGAGAGGGAGAGGGAGAGGGAGAGGGAGAGAGACATTGCGAGTTGCTCATAGGGGCCTAGTTCTGAGACAGTATTACTGCAGTCCATCGACCCAACGCTGAGTTAAGGGTCTCACTTGAGCCGCTCTTGGATCTCAGCTCCGTGTACATCTGATTGGCTGATGGAGGACACCGTGTCCGTCCGATTGGCTGATGGAGGACATAAGACACCCTAACCCTGACCCTCCTCCACAGACCCTCACCCACCACCTTCTCCCCCTTTGCTGTCATGTCGTGCACCGTCACCCTACACACCTGGGTCCCTGCATCCATAGCAGAAATCTAACAGGGGCTGACAGATGGTACACCATGTCCACATGTATTCTTCATCATGGACCTCATTTCCCAGGAGCATTGTTATGGATGTCTGTGGCCTGGGTGCCTTGTGACAGATATGGAGAACAATACTGAGGCTGCATGTGTCAGACTGACTTTCAGCCAGTGGCCTGTCTGATGCTCGATGCATTATATTGACTTTGACGCCTCAGTGCTGTGCTGCTTACAGATTTTCAGAGTTTGCTCCCGCATATTGACTTGATATATCGGGGTGTTAAACCTCATTCTGCCCCTCCTCCTTCCTTCTTTGTTCAGTTCTATTCTCCCTCTGCTGTTTTTTTTCTGTCCGTCACTCCGTCATGTCTCTGCCTCTTTCCCCGCGCCTCTCCATCTTCCGTCCTCCTCCTCTCTGTCCGTGTTTCACTGCTGTACTGTAGGAAGAAAATGAAAAAAAGATGTGCAAACATGGGGGATGGCGCCTGCAGTATTCATATTCCGGCCCAGCCCGCTCCTCCTCTCCAGCTCCCCTCACCTGCATTATTCCTCTTCCTGTGCCCCCGCTCAGGATTAGACTTAAATGAGAAACGGATTGTTTCCTTTATTCGCTTATTTCAAAGAGTAATGGAGTTAATCTGTCTTTCTCCTCCGTCTACAGAGGAGGGAAAGACATAACGCATCAGGAAGGAAAGATTGAATCACAGTGTTAAAGGCAGAAATGTCAACGCGTCTTTAATGACAGTCACCTTGACATTTCCCCAGTAACGTTTTCATCGAAAACACTCTTCCTGGGTTTTGATTATTTTCTTGGCACACTGTGGAAAAGAGGCCATGTTCTATCATTCTGTTACAATAGGCAATGTTGTAGTGAGCATTCTGTTGAACAGTGAATATGTTGGCCAGTGATATTTTTAATAATGTGATTAATAGAGCTGTTTCAATTATGCTAACTAATAAAATATACACAGAGTTTGTGGAATATAAAAAAATATGATGACATTTTTTAAAACAGTTTGAGTGAACAAATAAATAAGTAGAATGCGTGAGGTAAAATAGTATGCCCATAACCTTAGACAAGCAAGGAATATCATAATGCTCCGTGACTTGAGAGGTAAGTATTATGTCGTCTTTTCACATCTGACAACCTTGCAAATTTTCCTCCCATATATGCGAGAATTTGCTTAGTCTTTCTGAACAGTAACCATGCCAACGCAGCAATCGTGTCTAATGGATTTCCGCATGCGCTTCTTGCTGAACTCATGAATCGTTATGGAAGGAATAAAGGCACGAGAGTGCAAGAAGGCTTTTGCTCTTTTTAAATGTCAATTTAAGCTTTTAACCAAATGGATTGGACAAACTGCTTGGTATTTTGCAACTGTCTTGGTAGTATATCACTATTCTAACAGTGGACCTACAAAATAGTTTTACAGTTATGGGGAATTTATTTACTCATTAATATGTCTTTATTTTGTTAAGAATTTGATTCGATTCGTTTTGGTCAAGGTTTATTGTTTTGCATCTAGATTCATACCAGGGAGGTGGAACATATAGATGTTGTGGATGACTATAGAATACTGATGAGATCATAGTGTAAACACACTCTCCTGCAGGCAGATATTCTTCCACCTGAACCAACAGATGAGTGGATTAGGAGAGTTTGCTTTACCTGGAAGCTCAGCTGTCTGGTTAATTAGAGTCAGGTACGGTATGTTGCCTGCAAGAGGAAACTCGTGATGGTAATGGAGAGAGTACACTTCAGCTGTAAATGTTCTCCTCTGGCATCCATCAAATGGCTCAGGCGTAGTCTTGCAGTAATGTTGGCTCAACAGCCTGAAAGCCATGGGCTCTTTAACCCTGCAATCAGGAGAACAACTAAGTGAGTAACTCAGTCCTGGGAGTCAACCCTCTGACACAACATTGGATTATTTCCTGGTTACTTATTCCCCCCTTTGAGCGTCTGATAGCATTCTGGGGCGTTTGTGCTGAGTTGTGCTGACCAAGCCAAAAAGGCCTGTGCTGCAGGCCATGTGCCCTGGTCTCTGGGTCTGGGGTGGCTGGATCGATGTGGTGTCACTACCTTGGCCTGGGGGACCAGCTGCCACCATCCCTCATACTGGATGTCCTCATCTAGCTCCCTGTCACCTCTAAGCTGGCTGTGGTGGGGGGAAGATTTATGCAGGCCCAGACATGCTACGGTACACCAGCTGTGCTGTAGGTGGACTCAGCCAGGACACTGTGTGGTTTGCTTTGGGGTTGAGTTTGTGCTGGTTGACGTAGGATTGTCTTCCACGAAAATTGATGTGGGATACTGTAGCGTTATGGGTTTGATTGTTTAGAGCCATATCAAAAGGGCACGGCAAGACATACATACCTTCTTATAGACACAAACAGCTGCTCATTGTTGCTGGTAGGATAAGGCACTTACTATTTACCACTCGATAACCTGAAGGATCTGATCCACTCAAGGTCGCGAGTGAAATATTATCAGTTAATGAGAAATACAGAAATATCTCCAGAGAGTGTAAGAGAGATAGCGAGAGGGTGAGGGTAAACATGCACACAAAGACGCCCACATTTGACCTTTGGAGGGCTTTCTGTCCTGTGGAGGCTTGTTCTGTGGCGATAAGAATAATGGTTTTGGCGCATGACCCAGGGAGACCTGGATCCTGTTGCCGGGCGGGGAATAGGTGACCAGCAGCACAGATACAGCCTGCTTCAACTCCTCAATCCATCAGGAGAAGACAAAGACTAAGATGTACACCAATGCAGGGACACACGCCATTAAGACAGGACTGATGATTATACATCTGAAAGCAGTGTGTGTGTGTGTGTAGTGGTTAGGAGCGGTTTGGCGTTGGGGGTGGCTGTAGTATTTTTTGTTAAAACAGACTGTCATTAAGGTAGTGAAAACTGCTGTGTGTATTCAGTGTGATGGCCTACTGAGTTAGACCAGTATCATCAGAAGGACCTTGTTTGGAGATGAGCTGTGTAGTATTTCCTTAATCTATTTGATTATTTAAATCCTTCCACTTTAATTTGAAGTTAAAGTACATCTTCACTTGACACCAAACGACTTTTAGAAGAGAGCCGTGTTGAAATTCACTGAATCAGTTAGTCTGTGATCTCAACGCGTCAGAGAGAGAGGAATCAAACACTTCTAAGAGACTAGAAACTCCAGGTGATATTAGGTGATATTAGCGATTAATTGATTTCCTGGAACATAGTGATTCTTTCATTTTCAGTTCACTGTCCTCTCCATGTCATTTGACATCTGGTTCATGGTATGAAATGTTTGAATTCCTATCTCACCCAAGGACACAATGCCATTTGCACGGACGGGAATCGAACCGGCAACCTTCTATGTAAACATGAATCTGGTTTTAGATGATAGAGGCATCCATTAGTGTGTGTGGTGTGTATGTGCTGTATTTGTGTGTTTGGTAGGTAGAATTTGCAGTATACTGTTTTTCTGTTTATCCTGCAGGCACAGGAAAGACTCTGAATGTAAAATGACTTTATTGAGTAATGATCAGTGAGCATCGATCCCGGTTTTTTACTGACTCAATAACACTGGTTACAGAAGCAATTATGCCTATAATTACAACATCAGTAGGCAGTTTGTAACAACATGGTGGTATGCTCTCTAGATTTGTTCATTGAAGATGAATGGCTGCCTGCAGGCTTGGCAGAATCCATAGAACCCCAGACGTTACTGTTGATGATAATGAGAGCAATATTCTGGTATGAAACATCAATGGAATGACCTTTATTGTGGCCATCAAGATTGAAACTTGCCCATGAGAATGACTAAAGGACGTTTTTCTGAGGGCACTGTTTCTTCCACTGCAATAGTGCCCTGTCTTCTCCAGATCAGATTCCACTCTGAAGAGTGATGGAAGGCAAGCTGATACAGCTCCCTTTTGATGCCACAAAACCAGTTACATCTCAAGACAAAGACCAACAACCCCCCCTCCTCCAACAAAACAAAAAGCAAGGGAGTAATTACAGAGAGATGTCAAACACAAGTACTCCATTTTCTGCGGCTGACTTCCTAGATGGCCTTGATCTCCTCCAAGGCAGAATACAGATGAGCGTGTCCCCCGGTCCAGAGGCTGGAGACTAATGGCTGGCCCGGGCCTATCTCTCGCCCTCGGGGGCTCGGAGAGGAGAGAGGATTAAAGAGTGAGGGATGAGAGGGAGGGATAATGAAGGAGATCTGTCTTAAGTCTAATCACTGATGTTTTTGGACATGATCTGGCCTAGAGAGACAGGCCTGCCTGGAGACTCCCCTCGCCAGGCCCAGCAGGATTGATCTGTCCGGACTTGTTCTCAAGTGCTCCGGAGACTGAAGCAGTCATATCGAACAAACACCCCAGGATCTCCATCCTTTACGCTTGTGATTGTTTAGATGT
Source organism: Mallotus villosus (assembly GCA_903064625.1). Lineage (NCBI taxonomy): Eukaryota > Metazoa > Chordata > Actinopteri > Osmeriformes > Salangidae > Mallotus > Mallotus villosus. The sequence goes on along the minus strand of CAEFZP010001313.1, from coordinate 321,613 downwards.
TTTGGGGGACTGTGTGTTAGAACAACCGATTCTGTTTTTCTTGTACCCTCCTGTTGGTTGAACGTGTTCCTGGGTTGTTGAACTGAACTCCTTGTGCTGGCAACACAACGTGATGCCAGGTTGTTATCCTATGTCAAATGTTTCCACTTTGTGAAAATGTTGGCTTACTTTAAATGAATATTTGTAAATTGGAAAATATTATGGATATTTTTTTGCTTACTAAGTGTGTATTTGTAATGCTAATTACTCTAATTGTAGGGAATCAAATCATGATGTCGTACACAACAACTAAACAATCACAAGGGATGCCTGGGGAAAGCACTTTTATGTTAATAATGAGAGAAAAGAGAGAGAGTGAGAGAGAGAGAGAGAGAGAGAGAGACTGAGAGAGAAATTGAGAGAGAAACAAAGAGACGATAAAAGAAAATGAAGCAGAGATTGGAGATTAAAAGCTAATAACCTTCTAAACAAATTCCCCATCTGCCTATTGGAAGGAACAGAGTAGAAGCTTTGTCTTTCAGTAGGCTATTTATTAAGGCCTCTCTCCAGGGTTATCATGTGTGGCTAATAATATCCTGTGAGGAAGTACTCTTGCAATGAGAACAGAAGAAGGAGGACTAACTACGCTGTATGTAGTTCAGCCATAGGATGAACTGTTGCCTTCCTGTATATGTTGTGCTTTTGGCAAGAGTTGCTTTAAAATTCTGATCATGGTATCTATTTTGTGCGATCCATCGGTACATCTTTTCACCCGTGTATCGTCCATAGATCTATCTACTTTCTATCTACCATAGAAAGATAAATGTTGCTCTACAATGCACTTTATTATCTGTATCGTTGTGGAATCAAGATTGTCAACCTTGTTGGTTGATTGCAAGGGTCAGTGATTGTGTCTGCACTACTGATATCTCCAAACTGATATCCCCCCCGTCCACTCTACCAGTCGCCTACCTTCACAGTTCTGTTGTAATTTGCCTCATCTGTGGTTGTACCACCTAGCTTGCGGCTGTGTGAAATGATGATATTGTAGGGTGAGATAACAGACAGGATGTAGCCTCGAGGCCATTCCATGCTCAGACTCCTTAAAATGATATTTCCGTGAGAAGGCAGGCCCATCTCCACGGTAGCTGAACGCCGGGAGAACCTGCCAGGGAAGGTCTGCAGAGTAAAACGTAGATGAAAGGAGGGGAATTTAGTTTGACGTGTTTGTCCACTTTGTGGCACGTCTGAGGGGAGGACTTCTTGATGGTACAACTCAGCCGCGCACGCTAATCAGGGAGCCGTTAGACCATGTCTCACCGACTAGTTTGCATCCACTTTTGAGGAGCAGCAACATGATTTGAACATTGAGACTGTGTCTTCTCGGCACAATAAGCAATTAGCCGTGAGTTCCTGAACAACACCTCTGTTCCAGCGTGTGTTAGATTTGAACGGAGTGTAACAGTAGATGTTATGGAAGTATGGAACATCTGTCAGGGCTAGATGTACCGTAGCAGAGGTCAGAGTATAGTTCAAAGTATCATTGTTAGTCTGGTGTTAGTCTGTATTTATCCATACAGATGATGAGATGAAGTTAGCCTTTCGTGGGTGGTGTCTGTGTACCATCAGGGGCTGATCATCTGGCACCAGGAGATGCCTTTCTGAAGGGGGTCCTGTAGACACGCTGGTGCCCCCTAGTTGTTGTTTTCTCCAAAGAGACAATAGAACTGCTCACACACTCAGTCATAAACAGACACACAAACACACATGCAGCCAGACAGAAAACACACACACACACACATACACACATGCACACAGATAAACACCTCCTGGGCTGAATTGAGGTGTATTAATCACATTGACGCCTCGCACTGTGATCTGTGACCCAGCCTTTTAATTGCATCCGCTCTGCTTTGCTCCTGCACTTCTTCTTTATCTCCTCTCGTCCCTCTCTCTCCTGCCTGAGTTTCCTCCAGTCGTGCCCATGAGAGTGTACTAATGCAGAGATAAGGGAGAGGAGTGGAGAGCTGCAGAGTTTTTACTGCTCTTCCCCAGGGCCACTGATAGGACAGGCCAAACTGACACTCGTCTCTGGAGACTTAACTTTTCACCAGAGTCACTAGAACACATGGATGTCAGTGTGGTAGGAAGATGCCAGGGGAACCTTCTAATTTAAGAACCAGGGTGCGATTTTGAAACCATGAAAACCACTTTTGATTTTCCAATGCCGAAGATCTTGCTTTGCAAAACCTGTGGCACGGTGTAGCCTCCTACACCAGCCTACAAAGGTGCTGTTGACAGCAAGATGTGCTTATTCAGGGTTTGTGCCACCTGGAGACAGACAGAGGGGTTAAGAGTGTGACAGCACACTAACGATGTGACAAGGTCTTGTTCAGCCTGCAAGTGCACCGGTCACAGATAACAAGCCTTCATTGTTAAAGTGAAACATGAGCACTGATGCACACAAATGTAGACAGACAGCACTTTATATATCCTCCCTGAACACACATACACAATACACCCCCTCAAACACACAATCACTGTCCTGAAACGGGTGTGTGTTGTGAAACGTGCACACTGAGACACAAACACACATCTTGAGTTATTTCTGTTTATCAGACTTACATATGTGATCCAATAAATCCAAACTGATTATAGATGTTTATATCCCACCAAAGTGAAGTAAGTGAGTAAGTTCTACTACGCTATATTTGCCTTTACCCACTCGTTAAACATCAGGTTTTGAATTGAGAGTTATGGTCTACATGCCCACCCAATCCCACTAAACCAACCATGCTCTCTCCACACCAGGCTGGTTTAGTGGACAGCATGATCTGTACCACTCTCTCCCTCCCTCTCCCCCATGCTCAGCCCAAGTAAATCACTGTTATTTGCAAATTGAGGGGGTGGTGTTGATTGGCCTGTTGGGTTGAGGGAAGCAATGGGGTGTCAGACAGAATGTTTACTTAGCGCTGCACCACCGGGGAGATAAACACAGCCCAAACAGAAAGAGCACAATGTACATTGTGGCCCGTTTTCAGGGGATTTATCACTACTTGATTTCTTCCAGAGCCTGGTTGGCTGGACCTGAAGTCCCGTCTGCATCTCTGACCATGGCTGAGCTGCTACTGTACTGCCGTCCATGGTGTGTCACAGAAGCTGAGAGGGGCAGGAAGGGGATTTCACCAGGACAGAGGGGACCTGTGAAGACTCCTGTTGGGGGAGATGGGAATGACCTGTCAGTGGGAGTGTGAGGGTGTGAAGAGAGTGGCTGATATGAGGCCAGACCAGACACACCAGTAGTAGCTGTGGTGGCCGATGGTCTGTGACTGACCTGTTTGCCTTCCAGCTTCTCTAAGGCCGCCAGCAATCTGCCTGTGTGGAGCAATGGAACAAAGGGTTAAAGATAAGAAGGGAGTGGGACAACAGAGGGAGGAGAGGGAGAAAAGGAGGAGAAAGAGGGATATAAATTGTGGAGGTAAGGATGGAGAATCTGAGGAAAGTGCTGTGAACAGATATAGAACAAGCAGCATTAAGGGAGCACCACAGCAGCCGTCTGAGTTATGGTAGGATCTACTGTACCATCTACAGCAAGTACATCTGGGACCGTTCCTACTGCATCCGTGCCAGTCCTGGAAATCAGCTGAAAAGCGTGGCCACTGGCACAGAACAGCTCGTCCCACCAAGCACAACAGTTACGTTTGTGAGTGGTGACAGCATTTGGAGCTGGGGCTGGGGCTGGGGCTGGTAGAGGTGGATGTCATGGACGCCGGCCCCCTCTCTCTTGCCCTTCCTTTGTGTTGCGTTGGCTGCTCTGTCTGACAGAATGTGCCGGTACAAGCACACGGAGCATTGGAGCGGAATGACACAGCTCCCACAGCAGCAGACCTCCATACTTTGCCAAACATCCAAGCAGTGTATGGTTCACACACACACACACACACACACACACACACACACACACACACACACATTCAGTATGGTATCTTCATGGTAATGAAGATTTCTGTTCTTCAAAATCCCACACACAAGCATAGCCGGCCCAGACCCAGCCATGGTCTCTAACTCCTAGTCAAATACTAACCAGCACAATAACGCATACAGTACCGTACGAGTGTGTCTGTACATCAGTGAGGCTTGACCCCCTCTGCTCCTCTCCTATTTAACCAGCAAGACCCAGATAAACAGGTTAGGTGATAAAGTGAGGCAAGAAGCAGCATTGATTGAACCTAGGGGTGGCAGGGGTTTTAATAAGGCCTGCATGGACGGCTGGAGAGTGGCTTGCTTTACTGACCTTCAGGGCCGTCCACTGAGAAAACAAACACTTGAGCTCTGAGTCCTGTCTTCATTCATCCGGGGGAGGAACTGAGGGGGAGGATTTAGAGCACACCTGGCAGCAGCTCAATTCACACCTTGGCTTGACTTGCCGTTAACACCTCCACACTCTGACACACCATCTTTCTTTCTCTCACACAACTCTTCCACTAGCTCCCTCGCTTTCTCTCTTTCACTCTGTCTCTCCCATTATCTCTCTCTCTCTCACACACACACACACACACCCACACACACACTCACTCTCCTTCTCTCGCCCTTTTACACTGTCTGTTCAAGGTGGGAATTTTATGTCTTCGTGCCGCCTTTCAGTTTGGTGTAAAAGGTACAAACACAGAACGGGGGGGTCATTGTTGTACTGGCATTAAGCCACCAGTGGAGGTAGTCACAGAGCCGAATTGAAGTCTGTGTACAAGGGAGAGCCAGCAAGACGAGGCTACACACTCTAGACGCCGATGGTGACGTGCTCTGATGGCGGAATACCAGCATGCTAACTAAACTCCCCGCAAAGGAGGCATTCTGCTGGCTTTCAGTGGTTTTGTGTAAACAAGCAAAGCTCAGAATAACGAGGGAGCTTCTCTATGGTAATATTACAGGATCTATGTTTTAGTTCATGTTCTGTCATTTCTATAGTTGTATCTGTTCTCTCTAGTACACACACAAACTCTTTAAATCTGTATTTATCTCTCTGTCTCACACAAAAGAGAACCATCTCTCTCTCTCACTCTTACTCTCACACTCTCTTCTCACCACCACAGGCAACAACATCAAGTACATGCTTCAAATCCAAGGATACTCTATGAAGGGCTTGTAGTGTGCTACTAAAGACCATGGCAAACAGCATTAACTGAGAGTGTCTGGAACATGGCATTACTGGTGGACGGGTCCTCCCTGAGGAGTGGCAGGGGCCATGTGGAACACAAGGCCTGGGAACTGGCCCAACAACCTCCAAGGGATTCACAGGGCGTCACAACACCATGGCACATGACCTGGCAAGGCTTTGTGGGTTCCCATGCCAACCACTTTCCTGTCACCAGGATGTGTAGGAGAGCAAGAGAGCTTGAGTACAGAGATGGCCTCTGAGCATACGCACACACACATACACACACACAGCCTTATAGTCTTGCTCTGCAACCCCCACTATGGATGACCAGCCAAAGTGACAACAATAACTGTTCCGTTAAAGCTAATTGTCTTGTCCGTTAGTCATTTACATTTACATAATATGCATATATTCTCTCAATGGACACTGTTTGGTGTCCTTGTACAACTAAATCAGATCTCGGTTGCATTGAAATTACCAACTGTGAGCATGATTATGTCATAATTGAACTTTTCCATATGAAAACAAGAAAACATGGCAAGAGTAAAACAAATTATTATTGGTTATAAAGTTTTCCATGACACATGCTGTGTTCTGCTGATCACTGTACCAGGGAGAAAACTGTTTGATGAATGGCAACGTTCAAATTATGTTTACCATTTCTTCATAACTTGCAATTACTCTAAAGTTCAAACATCAACCTAATTTTTGCAATGTGTGCCCCAGTAGTTGAGAATATCTCTTGCTTTATTAGTCTGTTGTTTTGTGCATAATTTGAGAAGAAGCAAGAAGGGTTATCTGTTCCCCAGGTGATTTATGAAATCAATTTGTCTTATTATCAGCTCAAAGTGTGTGAATGACAGATAAGATCATTTCAGAGCCCTTTTAACTCCCAGGATGTGTGTGAGTTTTGTGTACGGCACATATGCGTGGATGTCTACCTTGATTTTCCCTCCAACATACCTAAGTCTCAGATGTAGTCGTTCCGATTGATTATGATAAGATCGTCTCTCCCCTTCGCTACCAGTAGTGAGTCGTCACTAAACAGTCCTGGGGATCTGGAAGCTTCCCTCTGGTGCCAGTAATGGTGCCATCTGCTAACTGAAGACGTGTAGCTGTGTATGAGTCCCTGTGCTCTGGAGGACATGTTCCCTGATGTTTACACTTCCTCCATGTCTGACAAGACCCCGTCCCCATGACAGAGGCTGACTCACATCATCTGAATGATGGCTGACGGTGCTCTGAATGGAATCGTTCTCGACCGCATTAGTTGTTCGCGGCAACACCTGTGTGTCATGCAGACGGTGGAGCTGTACTGTTTATGAGAGGTATGCATAGCTGTTCCATGACGTCACTCTCCAGCAGCCCCCGCCCTTCCCACACTCCCCCCTCCTCTCTCTCTGTCTCTCTGCCTGTCAACTTTGATCATGAGGAATGCAGGACGTCTTCCAAAGCCAATGCTGGTCTTTTGGAGCGGAAAGACCCCAGTCAGCCACAACACTCCCCTGTCCTCTGTACCCCTCACACCCTCTCAGAGCAGCAGAGTGGAGAATGTGACTGACATTCCTCACATTGTTCCATGTGTATCTCTCCCATTGTCTCAGTCAGGCGGAAGCCCTGAAATGTCACTTTAGATTGTGTTCTGTGTGCAGGGTAGCATTTGGAAGGGAAACTTGATTGAGAAAGATAAAGAGTTTCACAGTCTACTGAGTTAAAGGGGTCTTTCTGCATGCCTTCCCTTGAGAATGCAAAAAATAGAGATGTTGTCATGCTGCTATTTTCAAAAACAGATCCCCTTCTGCAGATCTTTTACACTGTAGCCTTGAAGGTTAATCAGAGAATGGATGTAGCATTAAAATGGTGGAAAATGCAAGTTAGTCATATGCCGTACAGAAGCTGTACAGATGTCTCACCTCATAAGTTAAATGTCAACTCTGTCTCATCTCAATATCCCTCCCTTCCTTCTTCTCTCTTTCTCTTTCTCTCTCTCTCTCTCTCTCTCTCCTCTCTCTCTCTCTCTCCTCTCTCTCTCTCTCTCTCTCTCTCTCTCTCTCTCTCTCTCTCTCTCTCTCTCTGTAGTGAAATTCATGGATTGCCAGCAACACAAAGAGGTGGGCTTTGTGAGCAGTGACCCAAACTTCGGCGTTCGTCCTGATGGCTCAGTGTATGCTGAGCAGGAGGTGGCCAACCTGTCAGAACCGGTCCAGTTCATGGTCACCGCGAGGGCGGTTCATGACCCCCACATCTGGGAGACCACCGTAAAACTGGCCCTGGCTGGACACCCCCCCTCCTTACTCATGACTCAGGTAAGGTGATGACACAACATCATTGCATGTGCAACGTTATAACATTTTCTGCATTGGAATGGATAGGCTTATGTTCAGATTGTACGTAACTGTTCTGTACCTGCATTGAGATTAGTTTTAAGAACTGTGTAATAACGCAGGTATGTTTGAAACCATTCACTTTTTTACACCATTTGAAAAGCATTGAATTGAATATGGTGGTCTCCCAGATAGGATTTTTTTCCCTGAAATAACATATGGATGGATTAAGCCCCACTCCTGGACACTGTAGCTACAGTAATCATTTACTCAAGTCTGAAAAGACCTAGAGCTATGGCAGTGGGGGAACACAGGTCTGCCCACTCCTAACAGCACAATAATGGAGTGCATGAAATAATTGACATTGATTGAGTTAATGTTCCACTCTGGCGGAGGAAGGCGAGAACCAGGTGATGCAGTAGAAGTATATAATTATGTTCCCCACACTGCGGCAACAAGAGAAATTCAATAATAGAAAAAGAAATAATTGTGTTGCAGCAATCAAATGGAAATTTGAAAACAAGTTTAAAAAATGTGTTAAATGTTTCCATGGCACCTACACTTTGTACTTTGCAGATATGAATAATGTTGGTCCCCAGGTAATATCAGCGTGGAATATTTTCCCTGTAAAAGTTGGAATAAGTAATTGGAATTGTTTCATTAAGCATGTAACCTTAAAAATTATGGAAATGTGCAGCTCAAGATAAGGCGTACAAACTGCTATGTTTTAAGAATAATGTCATGCTCTTCAGAAATAGTAAGAAAGGGCTTCAGCAGCCAGAGGCAATGCTCCTGAGTAAGCCACGCCCCTCCCAGTGTTCGGCTGGCCACGCCCCCAGTGTGATCCTGTGCGGTTGGGGTTGTGGATCAGGATCCAGGGGGGACCGTCATGTCCTTCCCAATGGCACCGAGGTGTTCCCTCTGCCAGGGTGAACCACAATGACAAACAGCACTGCAGACAGCAGGAGACTCAGGGGACGGAGAGACGTGACCTCCAGCTGCCCTGTCCTCTCCACCTGCCATTCTCCTCACAGTGTTCCTGCATACCGCTAGGATCTCTTCCTACCGCTTCATCCCTTCATTTCTCCCTTCTTCCCCTCTTCCTAACCCAGGGTCTACAGCATGGTCCACATCAGCAGCAGTGCAGCTGCATTTTGGGAGAGGATTTGCTCTAGAATGCTCCGTTTAATGATAATGATCTCTCCTAATCTTTTAAACACGTTGTTCCCTATTACGTACATAAACAGAAAAGTCAGCTGTTGTAGTTTGAGTTTGACTCTTATCTGAAAATCAATATGTTTTAAAGGGAGAGGAGGGCAGTAATCACATTAGCCTCACCACAGTTGAACCCAATGTAATGAAGACCCTACAACGCCACACCAGCAGCCTGTTAGGATGGTCTGTATACCATGCAGAGATACACTCCTTCCAAAGCGATTAACAGATAGACAGCTCAATTACAAGGCCATTTTGCGTGTCAAGTTTCAAAGTGTGCTCTGACATGTATACAGAGATTCTTGGCTCTCTCATTATGACACTCCATTAATTGAAGGCTTGGTTGATGTCCTCTCAGATGAATTGCCTTGCTCAAAACTGGGGTAATCTTGTTATTATCTCTGCAATGTGCTTATTGTTGCGCGTTTTCCTCAAGGATCCCACCTGGTACAGGATGAATGTCCTTGTCTGTCATCCTGACATTCGCCAGGTTTGTTAGTCTATGAGTCAGGAATAAAGTCACTTGGGCATTAATGCCCCACTGGTTTATATTGACTCTGGCTATCAGGCCTCAGTCAGGTAGGGTAGCTAGGTCTTTTTCTCTCTGTTTCTCTCTGCATTCCCTCTGCTGATTTCATGCCCGCTGACCTGCATTTTCCTTCAGCTTAGAGCCAACCACATCAGTCATGCACCAGTAATCTGTAGCTTGTGGAACCAGTGTTGGGGCTTATTTGGTTTGCATTTATTCCCACCTCCCCAGACCGCTTCACCTGTTTGTGGTAGATTAGTGGGAAGACCAGGAGGATGGAGGGAGCTAGGACCCAGGGGTCCTCTGGTCAGTGGTTGGGCAGTACACAAGGTCAATATAAAGTTGTTTGAGCTATGTGTCCAATGAGAAAAAGATGTTTAAGCATCCAGACAAAATTCAAAAGGATCTTTTAGATGTGAGATCTGACATCTCCCTTCTGTTGTTTCGGTTTCCTTCCATCTCCGTTTAATCAGGGAAGAGAGTGCACTGATAACTACAGGACCCTGCTCAGTGTTCATCTCAGAACACCAGGTTGGGAGAAATGCACGCCTTCAAAGACAGGAACAGCAACACAAATATATGAAAGACTTTCAGTAATGAGTGAAAGTAATGAAAGGAAAGACATTGTGAAATGGAAATGCCCCTGTACTGTAAGGACTTGCCGCCTGTTCATCAGAATGATAACCTCCAGATGTCAGCTCCAGGCCTGCAGGGCTGACTGATGCCCCAGCGACATGCAGCATTGCTGGGAGTAGAGCAGCCAGCTGGTCTGCCTCCCAGCTCTGGGCCTGAGGAGGAGGAGCCCCCAGGCGGATCTGGGACTGATTTCACACTGACTGCCTCCTGTTTACACACACACACACACACAGACACACACACAGAGAGACACACACAAACATGCATCACACATCCACAATCCACCTTTCAGGCAGTTTTTTTCCTTGGCTTTTTTTTGCCTCTGTAATTGTTGCAATGTCTGTCACAGTGCCAGCTTCGCCAGGCTGTCATTTGCCATGCTGTTTGGAGAGGGAGTCACATGGTCTCTCCGCAGTGATATCATCCATGAGCAGACTCCGAATAAAGGCTCTCTCTCTGCTCCTCTCTGCTCTGTCCTGGCTGCTTGGCACACACGATAGAGGAATGTGAGCGCATGTCAGTGCCAGATGCATCCAACCCATTATCACCAGTCCTGATGTCCTGTATTCGTCAGCATACTCGAGCCCTGATAGCCAAGGAGAGCTTTATGACTGTTATTCAACAGATAGCTGTGTGATGGAGATTGGGTGTTTATCATACATTAGGGGGAACACATTGAGGCGCCATAATTGAATATTTAGGAGACGTTTTTTCTTTTTCTTTTGGTAACTATCTCGTCCATATGTATAAGTGCCGGTATATTTACATGGTGTCCGTGCTTTGTTTGACAGCTTTTTGTGTTCTCCATCATCTGGAACCTCCCAATCTTCCTCTGTTTGTGATTGTGGTGCTCCCCCTGCTAGACACACACAGTCACACACGAGCACGCACACACACATACACACACTCACACTAATTCCACCTGCCACCCATGAAAGGACTGGCACCCTCCCATCTCGCCCCACTGCCCCAGCGCTGGTACCTGTGAGCGTTGTGGATGAGCGGTGTTGGAGCGAGAGTTATCTTATCTGGGAAACCCATCTGGTCCCTTATCCCTTACCTCCCCCTCTCTTGTCCATCTCCTCTCTCTCTCTCTCTCTCTCTCTCTCTGCTCTCTCTCGTCTCTCTCTCTCTCTCTCTCTCTCCCCCCTCTTCCCTCATCCACCCCCCTCTCTCCACTCCTGTACCCCTCTCTGCCCCTGTCTTCTTCCTCTCTTCCCCCTCTCTCCTCCCTCTCTCCCCCTCTTTCCCCTCTCTCCTTCTCTCTCACCTCTCTCCCCCTAGCTGCTGCAGGACTACCACTGCAGCTACCGTGAGACTTGCCGCAACCCCTGTAGTTAAATCCATTAAGCTGTAAGAATTAAAACCAAATCGGGAAATATACAGTATGTTTGCCCAGGTTTAGCTTACATCTGTCTTTCTCATCTGAAAACCCCACAGCAAGGTTATTAATAGGCTGACCATTCCGTGTGTGTGTATGTTGGTGTGCACATTTGTGTGTGAGTGTATGTTTGTGTGTGCGGGTGTTTGATTTCTTGAAGGCTTCCAAGATGCGTAGATGTGTGTCTGTTTGTGGACACACAGTGTGCTGGTTTAACAGAGGAATTTGGGCTTAACGTGACAGCAGTGGAGAGTATGTGTATGTCTGTGTGGGGGAGCAGAGGCAACAACAGGATTACAGGATTACACCAAGCAGCAGTGTCAGACATGGGCATACAGAACACCTTCATGTGTGTATGGAGAGACCTAAACACTGCTTAGTGCACACATCCTCTCAAATACCAGAAGATATCACATTTTAAATTAAACTGCTTGCACTATCACATGGTTAAGCTTTTCTATCATTTTTAGACCAAACGATGTTCTACAGGTTAAAAGTAGAACAATACAGACCAACAAGGGTTTTACTATTGTATCCCTTTTTATTTATTCTGCTCTCTCCTTTCATCCCCTGTCATGCTGAGAGTTACTGTCTTGGTAAACTAAGACCAGTGGATCTGGGCTGTAATCTCCCACTGCCTTTCACCAATCAGCAGGATCAAGGGGGGTTCCCACACCCTGTTCTGCCTCTCATTAAAGTGATATTTCATCAATGCGCCCTACCCGGATTTAATGTCACGGGGATCATCCCAGGAGCCAGTGCTGCTGTGTGGCCCAGTCAGGAGTCCAAGCAGGGGACTGCCTGATGCTGTGTGGCCCAGTCAGGAGTCCAAGCAGGGGACTGCCTGATGCTGTGTGGCCCAGTCAGGAGTCCAAGCAGGGGACTGCCTGATGCTGTGTGGCCCAGTCAGGAGTCCAAGCAGGGGACTGCCTGCTGCTGTGTGGCCCAGTCAGGAGTCCAAGCAGGGGACTGCCTGCTGCTGTGTGGCCCAGTCAGGAGTCCAAGCAGGGGACTGCCTGATGCTGTGTGGCCCCAGTCAGGAGTCCAAGCAGGGGACTGTCTGCTGCTGTGTGGCCCAGTCAGGAGTCCAAGCAGGGGACTGTCTGCTGCTGTGTGGCCCAGTCAGGAGTCCAAGCAGGGGACTGTCTGCTGCTGTGTGGCCCAGTCAGGAGTCCAAGCAGGGGACTGCCTGATGCTGTGTGGCCCAGTCAGGAGTCCAAGCAGGGGACTGCCTGCTGCTGTGTGGCCCAGTCAGGAGTCCAAGCAGGGGACTGCCTGCTGCTGTGTGGCCCAGTCAGGAGTCCAAGCAGGGGACTGCCTGATGCTGTGTGGCCCAGTCAGGAGTCCAAGCAGGGGACTGCCTGATGCTGTGTGGCCCAGTCAGGAGTCCAAGCAGGGGACTGCCTGATGCTGTGTGGTCCAGTCAGGAGTCCAGGCAGGGGACTGCCTGCTGTGGCAGGCGGGAGAGGCCTCTCATGGACATAGAAGACATAAAGACATGGAAGTTGACCTTTGAGGACCATGCAGGCCAGCTGTAACCCGGCTGCTTTTGTTAGATAGATGGTCAGATGCCTGATAATATCCTTTCTACTGTTTTAGTAACAGTGGGAAGTGACTGTGGTATGGTATTCCCCGCTATACTGTATAAGTCCCACTTGGTCTGAGACTGTGCTGTATACTGTATCTATCTATCTATCTATCTATCTATATAGAGAGAGATATACTGTTTTACTATCATTTCAATTAACAGTTTTGATCCGAAAATAAATGAAAAATTCATAATATCAATGTCTACTGATGGAGGTCATGATTGTGTCTTCGTGCAGGTTGGTGTGGAGGAGATGCTGTCAAAGGTGTGGGACTCCCAACCCAGAGTCATCAGGTTTCCACGGAAACATCAGAGGAGTTCCTCTGTCAACGGGCTGAGACGTCAGAAGCGAGACTGGGTCATCCCACCAATCAATGTCCCTGAAAACTCCAGAGGTCCCTTCCCCCAGATGCTTGTCAGAGTAAGTGACAGTTATTACGATCAGCACCACACACTGGGATCTAGTCCAACAATAAGGCCAATGAGACATGTTCAAGTTCAAGTTTCTCTGTTAACCTCGCAAGCTCGACAGCAAGCTAGACAGACCCATATTTTCTTTCCATGGGCCTCTAAAGGCAAGCTAGTAATGACTAGAGGCTGGAATAGAATGCACATTTCATCGCCACTGTGGAGGCGACATCAGCACTCTTGTATTTTCTATCAAGTGACACCAGCAGGTGAAGAGGTATCCACTCATCTCAGATTGCAGGCATGATACCAAGTGGTTTGTCTGGAGATTTGAAACCTGTATATGACAAATAAACCAAAGATACAAAGCAGAAAAGGGAAGATCAAAAATGCTTGTGTAATTATTGTCTAACTCTTCCCTTTTATAAAGGCACATTCTCAATTTGACTGCCTATTGTCTGTAATTGGCTTGGGGTGTGTCCAGTCAGCCTGTAGCAAGCTTGCATGGATTACTAACAGGATAGTGTGGTGCGACCCTTTCATTTCTGCAGCTCTGGAGGAGCTGTGGTGTGACAGTGTGGATCTGAACTGCCGTCTCTTATCAGTCACCCAGACAGACGTCCATGCTGGGGACAGCTCTCACTGGGCCTCCACACATGCACACAGACACACTAGCAAACAAACACACACACACACACACATAGGTTTCTTCACGCCCATTTGTACAGCGCAGCTTACATTCCCGGATTACTGAAATCGCCTTTCACCAATGTGTCGGCAAGAGGGCAGATTTTCCACCAAAGCGACAAAAAACTCACCCTCATCAACACACACACTGCAAGGCCACCGCGTGTGAGCGGAGGCGTGGAATTGTACCTCCCTGCAGGAGAAAAGGACCTTACTCTATCCTTTTTGCTCATGTTGGGTGTTAGATTGCTGGATTTAGTAATACCACAGGGGTTGCTTTGAACTGGTGTATGTGTGTGTGTGTGTGTGTGCGTGCGTGTGTATGTGTGCGTGTGTGTATGTATGCGTGTGTATGTGTGTGTGTGCGTGTGTGTCAGCCGTGTGTTCTCTGCCACGGGAATATGATTCATGTCTACTGGCCTCTCAAGATACTCCATTCTAGACCAGCGTATTGAGAAAGACTGGAAAAATCACAGTGGGATTTAGGTGTTCCTTGTATTTCCCTTGTCTGAGAAATGTCCACAGTTCATTCCAGAATGCACTACCTCTTCTGCTAAAGGAACACCGAGGATCTTGGGTTACATAGGTGAGAAACTCACTCACATAGTTGTGTTCTCCAAAGGTTAAAAAGACAATTCACTTTTGAGTGTAATTATTTGTTTTCATCTGCCAGCTCAGTGCCTCCAGTATCACTCTCGTGTTTTAGTTCAGAATTGATCAGGCCAGTACATGTCCTCATCATCATCATCATCATCATCATCATCATCATCATCTCTAAGCAGGTTGTTGCACCACGTTGAGCCAATGCTGTCTGGTTGCAGATCTAATGATGTGGAACCAAAGACTATTGTAGTATTCCAAGTAAAGATGCCCCATCTATCATATGTTGTAGAAATGAGACTCTCATCAGAAGGTTTCTCAAAAATAGAGACTTGAGACAGAATATATTTCAAGGCAACGTGGCTTGGTGGTTTATTCAGCGAGGCAGATGCAGCATCCACAGGTTCAAAAAGCAATCAAAAGGCCTCACATTTCCTTGGACATTTCATTATATAGACAATAAGGGATCAAACCCCCGCCCTGTCTGATACAATGACATAACCCTCAGAAGGTTCTAGAAGGTTTTTTAACCCGTTCCTATCCACCCCAAAACTGCGTGTGCACCCCCTGGCTCTTTAAGTGTTGATCACTTCTCTCTTCTTCTCAAAACCCCCAGAAAGCCCCTCCTTCACATGTTTCAGTTTCAACTCTCAACGAACCCCAGGATCCCTAATCTCAACCCAGTGTTTCCCGCTCCCCCTTGACTACACCAGCTTTTAACCCTCTTTTAACCCTCTTTTTAAGTCCTCCTCTTAAGGACATGTCCATCTAGTTGCTGGGTCTAACAGTCCATTATTATATAAGATACACACATAACAGCCCATCCCACTCATAACAGCCCATCCCACTCAAAACCACACACTCTTTCCCACACTACGTGCCTAACCTCTATTTCTTTATACTTTCCATTGTTCTGGCTAAATGCAGTTCTTAGAGTGTATTTGTTAACTGCGTAGGCTCTAAGTGCGCAGGCCCCAAGTCCTCCATCTTAGGCCCCAGAATCTGACCCCTATGTGTACGTCACCGTTTGCCACCCTGCCCCATAATCGATTTCTCACAACACATACAAAGGGAAAATGATCCCCATGTGACCAACACAGTTATACACCCCATGTGACCAACACAGTTCTACGTCACTGCTGGGCAATAATGAAATGTTCAATTCACTCACAAGATGTCAAGTTGTGTTGCTTTGAAAACATTGACTAGCAATTGTGCTCAAATCTAATTGACTTGAAGTAACTTTATTCTTATTGATTTTAAATGAAAACAATATGTTGTACTCATAAAATAAATATTAGAGTATAGAAACATCGTAGATAGATACTACAGAGAGAGAAAAAGAAAGATGAGAAGAAAAGAAACAGCCTTAGATGGCAGTTGTAGGTGAGAGCGAGTGAGAGAGAGAGACAAAGATAGGAGAATAGACAGAGGGGAAGAGAGAGAAGGCATTACGAGGTTGTAGTAAATCTGCCAGGTGAGAAAGGCCAGCATTAGTTTCAGGCCATTTGTGGCATTCTCATCTCAGCTGTCTCCTCCAGCACCCACAACTAAAGCCAGTGAGGCTGAGCTGATGGAGTCCAGTCATCAAGAGGAGAGATGAGCTCCTCATCTGCTCCTAACCACACCTCACCTCTGACTCCTGGTCCTACTGGCAAATAACAGAAACTAATTATGAAGAGAGAAAACAGCAGATAGGGCACAGCACAGCTGCCATGTGAGAGACTTTGATTGAAGTTATGATATCTGAAGGCAAACGCCCACTCAGGAGTGAGATCGAGAATTGCAGCTGAAATCTTGTCTGCTGGCTTCTCGGCTTTATATTAAACTCAAGGATTTCAAGGACAACCCTGAATTAATGCAGGCAGACACTAATCACAACTGGCTCATTCTGCTCTTTTAACAAAGGGAGCCAATGAGGCCGAGTTGTAGACGACACCCTGAGGTAGACGATGTGCGCTCCAGTTCTCCCTCACCTTATCCACGTCTGGAGGCTGGAAATTTACATCTGCTGATGTGTGATGCATTCGCAGAACTTGGTCTACAAGCTCAATGGTTAAATTAAACAGTAACGTGTCTGTTTTCGGAACAAAGACTGTCAGATTATCTAAATTGGCTGTGTGGGGGGGCAAACATTTCAACAATGCGGCAATGTACCAGCTACAGTACTGCATCGTTTGTTGTTTTGTATATTGAACACCATGGTGGTCATTTATCTAAACCTGCATTCTTGATGCAGGATCTATGATGTGAATGTGTGTGTGAGTGCAGATGCTGATGCAGGATCTATGATGTGAATGTGTGTGTGAGTGCAGATGCTGATGCAGGGGGGCTCCTTAGTGCATGTGTGTCCACTGTGACAGCATCCCCAGTGGGACAATTAAAAGGTGACAGTCCCATCAGGCCTTGCATCACTAAGGCACAGACTCGGGTGACTGACTGAGACCTGTGCCCCTAACTAAATACCTGTCAGTCCAATGTGCTCAGCCTTAACCTCTCTGGTACCTCCCTCCGAGCCCCACAATGCCACTCCTTGGCAGGCCTCTCGCCTACCGTAGCCAAACACAGCCCCCATTTAGACCTGGCCTCCCCTTTCCTTGGCTGGACCTTTGCAGCCCGTGGCGTGCCAGTAGGCTCTAACGCAGCCTGAGGGTGTTGGTGATTGGCTGGGTTGTCAGAGCTGCTGTGGCCAGTGCCTTCAGCAATTGTCCTATGGGATGGACTGGTGGCAGGCACCTGGGTAGCGGAGCAGGATTGGATAATGGTGGGTGAAGCTGGCTGAGGATGGTGGAAAACCGTAAGAGCAGCACAAACCAAGCCTCCTCCCCCTCCGTCTGCCTCACAGCAGTCAGACACATCTTTACTCTAATTATACAGAGTGTTTTCCCCTGTATGCTAGTCTCTTGTGGGCTGCCTATTGTTCTCGGGCTGGAAGACCTCTGGGAGTGAGCAGAATGCTGTCGTTTAACGACTCGTCTGTCTCCAGGGCCCGCCGTCTTTATGGGAAGAGAGGAGAAGCAATGTCCACCTCCTGCATTCGCTCTGGAGAGTAGAGAAATGTGGCCGACTTCATACTGCAGATAGAATTGCTGCATTTGCTCTATTCTTCCTTTGCAGAGACTGGAGGGAATTAATTCCATTGTTAATGCAGAGAGACCACTGGTACATTTCAGGAAAGTCCATGCTTTTCAGAGCTCTCATCTAAATTGTCTTGCTAATGCAGTAATTGGCTTTTTGAGTTAGTTCTTAACTTCCATTAATATTTGTTCTTTCGCTAATTGCCTATTTGTCCTTCTCAGCCATTCTACAGCATAGTTTGCGCCCGAGTCTGTGTTATGGTCTCCAGGGCGGTATTTCATGCACGTGTACACAACTGTACATACATGTGTGTGCGTTGGTGCCTGTGTGGGTGTGAACAGGTGTGTCATAATAGCGAACCATAATCTAGTTGTAGTAATAGCTAAATTAATTAACTGCCTATAGATTAGTCCCCATTTCAACTGATTTATGATGTTGCGGCAAAAGTATTGTTTCTATCAGTGATACATTTGTACATTTAGTCATTTGGCAGACGCTCTTATCCAGAGCGAGTTACAGTAGGTACAGGGACATTCCCCTGAGGCAAGTAGGGTGAAGTGCCTTTCCCAAGGACACAACGTCATTTCCATGGCCGGGAATCGAATCGGCAACCTTCTGATTAATAGCCCGACTCCCTAACCGCTCAGCCATCTGACCATCATATTCACTTTTACATGGATTTATATTTATAGAATCACCATTTACATATCAATAATCCATCATTATAATCTGTAGAATCAATTTCTTAACTATAAAATGCATCAATATACATATACAGATTTGTGCTGTGAGTTAATGATTTGTAAACATTTATAAATGACTCTAAATGTGAAATCCTAATATATTGTTAAACTTGTAAATCACGTGTTACACATTTTTGCCTAAATCCCCCAAAAAAATTATCCCTTGTGTTTGGAAGCTCAACACAAGTGTTGCTGAGTCAATAAATGATTCTTAGGTACAAATCATTCAAAAAACAAACAAACAGAAGGTTTGCACTTTCTTTGATCACAGAAAAATATAACATATAAACATTATTATTAGTAAATGTTTATGTCAAGGTAATGTAATGTAATTAGTGTTATAAACTCCAGAGAGAAAACCAGGATAATGATTTCTGTAATTCTAATTAAAAAAACTTTTATGAACATACATATGTACCCATGATCACAAAATGTAACAATTTCAAAGGATGCAAGAGCATTTATTGTATGTCTTGAAATGCACTTAATAATTAATAATGAATGATTCTTCCATCCGCTGTTGCACAATACCTTATTCACCCCCACCCCTCAAAACATCTCCCTGAGAGGGAAATCAATCACATAAATAATGGCTCTCTCAGGAAGGACTTTTGACAATAAAGCCCATTGATGCACGTTATTACCTCTGAAGACAAACTTTTACATTGCATTGTGCAGTTTATGTTCAAAGACAGATGTACAGTACATGAAGGTTGTGTTCACACAGTACTGAATTTCTTTACAGCAATTAAGTGCAAAATATTACAGTACAAAATGATGATGTTTCCCAGTGTGTCAGGTGGCAATGGGGTGGGTAGTAGTCCTACAGAGAGCGTGTGCAGAATGGCTGAGTGTGAACGTCAACAGTAAATCAGGAACACCTCCATTGGTGGCAACTCTCACACTGTCCATGGACAAAAAGGTACAGAGAGAGAGAGACAGAGACAGAGACAAAGAGCAGACATGAAGAGAGAGAGAGACAGAGAGAGATAAATAATAAAGGTAAAAATACTGCCCAGTATGTATCAATATGCCACAACCTGAGAGACAGTGAGTGACCTAGACACACAATGCACACACACAAAGCACACACACAGCATATGTGTGACTGACATGTGTATGTGTGTATATATTTATATATTTACATTTGAGAGAGAGAGAGAAAGAGAGAGAGATAGAGAGCGAGAGAGAGAGAGAGAGAGAGAGAGAGGGAGAGAGAGAGAGAGAGAATCCACAGTGCTTTGTTCATTTCCCTATCCGCTCCCAGTCTGTAATGGCCTGTGTGCAGCAGCTGTTCTTCATGGGATCAGGGATAACAGTGTGCGACTACAGCTGACAGAGGCTCTCACTTGAGATATTAAACCAGAGTTTTCTGCAGCTCTTTCTCTTACAAGCCCACACTTTTTTTCACAGAGCCTCTAAACTCACACTTCAATATTTCTTACAGGACATGTAAGGTTTATTTTTGTGCAATGATGGAAAGTTTGAAAGTTGCAAAAACTCCTTGCTGGAATTTAGTTTCCGATTGATAGCCTCTCCCTCCTTCTGTTACTTTGTTTGTATCTGTGGGAGAATGCCCTATGTAACAGTAGAATGTATCTGTCACCATGAGAAGGGGATATTTGTTCTGTCAGCTCTTTGAAAGCAGACAAGCACACAAGCAGGAAGGATCAAAGCTGGAATTTAAGGGGAAGTCAAAACAAAACATGTACGTTTGCCATTTGTCTGATGTTCAACAAAGGAAACAGATGACAAACAGAGAAAGAGGAAACATTACAAAAAGATTAGAGGTTGCGGTTGCATTATTGTACACGGTATAGATAAATAGATGCAATGTTCCCAGGAATGTGACAATATGAACATCATTGGTCAATACTGACATTACTGTAATATTACTAAAACACAACATGTTGGTGTAATTTTAATCCCTTTTTATAGAACAGAACATGCACTGAACATGTGCAGTATGTAGGTATGAGCAAACCCGGAAATCTTTGGTTCAGAAGATTCCCAGCAAAAGTGTCACGTGACCCCCCAATGAGCCAGACACAAGCATTTTCCTCAAATGAACTCCAGGTCATTTTCAGTTCAACTCTGTGTTGAGTCCTAGCCCTCATGTAGATACATACCTTACCTCACTGTCATAACCTTCGCCAGTAATGCCATTTATTTTATGTGTAAAAAAACAAACATCTGAGATAAAAGAAATCCTAGGTAAATATGCTAATGCTACAGAACATTGCATTTTCATTGTATCAAGCCAACCAGCAACAGCCATACAGTATCAAGCTAAGGTTACCACTAATATCCTTCCTACAACACCCACTAACAAAGTCACCTGAAGTAATATATGGATATTGGCAAATGTCTTTGTTTATGCATGTGTACATGTGTGTGCATGTATATTGGAGATGAAGAGATTGTACAGTATGTGAGAGAAATAAGCATAAAGCAGATGTACAGTATATGATATGTACGCAGACTGTGAGAAGGACTGGAGGTGTCCAATCTAATTCCCGTTAAAGCCATGCAGAGATTTACAGAGAGCTCTTAATTAGGGGTGACAGCTCTGACGGCTAAAGCGTGACAGAGAATGTCCCAGAAGTCTTAGTCATCTCCTGTCTCCTGAGTGGCTGGCAGCCTGGCGCAGTCTGTCTGTCATCCCTTCCTCCCAGGATGCAATATTATGACCACAGCTTAGCTCCTGCATGTAGACCTTAAAATACTTCCATAGCAAAGCATGCAATTGGGAAATTTCCAAGCAATTTGTATCTGAAGCTGATAATGATACAAATAGTCTAAGCCCCCTCCAAGTTCTAAAGATAATGAACTCAATTGTATGGTTTCTCAGGGTTATTGTCTGGATGTATTGGGTTTATTGAACGACTCCCAGATTGCCTTGTGTAGCACTTGACTCTCTACCCCAGGTCAGGTGTCTAAAGACTGCTCTGGGAGAAGATCACTGATGATGGGGCCGATAAAAACTCATCACATACAGGGACTGGTGTGGAACGAAAGGCTAGAGTCTTAAACCATTAAATGTGGGAAACATAAAAATTCTATCAAAGAGTGTAAACCACATCATTGTGTGACATTAGCCTGTAGCACCCTGTAACCCATAATGATCCCCTGAGTACCGGTAGCACACAATGCCTTCATTATTTCTTGAATAGTTTCCTGGAAGTGTGGAAGGAAGCCTATAATGGAAGAATACCATGTGAACAGATATCCAGGCTTCAACATTTGAGCTTAGCGCAGAGTAAAATGTCGATATTCATAACATCTGTGACATTTTATTTATCCGTCCCTTGAAGGTACAGACATTTAGAAAACAGGAAATATTGAATCTGTGCAAAATCGAACCTCCATATTAGTGAAGATTTTCGAATGTTCATATTCTATGAAATGTCTGACAGAATGAACACCCATTGGATTAAATCAACGATTAACGGTTAGCTTTACCACTCTCAGAACAACCAAAATGCTTGCCATATTTATTGGATGCAATATATACAAGAATATCCAACAGATGTCCCTTTTCTATGAAAGAACATGGGTCGCTGTTATGACAGTTTGTGCTGTTTATTCAGAAATTAAACATATTTACAACATACACACAGAAACAGATGAACCAACAGAGGAGTTTCAGACACACAAAACTTCCCAGTGAGTTCATTAGAGACTCAGCCGAGCTAAAGCAATGGAAATGTATTCCTTTAAAATCTCTCTGTGCTTCTGTGCTCCTCTCTCCCGGGAGAGTTCAACAGAACGCTAATTCCTCATCTGATTCCTCCTCTTGCTACAGATGTAGCTCTCTCCTCACTGATCGCTTCTCCCTGGGGATCCAGCAGTTGTCAGTAATGAAGGAAATCACTGCAAGCTCTACAAATGGGTCACTTATTTCATGTCTGGTCTGTCCTGTCAGACTCCTAACCCTTCCTTTACACCCTCCATTCAGGACTATTTTTGTCACATTTCAGTCCCTAACAAGGAAGTGTGGGGAGAGATGCAGGGGTAGCTTTCATCATTAGTACTCCATTCAAACAACTCAATCGAGCAGTCGCCACTCAGGGGAGTCACAAGACTCGGAGAGGCCGTGCCTCTTCATTTATTCAATTTATCGATATAAAGAGTCTTCATTAAGAGACACTTGCAAATGTGTCATGGGGTCTCAGGTGGCCTTAAAGTGGAATTTTAAGCAGGCGTGGAAGCTGAGGCAGTGTGACATGTGAGAGCATCTTCCTCCTCGAGGGGCTGTTAAACCGATGTGTGGACCGCATGCAGCACGGCTTTGATGTTCCAGTGATGAGAGAACACACACAAACACACTCGCACGCTCCAGTCTTCATGGGGACGTGTGTATATAGTATGGCAGCTGGATATTTTATATGTGTATATCTCACTTTATGGCCTTTTCAATTATTGAACTGGGGTGGTCCTTTTGATCTATGCAAAGGAACCCACAACGCGGAGCCATTGCCTGTCAATCACTTGCCTTTCCGTATACGCACACACACATGTATACACACTCTTAGAAACGTATCTAGGCATATCAGAAAGGCTGGGCACATCTAAAATGGTTGCTTTGTAGCTGTGTTAAACAGGGGTTTTGTACTAATTGCACAACATTTACCTCCAGTAATTGGGTTCCACAATCCTGCAATTTCCCGTACGTCCATAATAGGTAGTTCTGGAGAACAGCATGCCACACAGCCACGTACATAATTGTTCATGTGATCCAGTATTATGAGGGATGTGGGTGTGAGTGTAACATATCCACGTGATGTAGCATAACATCATTGTCCAATTAAGCCCCCGAGTGAACAGTGATCAGAGCTGGCAGAGTGGTATGGTTGAGCAGGTATGATCAAATATGCTGCCGCCATGGCCTCCACCCACGCACGTGCTCTGAGAGGGATGGATCATCACACACAGAACATCTATATCAGGCATTAGAGCTCCTGTTTGAATTGATTGAGTAAATGGGAAAGAGGTCTCTGACAGCTCACGGGAGAAGATTGCCCTGGAAGGCCGAGGATGTGGGAGGAATGTGTAGGAAAATGAAGAGAGGGGTATCGTGTTCAAACAGAGAAATGTTTTATGCAAAAGCAGTGTTGCCAGTCGACGGATAAAGTAATTTCGTTTTTACGCATGATCTCCAGCCCCACAGACCAAGGAAATTGCATGGAAGGGAGAGAGAAGAGTCTTCTATGTTTCCATTTGACTGTGTGATTACCCCTCTGACTGGTACCTGCAGAGATGGTTCCATAGAAGAAAGGGAGCTAATATTTTGGTTATGGGGAGGGGTGGCGAGGGAGGGGGGTCAGGGTCGGGGTTAGGGTTGGGGGAGTGGAGGGGGGGGTTGAACATTTGTGTTTTTAATTACAGGCTTCAGTTCGGCGTTACAAATTCTACCATGGCCTACCATGAAATGCTACAGTGGAATCAGGCAGACCGATGTCTGTGTACAAACACACCACAACTCAGATGGTGCTCAGCCTCCAAGTTGTTTCATCTCCTTTCATAACCCCCAGGGTGGTCCCTTCTCCAATGCTTCCTTCTCTACAGCATCACAAGTGTGCTGATCAATCACATAGAATTTATAAAGGATCAGATTTTTTGGGGGTGGTTTTCCAGTCAAATATACATGCTGCTGTACCATGCTACTGTGTGTTACCAAACCTTGAACCCTGCCCAAAGCTGACAGGAGAAACAGTTTTCATTTGGCTTTAGTGAGCACTGCTTAGAAATGTTTTATTGGGGACATTATTTACTGCTGTGGCCTTGAAAAACTGACACATGAAAACTTGCCCCACATCCTTTCTGGTGTGCTGTTCTGTATGTATTATTTCACAGTGACATTTCTATGTGATCTTAGAAACACTGTTTATTTATGTCTTTCCTGAGAGCAGAAACAACGCCAAATGCTATTCTGAACTTTCAAAACTGATATGCAAGTAGTTGCTTTCACCATGTGAGAACTGTGACATATGCTCGATCAGTCATCTGTCGGAAATAAAGATTATTTCCAGCCATGACTGAATGACGAATGACGAACATTCAGACGAATGACACATGAAGGCCTGCATTGCCAACATTTTTAATGATCAATGTTTTATCTAATAGTGCTTCTGTTGCTCTCTCTCTCTCTCTATCTCTCTCTCTCTCTCTATCTCTTTCTCTATCTCTCTGTGTCTCTCTCTGTGTGTCTCTCTGCCTCTGCCTTTGTCTCTCAGATTCGTTCAGACCAGGACCAGGACATCGGGATTCGTTACAGCATCACAGGAGCAGGGGCAGACCAGCCTCCCAGTGACATCTACAACATAGACCCTGTTCATGGCAAGATGTATGTCACCAGACCGCTGGACAGAGAGGAGAGAGCCTCCTACCATGTAAGTACATCACTCCTGTCCCTCACAAGTCAGTCTGGTCGTCTGTTTGTCTATTTGTCTGTTTGTTGGGTAATTGTTATAATTTGACAGCTGTAGCAACACTACAGAACCATGACAGACGCTGAACATTCTGAGAACAGATCGTTCTGTTCCCTCAGAACTATCTCAATGGAACCAGGCTATTCTCTCCGAGTAATGCCAAGACCAGAAAGGAAAGGAAGATTGTCTTGACGAAGCACAGATTTCCACAGCCTCTCAAGCTGTCAATTACTTTAGATGTAGCTTTTCCTACAGACAGACAGACAGAGAGAGAGAGAGAGAGAGAGAGAGAGAGAGAGAGAGAGACAGAGAAAGAAAGACTAAGATACACAAAGAGAGTTTGAGCGTTGAAGAGTTGCAGTGTGATTGTCGGCGTTAATGAGCAGGGGCTCTATTATGTGTGTGTTTACACCACAAGGGGATCATATCACACCAGGAGGTGTTCCTTCCTCTCTCTGTCTGTCTACAGCTGCCTAAAGACAGACAAAGACTCCGAAACAGGTACCCCCCCCATGGACTATAGCTGCACACTTAGTCTGACAGCTTCACAGCTATCACACATCTGTCCTTACCAACCCCCCACCTCTCACAGCCAAACCATTCTCACGCCTGACTCCTCTCTACCGCAGGACTCACAGAGCAGTGGGATGTAGTCATGTGTTATTTTATGACAATCATGTGTCAGTAGGTACAATATCGAGTGAAAGTTAACGTCAAGTATATATTTCCATCGCAGGCATTTTACAGGACATTAAGTGTGTTAATACACGTCAACTTCTGGACTCCGACCCAAACACACACTTTCACGCATTCCTCTCGGCCATCATTTCTCTTTCATCTGACTCCTGAGCTTCCCCCGTCCACTCAGTGACACACGTGTGCGTGTCAGTCCAGTAGTTTGTCTCTTTGATGACGGAGACGCCAGGCTGTCTGTACACCTGCTCCTGCACATCTCTACTGGGAGTGATCCGTGCGGCCGTCAGCACCTGACAGCCTCTAAACCATTTTGAATGGACCGTGGCGCTAGATGCTTCTTCCAGTGATAAAGAGGTAGTCTGGGCGTGCCTGGGAGGCAGCAGACAGACCCCATCAACGTTTGGGAAGCACTTGTTTTGACGGCGGTTGTGGAGTTGTCTCCCTGGCGGTTCTTGGGACAGTCCTTCTGCATGCTAATGACAGCTCAAATATACACATTAGCAGTCTATACATTTCTCATAGAGTCCTCCAGGCTCTCGGATTCCATTTCCGATGAAATTACATTACACACTCTATCTCTCTCTCTCTCTTTCTCTCTCTCATTCCCTATCTCTCTCTCTCTCACACACACACACACACACACACACACACACACTAACCCTCTCCCCTCAGCATGCAGAGCCAACAGCTGAGAAAACAGATTGAACTTGTTTGTCTGTTGGTTTCTCTCTCTGTTTGTTTGTTGTGCTCTGGACTATGGCGATCCATCATCTAGGGATACATTAGTGGCTGAAGTTAGGGGGTTTGATATGCTTCTGAGCTTGTGTGGGAACGGTGCACGCATGTGTCCATGTGCGTCTGTGTGTGTCTGTGTCTGTGTGTGTGTGTGTGTGTGTTAGTCTCTGTGGGGTGCGAAAACATGGTACTGTGTGCGGGAAGCTCTCTAAATGACGGTAAGTATGGATGCTGTAGCTGGGGGCTCCACTGTGCTGGTCAGACCTCCACTACAGTCCAGCTCATCGTCACTCAGTGAAAAGTGGAAATATTCAGCCTCAGACTGGTCGATTGTGCAAGGCTATGACTGAGACAGTTCCTATATCCTGGCTGTTTTGTTCAATCATTTCTTCTCATTCCATTATGTTTTAAAAGAGATTACGCATTCCCTTTCAGAAGAAGGGCATTCCGTAGGTGTTTGAATCTGTTTCGCCTATACTGTCGGATTGTCTGTTGTCAGACCATATAAGGCTAGGATTAGGGCTCAGATATCTGGATTTGGACACCTCACAATGTTCCTTGTCTTGTAATTGCAATGATCCACAAATAGACTCGATCCAGGAAATATGGCTAGATAGTGTCTAAGGTGTTGCATCTCCAACAAAAACGTCAGTTTTATGTCAGATCGCACGTAGATTTTACTATTCAAATACTATTTAGTCAACAGACTCCAGACATGCACTGTGATACTAATGTGTGTGTGTGTGTGTGTGTGTGTTAACAGCTCAGAGCGCATGCTGTGGACATGAATGGGAACCAGGTGGAGAACCCCATTGACCTTTACATCTATGTCATTGATATGAATGACAACCGGCCCGAGTTCCAGAACCAGGTTTACAACGGCTCTGTGGCGGAGGGATCCAAACCAGGTAAGGGGAACTCAACACGGCCACATGGTCTGCATGAAGCCTGCATGATGCTAAGTATTAGCAAATCAGTTTGGATTGTAAACGTTTCAAAGGAGTCTGTGTAGCCTGCATTGCTCAAATGGATTATTAAGAGATCACGCATTGTAGATTTTAACAGTGCAAGTGTTCAGGGAACAGTTGTGTGCAGTTTAAAGGCGAGATGAGTTTTGCACTCGCACTCAAGTCATGGTTGAAGTAAACTTGCACTCATGTCATGGTTGAAGGAACACTTGTTTAACAATGAGTCTCTGAGGAGAAATGTTAGATTTTATTGTGTCCAGGCAATGTTGAACTGCGAAGTGAATCTCAAGAGTGCTGGTAAACACTGTGAGAGAGGAGAAAATGTGTGTCTGCGCGTCTATTTGTGTGGTTTTTCCTCACCGGAGCGTGGATCTATTTTATACCGAGCATCTCTAATTAGCCAGAGCAACTAGACAAATCCCTAGAGGGACTTTCTTCTCCACTGTTTCTGAAAATGTAATAAATATATAAATAAATCTAGGGAACAGAAGGAGAAAGTTTGTTTGGGGGTTACAACAATGTCACAACGCTTTTGTGTTTCAGAAAATGTAGGTTGAAAAGCTAATTGACTAGACTCATTAATAATTGCTGTCAAGAATGTGCACAAACCACAAAGAATGTCTGGGTCTTTCCCCTTTGTTCTCTTAGATGTGATGAAATTTAAGGAAGGAAACACTATGTTAAACTACACTTGACTAATTGGCTGCTTGTGACAGTATGAGGATAGACTAAATGCCTAGTTTCTTTCACATTGCATTGAGGAGTGGAAGTCCTAACCTGAATGGCCCACTACTGTTTGTGTCGTCAGTACTGTCGGCCCTTGCGTGGTAAGGGGATGGCATGATTTAAGTTCTAACAAGGCCATGTTCTTTATCTGTAAGACCCACATTTCAAAGGTCCCTATCTTGTTACGGCTAATGAAACAAGAACCAGAAAAATCTCAGTTCTCACATGACCTACGCTCTGGGTGAAAGAGGCATTACTGGGTATTTTATTACTCCAGAAGCCAGTGGGACTGTGTTCATATGGGTGAAATAAGTATTTGGTGTGTCATTCCCTGAGCCAATTACAATTTCTCACACGTGGTAAATAAAAAGGAGGCTTTGAAAGAGTTAGCTAGTACGTAGTACCTAGCATTTAATAACACCATTACACTTATCTTACCGAAAAGCCTGCTTGTCCCTGACCGCATTAGTGAAGTGCCCAAAGCATTTCTAAACCAAAAAGCTAACAGTGCCTACAAATCTACATTTGATCAAAAACATTGTGCTGGGATGAGGCGATATCATAATATGTAAAACATAAATAACATAATATGTTAATGACCGGAAATAAATAAACTCTGCTTGGGGAGTGGCATTAACGTGAAGTGCATGCACACATTTAATTAAATGTATTTTTGCTGGTAAATATATAAATAGTTAATAAATAAATGTAAAGTGTACTAATGTGCGAATGACAACTCTCAACGCCTTCTTCGGATACTTCCACAACCTGCTCCCACTGTCTGGCAAACTATGCAAACTGAGAAACAAAAAAAACGTAAATAATGCATATGCCGTTTGAATATACCCTGTCAAGATAGAGCTGCAAGTGTCCTTGTAGAACTTGTTCAATCCACTCATGGATGAAAGCATCCACAGAGGGAGACCTAGAGGGAGCTGGCCTTATCACCATCACCAGATGCAATGCTGGGTATCAAATCAATCTATCAGCACCATTCAGTCGGACATGACATGTTTGCTATTCACTGCTGCAGGCCTACACCCATCAGGACACACAAGGAGCACCTAATTCAATTTGATTGGTCTTAAATGTATGAACTCTCACAATTATAATACGGACAGACTAATCCAATCTGATCTAAGTCATGTCTTATTGAGATCAGATGAGGAACTAATTCAATTTCATAGGGAGTCATGACCCGGGTATTCTGGGAGGAATTCCCTGGAAAATCCATCTGTCAAAGAGCATGGTCGATGAACCTATTTCAGACCATGAAACAAAATTAACACTGACAGCAAACCATTTATTTAGGATTTAGACATTATAAAATAGGTTGTGCTCCATTATAAAACAGATTAGGATTAGAGAGTCTTAAAGTATCTACCCCAAGTGTACAGTATTCTTTGGAATGTCCAACCGTACTTTTCCTCTTGTACTTGATCCTTTTTTTCTATACCCCTTTCAAAAGACATAGAAAGATCAAAACAGCCGACTGAGTGATTTCTCAAACACTCAATTTGGGGGATTTAAGAGTTTCTGTTGCCTCCTGGCTTGGGGGGCTAATTAGAAGCAGACATGTACCACTCAGGAGGAGAGGGATGGAGCCACAAAGGGGCTCAGCAACACAAGGATGTCTCAATCAGTGTAATGGACCCTGAGGGTGTGAACTATCCATTCTGGGCTGTGAGGACCATGGAACTGACGGAGTTTGATCTCTCAGAACTCTCCTGTAGTGGGAGCAACCAACCATAGATAGAGATGGACTTGGGTTTGGCAAACTTCCTCTCTGACTGTGGACAGCCACCTGGAAGTTCAAATGATCTATCTCTGCACGTACATGTAGATGCTGTACCTGCTTATGTTTATGATACTTTGGAGAGTTCAAGTTAGATCTTGTCGATATTAGACGTCTAGCTTGTGGAAAGTGTAGGGTAAGTGGAAGACAGCCATGTTTGTTACATGACAAGAACATCTTAGTCTTTTGGGGAGTTATTGATGTTGAAAGTTGAAAGTAAAAAAAACAATACATGTGAAAATAGAAACCATGTAAAAAAATATGGTTACTTTCGTTTTCGAAGTGTGTTGCAACGGCATGCTATAAGATCACCTATAATACTTGTGCACTGCTTCGTATCATTGTTCCCGTATCAAATGCGGCATATATTCCAGTGCGTTTTATTATTTACAAACACAAAGCTCCCATTCTGTTGGGTTGCGGTTTATAGAAAATGCGGATTTTTTTCAGAAGAATAAGTAACCTGGAGTACAGACATGTGCACCCGTCCGGTTTCACCTGCAGAAAGTTCCCATGTTAGTTACATGTTCTAAATCTTAGTGGGGTCATTTAAAGACCTCCGACTGCACTGAGGTGTGAACACTGTCAGATTTGAGGGCCATTTTGTGCTACCTTGTTTTGATTGTTTCCCTGCAGGGCTCTGCAGGGGTGTGTATGAGGAGTGGGTGGAGTTGAAGTGCCATCTGTTTGGAGTCCTCCGGGGGCCCACAGTGCCATTAGAGTCAGCTCTGTCCCCTTTGTCACTGTGTCCCCCTGAGACACTGTGTGGCTGCCACCTCTCCCTCCCTCCCTGCCTGCCTCCCTCCCTCCCTCCCTCCTTTCTCACCTCAGTCCTCTGTCGTTCTACTAATTCAATTTATTCAATGTCTATCCTCTTTTCTCAAACAACAGCTATCATCTTTCTGTATCCTCCTTTTCCCGCTTTTTCTCCTTGAGTACCGCCCTCACCACTTCCTTTTGCCTTGCTTTTCAGTGCTCTTGGTCTGCCCTCTGTTCCCTCTCCTCTTCCCATCGTCCCCTTTTGTCCCTGACCATTTGTTCCCGTACAATCTTTCCACATCAGTGTTTGCATTTCTGTTTCCCTCTGTCCTCCTCCACTCCTCTTCTCACCTCTCCTCTCCTCCCCTCACCTTCTTGCTCCCTGTCGCTTGCAATTGGAAAGGCAGGTGTGAATCGTAAATGTTTAGGTTCTTGAATCTAGATAAACCCCATTGGTAAGCTCAACTCCCCCAGGTGTCTATGTGACCGAACGACAAACACGCCTGCTTGCTGCCATTGAAATGTTCAGCTCCATTGGTTTTTGGTGGAAAAGCAATTAGGATTTTGAATCCGTTTTCAAATTAAAAAGGAATTAAATGGGCTCAGAGGTTAACCCTTTCAGGCATGGGCACCTTCCTGGACCAAGAGCAGCCTAAGCGTATTAGGAATTCCTCTTATTGAAATTAAAGGTGGCAGAGTTGACACACGATTCACCACATCACGTCTCTTTTTCCCCTGACGGTTTGAAAGGTTGTTCAAATATTAACACTCTCCTCTGGAATAGAGGTAATTGTTTTTCTTCTCTCTCTCTCTCCATCTTTTTTTCTGTCCTTGGGCAAAGTGACAAATCCTTCTTTGAAACTTAATGAAGTTTGAAATAGAATTCTCAGCTACAATTATCCCATCGATGCGGGCTGTCATGGGAATGATGGTGCAATCTCTGCCCAATTATGAGAGGCAGCCGAAGAGACACCTGTAACCACACAGACCCACAGGGTGTCTCTCGTACTGCCCATCTCCAATTCAATATGTTTCTACTTAATGGAGAAACATTTAATAATGGAGAAACATACTAAACATAAACTATGAGTCTGTACTTCAGGGCCAGGGTAAAGCCTCAAATGTGTAGTTATCCACATTCTTAACTGCCTCCTGACACCCTTGCCTCTAACTGCTTCCCCACTCTCCTGTCTCTCACCTCTCATAAAGATATTTTCTCCCTCCCCTCAAAAGCAGTGTCCCTTCATCCGCCTGCTCTGTCCTACAGTGGCATGTCTGTGCAGGCTTCTCTCTCCTCCCCTGTCCCCGTAAACTGACAATAGCGCTGCTCTCCTCCAGCAGCCCTCGCAGCAGCTTCTAAATGGCCGGCTGATGGAGAGTGACATTTTCCCTGCACCAGGAGAGAGAGGTGAGGGAAAGGAACAAGGTGATCTCTCCTTTTCCTGCACAGAGTGCTCCTAATTGCCTGGTCACATTTGTGAGCCTGGCTGACAATCTCTTACAAATCAATAATTCTGCTCAGGGAGATGGTGACACAGCCTCTCAACGTGCACACACACACACACACACACACACACACGCACACAACCACCCTTTACACACACACACACGCTCACAGACGTACACACATACAACCATTTTAAATGGCTGCGTTTACCCATGTTACCAAGACAAATAGCTGGAGAGCAGGAGAGCATTAAGGGCAGCAGCGTAGCAGCTGAAGGATGAAATAATGGATGGTGGAAATGGCAGGAGATGCGGTGGTGCTCATTACTAAATGGACTGGAAGAGAGAACAGAGGTCAGGCAGGGCAGAGCAGAGCAGGCAGGGTTTAGGGCTCTGTCAGAGAGCTTGTGCCTTGTGCTCATGTTGCTCTTTCAGTGAGTCTCTGTAGCGGTGAACAGATATAATGCGTGAACAGATATAATGGATGCGCATTTGAAAAAGTTGAAACATCCGTGGGTTCATGTGAAACCTCCGGAACGATGTGATTTTCACGTCTCTGCCTTTGGCTTGAATTGATCCCAAGGCCCGGCGTGGCTGTTTGCAGCAACATACAGTATGTTTAATGAAGTACACTGGGGTTTGCTCATGCGTTGGTGTGTGCCTGTACGTGTGAAAACACGTCTCCATGTTTTAAGTATAAAAATACAAGCTATGTGGCCCTACCTCCTGTGCCTTGGCAGGCTCGTCAGTGATGCAGGTCACAGCCAACGACTCTGACGACTACACCACGGCTAACGGGATGGTGCGCTACCGGATCCTGTCCCAGACGCCCCACACCCCCATCCCCAACATGTTCACCATCAACAGTGAGACCGGCGACATCGTAACCGTGGCAGCAGGCCTGGACAGAGAGGTAAGTGTCATAGCGAGGAGGTCTGCCATCACATGTCATCAAATGTTTCAGGTCACACCCTTCAAACTGCCATTTCTATAGAGTTGCATTCATTTCGCTGAAGCTTTTATCCATTGCAACGTACCATCATAGAATCATTGTAATGGTCTGTGGATTTTCTTTACAATGTTCTGACACTAATAGAGTCTTCCACCAGGGAAATTGTGAGGTTGTGTGGTTCAATGTGTCACTTCTCTTGGAAGTGGATGCCAGCTCCAAATACCTTAATTAATAGTTTTTTCCTCAACCCTACAGTTAGCTGTAAAGTCCCAACACAAATACCAACACAGTTACTCTCATCATGGGAATACTTCCTATTTCATTCCACTGTCATATATGTTTCACCTCCTACAGGGACCCATTTTATTGCTAATGAGGTGGGCTACAAAAGGTAATTTCTGTTTATCCGATTCCCAGAATGCATCAGTAAGCTGATAGCAGTTCTTTCTTAGTCCAATCGGCCTGCAGTATTTCTGTTTATACACAGACGTTGCCTTTGAGTTCCAAAACCCCTGTGTAGCCAAGCTACTAAAAGATTGTAAAAGACTGCACAACATATTTTCTTACTCGCTGAATACTAGTCACAATCATGTTGCTCTTGAATAAAGTGAACAAACACACAGCAGGTAAACAGAATATGTTGAATGGAGGGAACTTTATATATTTCTCTTCCAGTAGATTGTGTAGAGTGTTATGTTTGGAGCCTTGACAATATACTAGGTAATGCAGGCCAGCACAGTGTTCCCATTTGGAGAAGGTAGCCCCAGCAGCTGAAGAGACTGAAGTAAACCTCATTAATCTAGACCCAGCAGTAGGCCAGTCCCTCCCCCACCAGCCTATGGTCCTCCCTAAAAAACTGGGGACACACCTGGGTGTTCACCCACCTGCAGTCAAGGTCACACACACACACACCAACACACACACACATAGTATGCACAATGCACATAATGCACAGCACTACATATGCTACAGTAAACAGTTGGATAGCAAATTGATCTACTTCATCAGTGA
Organism: Mallotus villosus; assembly: GCA_903064625.1. Lineage (NCBI taxonomy): Eukaryota > Metazoa > Chordata > Actinopteri > Osmeriformes > Salangidae > Mallotus > Mallotus villosus. The sequence goes on along the minus strand of CAEFZP010001313.1, from coordinate 287,771 downwards.
AGCTGATGTCTAATTGGAATGTAGTCATCAGGGGGTAAAGGAGGGCCCCCTCCTGCCAGACACACAGGAGGGGGTCAGAAGGACCACTACAGAGTCACTCAGCACTGATCACTCCTGAATACCAATTAGCCTCCCCAACCCTTGACCCCAGAGGGCTGACCTCACCTGTCTTCTCCCTTGAACCCAATGTTCCTGCATGTTCAGCAAACAGGTGAGCATGCAGGGCTAAGCTGTCTGTGTTGTCAGCTGTGCTCCCTAGACACATACACACATATATATTTACTCCCGGCACAAAACTATCACCTGATCAACCATAGACAGGGGGATTGTAGCAGGTAGCAAAAAGGAGGCAAATTCATGAAGAAATCCCTTCCCGGTTGGGACAGAAAAGAAAGTGAGACTGGCCAAGATTGGGCTTGATTGAGTGTGACTGCTAGCTATGAGTGTGAAGGGTGTGTAGAAGCCTTGTCCTCAGGTGGCTGGGTATGGCACAGCTGGCATGGGCGGTGTCCATGGCCTCTCTCCCTGGCTGGACTGGCAGTTAAGTTGTTTCTCATTACCCAAGGATGCAGCCCTCCTGGGGCCTGGATGGGCATGGCTAGGCTTGGTGCTGTGTTCCAGCGTGTGCCATCTGTGGTTTAAACTGTCTTTGTCTGCTAAGGCCCACTGGCTGGACAACACAGAGTCTCTGAGCACCCACAGACTGGCCCTCCAGGTACTTGTGGTTGCCTGGCACAGCATCCGGTACCACGCCCACCAGGGAGCCGGGGGGAACTTGACCCTATGTTGATGTGTTTGTTTAGTTTCGTGTTTTCCTATATGTGGTTCTAGGCTTTGAGGCCCTGTGTAAACTCCCGTGGATGGAGGGAGGGAGGGAGTCTTCTTGGGATGCATGTGAGTGTCTGGCTGTTTGAGGAAAATTGTAAGCGACAGGGTAATCACTGTGGTCAGTATGAGACTGACAGGCCGGAACACAAACGACAGAACAAATACGGAAAGTGCTAGTTCACTATAGCATTCACACTCTGCATCTTTCTCACGTTCTGTCTGGCTTTGTCTAATACACAAACAAAACCCCAAAACATGAATGCTCTGGTCCAATTAATTCCAAATCACAAACGTTTGTGTACGAAATCTTTTCATTTTGTGGTCAAGGACTGCCTGGCCCTTTTTGCCTCCAATGGCAGAATCTTCTGCAAACAAGCATGCGTGGTCCCGCATTCCAAATTGCAACCATTGGACAGCTATTTTATCAGTGTCCTTTCAGCTAGAATAGTGGGGCATTTTTCTCTTTCTCAATTGTCTCAGGGGAGGTAAACCACCTCATGTGGTCCTTCTGAAACGGATCTCAATGTACAGCTGGGCGTGTGAAGGTGCTCCTCTGGCCCCGGATGCCTCTCAAGCCCTCAGATTCAACTCTGTGGTCTTTGGGTTGGGGGAAAATTATTGCTGTTCTTCTGTCCTGAGAGCGTTTCCTTCTTCTCTGTGCTGGTCTCTAATCTTCCAAGGAGAGGTCTGCTCAGCACAGCCACAGAACTCATTAGAGACTCGTTTAGCGGCTTGTTAGGACGAGGCTGTCCATGCAAGTTGGTGCTCGCGTTCTCGCTCGGCGGAGCATGATTCAGTGTGTGTGCAGTAGCAGGGACATAAAGTCACAACTACACTCATGTGAGAAATGAAGTGCTTCGGGGCTGGACGCCTCATTTCCCCTACCGTGTAAGAGTGACACCTGGCGTTATGCTCTCCTCCCCTCTTCATACAGCACCACACACACACACACACACACACACAACATTCTCTGAAATGGCTGGACCTCGGTTTAGTATTCAAGAGAGGGACATATTAATGGTTGGGTCTATCTACTGCAGTACTCTGAGATGAGTATTGATATTTCATCATAGATTTAATAAAGGGCAGCCTGCATTGAGTTTTCAATAATATAGCTTGTCAGGGACATATTAACTTGAACATACATTCATAATGTCCCTGCAAGTGGCCTGAAGTGACTTTCCTTGAGTCCAAGTACTTTGCTTCTATGGTTCATCTGATACGACTGAGCAGAGATGGATAGAAAGGGAGGCAGGAAGAGAAAGTCCTTAGTTGACCCTGATCGGGGGTTGACTTGGGGAAAGCGAAGATGACTAACATCCTGTGCTGACCCCCAGGATGTTACCTGGCCAGGTCCGCAGTGCAAACACTCATCCAGTGATGGCAGGGTTTGGAGATGGTTGGTAGATGGTTTGTAGATGGTTTGTAGATGGTTTGTAGAAGCCATTTTGTGCTGAATACAACAGCAGACTCTCCACTTTACACACTGACCTGTCCTTGACGGCCAGGCTGTGCTCCAACACAATAGAGGGTTTAGCCAAATGGATTAATGGAAGCATAGAGAAGCAGAGGCTCTGAGAGGCTTAGACTGAGAGAGAGAGAGAGAGAGAGAGAGAGAGAGAGATCAAGAGAGGGAAAGAGGGAGAGAGAGAAAGAGAAAGAGAAAAAAGGGGTGGAGAAAGAAAGAGCGAGAACTGTTTGGCCGGACTCAGGCTGGAGGTGGCTGGGGACATGTTGAACTTTCAGCACCATGGACAGCACCAAACTGAGCTCATGTGGACAGCATAACCCTATGTGGGTACAAATAGACACACTCATGCAGTCTACATTTTCCAATTTCAGATGTATCATTTTGGAGGGGGAGTATGCCACGTATAAACATGGTTTGTTTGCACATTATAAGGAGAACAAAAAGCAGCTTGAATGTTTCTTTCCCCGTGGATGTATGTGTGCTGTGGAGGTGTACTGCAGCCCTGCCTCTGGCTACTAGCCCACTTCCTTTTAACTGGACTAAATAATGTCCATTCACTCTGTATGATATTTGCAGCGTCGTGGTTCTTCTTAAAGTGGCAGCGCCTCCATTAAAATGAGTGATGATCAGGGCTGCTCCCAGACCTGAATGCGGGGACTTTTGGGCTGTAATGGATGAGCCTTTCACTGACGTTCATTGCTCCCTCATTTCACTTCACAGCCCTCACTTGGTGTACATGTGCATTTGGGAGTGTGTGTGTATGTGTGTGTGTGTGTGTGTGTGTGTGTGTGCAAATGTGCATACAAGCATGTGTGTATGCCTGCGTGCCTGTGTGCAAACATGCACCTTCTCCCACATATCCTGCAATGCTATAAAAAATGCATTTTCATTTGTTCAGTCATTCGATTTTCCTTTAGTTCGTTAATTCTCACTCTGCTGTTGTGCTGACATAATGATACATAACTCTTTGTTTTGCAGAAAGTGTCCCAGTATACCATCATAGTGCAGGCCACCGACATGGAGGGGAACCTGAACTTTGGTCTTTCCAACACGGCCACGGCCCTCATCTCTGTCACAGACATCAACGACAACCCCCCAGAGCTGACCGCTAGGACGGTGAGTTAAGCCCCTGTAACTGCACACACACACACACACACACACACACACGCTCACACACTCAGAGGGCAGTCTGGTTCCAGGACACGTGTCCCCCCTGACGTGACAGGTGGTAGCCCCGGTGAAGGACTGTCAGCTCCACACAGCAGTAGAGTTAGCACCGTCTTCTCCACTCATCCAGAATCTGCACTCTGGTTCCAAATCTTAACAAGACAACGAGGAGAAATGTGTCAAGATGACTCAGAAACCACAGAAATAGAAAGACGAAAGGGGACACGGAGAATTGGAGTCGAAGAAACAGAGGCAGAGAAGGAGGCAGGGAGCGACATATGGAGGGATGGAGATTGAGGGAGGGCCGAGAGAGATCACAGGCATGCTGTTTGGTGATGAGAGCAGCCCTCCTCCTCCCTTTCTCTGCCAGCAGTCCCTCTGGTGTTCCTGGGTTGTCTGCAGGCATCTGGTCTCACTCTGGCACAGACAGGCTGACAGACAGGAGACAGGCAGACTACAGTTGGCCTAGTTTACTGTCTCCTACTGAGTGTGTGAGTGTGTGTGTTTTCGTGTCCAGTCATGTGCAGAGAGAGGGGTGTGTCGACGTCACACACTGTGGATCAGTGTGCCCGTGGTGGGGCACCGTGGGTGTCTGCCAGCGCAGTTACAGCCTCATGCTCACATGAGAGTTCCCAGCTAGCGGAACTACATTTGGCAGAACAAGAATGCAAACAATCCTGTCCTGTCTGTGTGTCTCTTTCTCTGTTTCCGTCTGTGGATGTATCTAGACTTGTCTCTGTGGATGTGTCTAGACTTGTCTCTGTGGATGTATCTAGACTTGTCTCTGTGGATGTATCTAGACTTGTCTCTGTGGATGTATCTAGACTTGTCTCTGTGGATGTATCTAGACTTGTCTCTGTGGATGTATCTAGACTTGTCTCTGTGGATGTATCTAGACTTGTCTATGTGGATGTATCTAGACTTGTCTCTGTGGATGTATCTAGACTTGTCTATGTGGATGTATCTAGACTTGTCTCTGTGGATGTATCTAGACTTGTCTCTGTGGATGTATCTAGACTTGTCTATGTGGATGTATCTAGACTTGTCTCTGTGGATGTGTCTAGACTTGTCTCTGTGGTCTCAGGGGAACGGGGGAACCATCTCAGCTCTGCCCCTCTCTCTCTGCTCCTAACTCACTGTGCAGGGCAGTGTAGTGTTGCTGTGTGAATGGCTCCAGATAGACAACTAAAGACATACTGCATGTGTCGCATGAAACGACATCCAAAGACAAGATACAGGAATGTTTGGTCCATTTTGTTTCTATATTCATAGACGTGGGCTTTTGCGGTGATAGGAAAGGTCCTTTTCGCACACGGCATCACCTGCACACACACATGCACACGCTCGCAAACACATTCACTCGCCCAGTTTCTGGCAAAGAAAGTGGTTTTATCCAGATGCTGTTTTTCTTTGTCCATCAATCCTTTTCCAATCCTTCCCACACAGCCAACTAGTCTTGGAGCAGTTCAGTAATTATTTGTGTATGACAGACGCTGGGAAGAATGCACATCTCTCTACGGGAGATGGTGAGAAAACATAAGCACGCTAATTAAGTGAAATTGCTTGCGGGGGCGTAAACCAAGCAGATATACAGCTTCTAATTTGAAAAAAGCCAAATGTTTTATTCATTTGGGTACACGGGCATGAATATGAGAGTGTGATGTTCGTCATTATGTTAAAAACAGAAAGACAATGGTACTTGCCACAACTCATTAGTCTGTATTCAGGGTTTGTGAGAATGTCTTCTGTCTCTTCTTGTGTTATCATGATGTTATCTCATCAAGTGCATATCACTACGAAACTAAACTCTAGAACTATAGGAAATAAGAGGATTTGAAGCTGAGGTGTGTAGGTTTAAACACGCAGCACAGCTCTTGTGTTGTTTGTTTATTGCCTCAGACAGCCATGGAGCAGCAATTGCAGTTCTAACGCGACCAAATGTGTCAGCTCTCTTTGAGGCTGCATAAAAAAGCTTAACGAAACCTAACGCTGCTGCACAATGTGGCATGTATCTAACGTCACATTGAAATGACAGATAATAGACTCATTTCTGTGGCCAGTGGGGATGACTGTTTTCACGACGAGGGTGTAATGGCCCATTCACACTGATGCATCAAGGCAGCTCAATCTGGTTTGATCCACGTCCTCTCAGAGGCCATTACTGCCCTGGGAGGGAGAAAGTCTCACAACATCTCACATAGGCATGTTGGTTTGTTTCTGTGTTCATATTTTGTTAAGTGCTAATGTGGACCCTCAGCTTCCCATGGCGTCTCAGTCCATGGAGTGATTCACTCATGTCACTGAGAAGGTTAGTGGTCCTCCGGTATGTTCTCTGCCTCACTGTCCAGATTGTCTTCTGGTCTACCTCATGGAACATCCACGACTCTAAATACTACTGTTTTCCGTAGCACCAGCTATGCTCTTTGGCGAGTTCTCTCATCCTGTTTCTACCGATATGTTATCCTGTCGCTCCCTTTTACACTCTCTCTCTCTCTCTCTCTCGCTCTCTCTCTCTCTCCTCTCTCTCTCTCTCTCTCTCTGTTTGTCCTTCTTTCATGGTTGTCAAACAAGCTTAGATGAGGATGCAAATGAAGTCGAGAAGCCCACACACCAGAAAGAATGTGCATATTTAATTAGTTATGTGCTTATCAATGTGGTGATGTTGGGGGAGAGAAGGTGGAGAGATGCGAGGTGGGGTGACAAAGGAGCTGGGGGGGGGGTTGGATGCGGCCCCAGTGCCGTGATGAAGCCATTAGAGTGAATAGCAGCTGGCAGACACACACCATAAACCAGTTAACGCATCACTAGAGGAAATAGGGATAACTGTCACAATCAGAGAATTGTGTGTCAGTGTCTGTGTGTGGGAATGTGTGTGTGACTGTGGGTATGTGTGTGTGGGTGTGTCTGTTTACATACATATATGTGAGCTTGCGCGTGTTTACCCCTCTTCAGTGGTAGTAGATGACCTGTCCTGTGGTTGTTATTAGGGGTTTACTGGAGACTCATGAGACACAGGAAAGTAACTAAGACAGAGTCGTATTAGATTGGAATAATGTTAAAGATCATTACCCCCGACACTGTTTTTGCCATCAACTTAATTACTGTACTCATTTAAATGAATATTAGGACTAACATTTTTTATGTGCTGCGCTAGAATTAAATCGGGCAAACTCTTAATTGAACAAATTCATTTGTTTGAATAATGAGCCTCATGCAAACATATATTCAGTAGAATTGGATACAACATTACTGTAATGATAGGAGTGTTCTCTGATACAAATTCATTCTAATCTTGTTTCTACCCTCCCTCCCTCCCTCCCTTCACTGCCTGTAGTTTTCGGGAGAGGTACCTGAGAACAAGGTTAATGTGGTGGTGACCAACCTGACGGTGATTGACAAGGACCAGCCTCACAGCCCCAACTGGAATGCTGTGTACAGGATCATCAACGGAGATCCCTCCGGACACTTCAGCATCCGCACCAACCCCATCAGCAACGATGGCATGGTCACCGTGGTTAAGGTAAGTGGGGGGAAGGGGGGCGACGACCAAGGGGACTGATTTATTTGTGGTTCTCTATTAATCGGTGGCATCACATCTCTCTCTCTGTATCTTCCACCACATCCCACCCTAGCCGGTGGACTTTGAGATGAACCGGGCCTTTATGCTGTCAGTGGTGGTGTCCAACCAGGCCCATCTGGCCAGTGGGATCCAGTCGTCCCTCCAGTCCACGGCTGGGGTCACCATCTCAGTTCAGGATGTCAACGAGCCCCCCGTGTTTCCCGTCAACCCCAAACTCATCCGCTTCGAGGAGGGCGTCCCAGCAGGCACCACTGTCACCGTGTTTGCTGCCACTGACCCTGACCACTTCATCCACCAGACCGTCAGGTAGGGTCCTGACAACAGCCATATGCCCTCAAATAGAAATACACCAGCTACAGACCTTTTCTATAGGACTTATTATATACAATCATTATCATTCATATATTGTTATTATATACACTGGCCGTGTACATATGTATATTCTGTATATAAATACACTCCTATATATAACAGTGTAAAAGACGTGAGCACGCAAGCTTCGTTGGCTGTGCACACACGTCTTAACCGCCCATCACAGCACCACAGACTCTGCAAGTGCGACCACTACCAGCTACGCCAACAAAAAGCTAGCTTTTGACTGGCGCGGTGGTCTGTACACATACACACATCTGCTCCACCCGACCTATAAACCCCTGTACATCGACACTTCAGAACCTCATCTCTGACTAAGCCCAGGAGAGAAACTGAACTTTATGATATGTCCAGGTTGATCACACACTGGACTATGTCTCCGCTGTGACATTCTAAACTGATCCCGTCGAGGACCAAGGTCACATGGTTTCTTTGTTGCCTGGAGACGAGGGTGGAGGGGTCAGTGTGTAATGAGCTGAACGGTGGAGTTGTTCCTCACACTCACCCCATTCCTCTCAGTCCTGATCGATCGGCTGAGTGTGGGCCGGTGCTCCCGGAGCGGGGTGGCATGGCGGGCACGCTGCCAGCTCAGCATCCAGCCAGCGTGGCCTCACCGGAGCCCCCCATCCCCAAAGGGTCAGAGGGCATACCGCCACTCCCTTCCAAGATGCAACATAAATCAATTCCACTTAATGGCAGGGAGACCTGCATTGCAGAATGTTGTAGAATTGAGTGGCAGAAGATAGACTGGCAACTTTTGAGACACAGGGCTTTTTCTTAATGGATTTAGTCATGCAAACTAAATCTGTTATGTTGTTTACTCCTCTGAGAGAGAAAACCCTTCTCTCCTGCCCCCCCCCCTATATATCTCTCTTTCTCTCTCTCTCTCTCTCTCTCTCTCTCTCTCTCTCTCTCTCTCTTTCTCTCTTTCTCTCTCTCTCTCTCTCTCTCTCTCTATCTCTCTCTGTTGACCCTATTGTCTGTCTCAGTTATTGATGGATGCTCCAAGCTACTGTCTCTTTCAGAGGTAGTCTGGCAGCAGACAGCCTGCTGATTCACTTATTTGACCTCCTATACGCACTACGATAAAACTGTATGTGTGGGTATATTTGTGTGGGTTGGGTCTTTTTCCATGGATGGAGTGGAGAGGGTGGTTAAGCTCGCCAGCTGATTTCTAACATTTGTAAAGTGAGGTCATGAGTGGATGTTGCTCTGCCCCAACAGCTGTGTGGCCTTTCCCATTTGCCAGCTGGGTGTCAGAGGGAGCGAGAGCGCCCCTCAGATGGCACAACAGCACAGAGAGGGTTGACACAACCACACACGTCTACCAGAAAGTAGTCACCTGCCAACAAACATCACATCCAGGCTGAATCCCGAGTCTGTTTACGTGGCTGCCTGTGACATTTGTCGCTATTCTCTCAGTAATCCCTTCACTCAGTACACAGAAATGCTTTTCTACCCTTCTAACTCCATGGTTTGCGAGGGTGAAAGTGTGTCATTAGCGGGTGCCAGATTTAGCTGTGCCATTATGTCGCCCGTGTTTCAGTAGCACCTACTAACCTGTGTTAACCTCCGACACATTGTTCTCATCATCACACCATCCTGTGCACCTGATTTACACGCACGTCTACTTCTCTCACCTTTCCCTTTTCCCTTCTTCCTTTTATTGTTCTCCGGCACGTTTTCTTTCTCCTCCTCCTCTTTCGCTCTCCCCCCCTCTGTTCTCATCTCGTTCTTCAAGTGTCTAAGCAAGAATATTGACATATATCTGTGAATTCATGTTGAGTACAAGCCAATGCAACTTTCTAGCAATTAACCTTTGCACACCTGCCGCACTCTCAGACAAAACACTTCATTTGCAGCACTCACAACATGTACTCTTCAGTACCAAAATAGTCTCCCATAAGTTGTTTACAGCCAATGGCCCTGAGAAGCTAGTTCTCAACTTGCGAGGCGCAGGTTTGCATCGGTTGATGAATTTCTTCTTTGAAAGAACATCCTGTTGGGAATAATAAGCTTACATACAGAATGTAGTTTGCCACGATGAAACGAGGGGTTTAGAAGGCATTCACTATTCTTCTCTTTCTCTATACTGTGTGCTGTGTGCTACTCCAGTGGTGTATCTGTTGCTAACTAGATCGAGGTGGTCTGTGTGTCTGTCTTTGAGAGCAGGTACTCCAAGCTATCGGACCCTGCCAACTGGCTGAGAATCAACAGGACCAATGGTCAGATCACCACCTTGGCTCAGCTGGACAGGGAGTCCTTCTATGTCAAAAACAACATCTACGAGGCCACCTTCCTGGCTGTCGACAATGGTAAGTCTGGTAAGTGAGTGTGAGTGTGGCTATCAGGGAAATTGGGTACTATACAGGTAAACAACAAGTGCATTGTGGAACTCTGTGTGTATGTGCGTGCGTGTGCGTGTCTGTGTGCGTGTGTCTGTGTGAGTTTGAGTGTGTGTGTATGTGTGTGTATGTGTTACCTGCTCTACTTACCAGACAGAGTGTTAGCCAAGATGCTGCAGCCATCAATGAAACAAGACCAATCAAGCCCAACCATTATAGATGGAGACGCTTACTTACAGTACCTGAGAGGGTGAATGCCCAGCTGTATTCATCAATGAAAGTAATGAAAGGATTGGTTTGGGAGCCACATTGCTCTTGATAGCATACAAAATAGAGTTTACCCCAACAAGAGGTTGACTGCATATTGATTCCAAACCTCGATTTCTCCAGGAGGATACCTACTTTGCATGAAATTCTCTTTACTTATTTTGCTCCATCGGAAAGGGAGTGCGACAAAGCATCCAGCCAATCATAACTGACTAGGCAGTTGTTGACTGTGGCAAGCAGAGGCGGTGGACCTTTACATGGTTCTTCCGCTTGATGCTGTCTGATAGAAAATCCAGTTTAAACTGTTCCAGTGCTGTGACTGAATGAGCTCCAGTTTGGATAAACTCTTACTTATCAAGTAGAAAGAGTTTGGCGCTGATTATTAACGATGTGTGTTAGTCTGCCAGCCACAACTTTGCAGCCCATGCCAAAATATAACTTCTCAAATGCTGACTGAAGGCTATTATTAGTGAGAGTGTTGTTATCAAAAATAATTGTGTTCAAATCGTATTTATTTTGTACTTTCATTCTCTCTCATTTTCATTCTTGTACTCTCCCCCTCTCTTGACCTGTTCTGTTTCTCAATCTTCCTCTGTCTATATTCCTCTCACTCTCTCTCTCCCTCCCATTTCTCCCCACTCTGTCCTTTCATCATTATCTCTATCGGCCTCCTTTTCCAAATAACTTCCTCCCGGTGAAGTTGACTTCAGATCGAAAGATTTTCTTTGTGAGGTATTGCATTTCTCACCTCTCTGTCTTCCTCCTTCTGTCCGTCCTCTCCCAGGTTCTCCTCCAGCTAGTGGAACAGGCACCCTGCAGATCTTCCTGATAGACGTCAATGACAACACTCCAGTGCTGATACCCAAGGAGGCGCAGGTGTGTGAGAGGGCCAGGCCCAACTCCAGGGTGAACATCACAGCCTCGGACGCCGACGCAGACCCCAACGTGGGCCCGTTCGTCTTCGAGCTTCCCTCTTTCCCGCAGAGCGTCCGCCGGAACTGGACCATCTCCCGCCTCAGTGGTGAGTCAGCGCCGGAAGGTATTTTAGAACCATTTCTGTGTGGAGCCACAGCCTCGCTCTTTGTAGGATCTCGGCCTGACCTCCGCTCTCTGTACTGGAGGGATGAGGAAGTCAGGCGTGACAGTCAGAAGGCTCACAGGGACACAGTGCCACCTGCTCATGGGGACAGATGTCTGTGATAAATTCGATCAATTCATCTCCCGGTGCTCTGACTGACGAGATGCCATCCTCATAGATGAATGAGTTGTGATACGGCTAAATAAGTTTCAGAGTCCTAATGTTTTATCCCAGTAAGTCCACCTGCTTCCCCCTGACCTCTTTCTGTGCTCTCTAGGTGTGTGACGATGACTATGCCCAGCTCACACTGCCTGGTGTGGTCTGTGTGTGATATGTGTGTGTGTGTGCTCTCATAGGTGATTACGCCCAGCTGAGACTCAGGATCCCCCACCTGGAAGCGGGGGTGTACGACGTCCCTGTGACCGTGTCGGACTCGGGGAACCCGCCCCTGTCCAACAGGTCTGTGATCAGGGTGAAGGTGTGTCCCTGTGACGAGGATGGAGACTGCACCACCACAGGAGCTGTAGCCGCCGCTGGCCTGGGCACGGGAGCCATCATAGCCATCCTCATCTGCATCATCATCCTGCTCAGTGAGTGGAACACACTCACTCACACTGTCCACCACAGGGGGCTCCGACCCTGCTCCTGGAGAGCTGCCTGCCCGTTGATTAGTTTTACAGGCGGGTAGCTCTCCAGGAAAAGGTTTGTAGAACCCTGACCTGGCATGTAGCACACTTACATAGATATAGGCTACACACATGCATGTGTTATTTTATTCAATGTTATTTCATTTTAGCGTATTTTATATTAAATTGTATAGCTAGCTCTGCCAGTATTACGTTGTACATTTTCTACATGTTATGTTGTTTATTATATTTACTGTATGCACCTGCCCACCAAAGTAAATTCCATGTTTGTGACCACTTAATTGGCAAATAAACACTATTCAGATTCAGATTTCTGATGCATGCACACACACATACATAAATACATACATACATTCATAATGTAGATAATGCCACAATTGAAAGTAAGGTGTGTTTTGCAGCCATGGTGCTGTTCTTCGTGATGTGGATGAAGGGGAGAGAGAAGGAGCGGCAGGCCAAGCCGCTCCTGATCGATCCGGAGGACGATGTCAGAGACAACATCCTGAAATACGACGAAGAGGGAGGAGGAGAGGAGGACCAGGTCAGCCGCACACACACACAGACACACACACACACAGGTAACACAAGTCACTCCCATGAGACCGTCTGGCTGAGCTCCCCTGTGCTGTCCCACGCAGGACTATGACCTGAGCCAGCTGCAGCAGCCCGAGTCTTTGGACCACATCATCAGCAAGCCAGCGGGGGTGCGCAGGGTGGACGAGAGGCCTGTGATCTCGGAGTCTCAGTACCCTGTCAGACCCAGCCTGCCCCACCCCGGAGACATAGGAGACTTCATAAACGACGTGCGTTCACCCTTACATATCCTCAGCTGTGACCAGTCTTGACTAGCCTGTACGCTCTCGTGATCGAGATATAGAGCCCGTCTGGAGGGACGCGGTGGTTGTTGTTGTAGAGCCGGCTGTCTAACCCACCTCTGTGCCTGTTTCAGGGTCTGCGGGCAGCTGACAACGACCCCACGGCCCCCCCCTACGACTCCCTGCTGGTGTTCGACTACGAGGGCAGCGGCTCCACGGCAGGCTCCGTCAGCTCCCTCAACTCCTCCAGCTCAGGAGACCAGGACTACGACTACCTCAACGACTGGGGGCCGCGCTTCAAGAAGCTGGCCGACCTCTACGGCGGAGGGGATGACGACTGAGAGGGTGGGGGTGGAAGGCAGGGGGCGGGGTGGGGTTACGGAGGGGGCAGGGAGGGGTAGATGTGTGAGGCGCCCAGAAACCACACACGGGGCCCAAGAAGAGCTCCTGAGATACTGTAGGTCCATGGTAGACATGTGAGGACTGGACCAGTAGGCTGTTCTAGAGCATGCCTTAGTGCCCTCACAAGGTTCTGCTGCAACTCAAATGTACTCTGGCTTTTTTTTCGTGGCAAGTTTTCAGTGTATAGTTTACTTTGTTTTTCAATCCACTGGAGGAGTGCGGAGATGAAGAGAGACCCTTCGGAGAGTGGTGATCCTCTTTTACTCGCTTGGTAAAAAGGAACATCTCGTCCACTTTCTTTGTGACAGAACGTTACAACAAAAAACACTCTTGAACTCTTTCTCTCCCCTTTGTCAACTTGAATTTAATTAGAACAGAAGCACTGTCGTTTATAAAGTGCCTTTTGTGGTGTGTTTTGTACGGGACTCCTGTTATCTCAGGGTGGGTTGCCATTTGAGCAGTTTCAGGCAAGTACTCTCATAACCCCCCGTCATGACCTGTTAAACCCTCTCCTGATCACTACGCTGCTGACAGAACAACCCTGCAGCAACACAGAGATGACAGAAAGGAAGAAGCGACACTATCAGGGTGGACCGGACTGTAGATGACTGTCAGCCAATACAGTAGATTCTGAACTGTGGCTAGTTGGAGGGTTTTGGGGAGTGGAGCAGCCTTTTGTTAGAAGGACCTGATTTGTCCATCGCTGGGCTATTCTCTGACTTTCAGGAGCATTGTCTACTCCATGCCACTTGCTATGTGTGATTGTTTTTATAACTGTGGGGGGTTTCTAAGCAGAGAATGCCTGTCTTTTCTTCACAAAACCATGAGTCTAGGAGCCTGTATACGTTCAGACGCTTGCCTGCCCTGTACGGTTTTGTGTTGTTTTTCACACTGTAAAGCTTATATAGGCATGATCTGACTAGTCAGTCGTTATGACAGTGGCTCTTGAAATGGCTAGGATTGAAGGCCCTGGAAGCATTTGAAGGATTTCTCTTGCCTTGAACATTACCTTTTTTTTCAGGTCAACAAAACTATTAAGAGGTGCATGATTTTTTTGTTTTCCAAAATGTTTTACTCAACGCACTTGTTACTATGTGGTGAGAATGTGAAGGTAGTCCGCAAACTATATGAATATACTCTGTATAAAGACACACAAAAAAAAGAAAATACTGTAAGATACCTATTTTTGAAGTATTAATGACAACATTTGCTGCTCTCTTGCTCTTCAGTGGCTGATGTGTTGGCCAGGCCATTTTCAATGTGTGTGCGCGTGTTGGTTGTTTAAAAAAGAAAAATCGATTTTGGTTCAAATGATGTAGATTTCATTCGGTTTTTGCTGTTCTATTCAATGATTTTTTTAATTTGATTTGAAGGTTGTTTTCTAAGAGTTAAGGAAAGCTTTGTTATACTCCTGTTTTTATATGTCAGATGCAGCCCTTTTTTCTCGTGTCTTTGACATAAGCATTCCTTCTCTTAGTCTTCAGGACTATGGAAGGCTTCACAGCCATGCCTGCCGATAATTGTTCAATTATTCAGTGTATCTGAATTATTTTCTTCATTCATCTAGATACTGGATATGTGCTTTAGAAAATAAATGAGACATGTTTCAAAACTTCTTACAACCATCCTTTGATTACATCACTGTTGGTATGATCAACCAAATTCAGTTCATGTTTACTCATTTTCTATTTCCATTTCCATCGTTTGGAGTTCGACGAAGGAGAATCACGATACTTCTTGTGAGGATGATGCGTCATGAACCTGGCAACCCGTCCCTACCACTGCTCCATGCAGACGTGAGCGAGTGGGAGTCCTCAGCCCAGGTCAAGTATGTGTGTGTCCAGCCCTGTGATTTCAATTAGTCAGCTGAGGCACCGAAAAAACCCGCTGGGGATTTAAAGGGTTTTAATCCTCCCTGGCTGTGTGTCTATCAATTAGCCACACCATTAATCCCCAGGACGTAATCTCATTAGATAGAGCGCCTTTAATGAGACACCCAGAGAGAGGGGGAGAGGAAGCGAGAGGACTAAATGAAGGCCTGTGGAGATCTTCCAGGTTGGCTCTGTGGAAGACTGATGATGACGATGGATGAAACAGAGGGTCAACAGAGAGAGGGAACGAGAAAGTCGACTGGGAGGCAGAGCGCAACTTTTCGAACGCGAGTGGGGCCGATGCAAAACACTGCTCCTTTAAACACTGTTGAAAAAGATTCAGAAATAGATATGTGCGTGTCTACTTTGACCAAGCTTTAAAGAGTGAGAGAGAGAGAGAGAGAGAGAGAGGCGTACAGAGTGACAGAGAAGGAAAGAGTGAGAGAGAGGCGAGCAGAGTGACAGAGAAGGAAAGAGTGAGAGAGAGGCGTACAGAGTGACAGAGAAGGAAAGAGTGAGAGAGAGGCGAGCAGAGTGACAGAGGAAGACACAAGAGAGATTAGGTGGGCTGAATTGTGGTGAGACCATGCTGGGGGTAGAAAATGAAAGCTATGCTGGCTCCTCGACTAATCCCTCCACTCAAGGAAACCACAGTAGTGGCAACATAATAAACCTTCTGTACAGTCAGACAGCCCATGGCCGGGGGTTCTTCTGTGGAACCATCAGCATTCTGTATGCTGTACGCTATACGCTATTACAGTTGAGACTATCTGTGAGCAGAGAATGGAGATGTCCTCCCTGGGCTTCAAGTTTAGCTTCATTAGAAAGTCAGAAGTGGCTCCAGTGGTCCGGTTAGAGTGGGAGAAGCTATTGCTTGAGTAGCCTTGTTGATGAATAGTGTGCCCACCACGACCTTAGTTTCTTGGTCAGGGGCCAGCAGTTTGTGTTTTGTAAATAAACTTCTCCTTTTCAAATGCATCTAGCTGCTCTTTTCATTTCCTACCCATAAAGGTCCATGTCTCCCGGGCCAGCAGTGGGAACAATCCAATCTAGAAATGACTCAGACCGCCAAGTTTTGGTGGTAGAGCCTGCTGGGTAATTGACTGTTTACAATTTAGTGCTGATGGGGCTGCCTCCGTTCAGACAAGCACTGGGAGGCACTTGTTTGCCAGGTCTGTTTTTGCTGATACAGCAGAACCCTCCTGCTATTTTAAGACCAGGTCATGAATAAGATAAAAGCAGGAGAATCAATTGGATGCTACTGCTCCGAGTGTGGGAAGTCCGTGCTGTGCCCTACCTCCATCTGTCATGCGGACGTCGACATGACAGATTGGTGAGAACGACAGAACAAACCTCTGATGGAGTCGCTGTCATGGTGAGGGGAGAACCCAGCTGTCAAACTCTTCGTTTCTATAGAAACTTGAAACCAGTCGCAGACAAAGGGGCTTGCTTCGTTACATTTCGACGGGCTTTTGAACGCGCCACTGCTGTCCTGTGGGAACTTTTGCTCCGCTATCTTCTTCTCTGGCCTCTGATTCCGTCTACTCCCATCCTTCAGCATGCCGTCAGGCGTGCCGACCATTCATATACATTGTACATACATTGCTGAGTGATTAGTATGAATGAATGATTTCTACTACGTGTAGTAGTAGTAAGTGAGTCAGGGTAATTATATTACGATAACATGATGGAGAGTTATGCCAACACAGCCTGCCTTCACTACTGAAGGATAGTTAGTTATGTCTGCATTTGCCTGATGAGCATCCAAGAATTCTCTCAGCTGGGGGATTGAGATGTGTTTCCATCAAAGAGACTCATACAACGACTTGTGCATTATTCATTTATTTACTGCTGAACCTTGAAAAAAGGTAAAAGTGCTTCAAGGTGAGATGGATGTTTAGGTAAATGCAATGCAGTGAATCTGGTGCATTTTCACAAGGAGCTTTTGATTCCAGAGGCTGACTCACTTGGGACATGCTTGGGAATTTTAGATTGTTTTGTAAGAACACTTATTTTGAAGAGAACTGCAATGCATGTGGGTTCTGGCATAATATACCAGACCCTCCCCATTCCAAACCAGGCACTGGATGTTGCTGTGCTTGTTCAAGATGTCTGAGGTATGTTTCACTTTTCTTCTTCAGGACTAAATATTCGATATACATAAACATGATGAAACTGAAAGCTACATCATCTTGCATCGCAAACTCCATGGACTACCAGTGCCACCTAGCTAAGAACCTTGGAAATACAATTCACAAGAACATAATATAGTAAATGCACATTTCGTTAATTATGACGATGAAATTAAATGTGTGTGTCCATAAGTGTGGTGCATGTGTGTGCGCGCACGCATGTCGCATTAACTCTGATTGGTTTTTCCTTTAGTTCTCCCTAGTTTACCCAATCATCTTATCCCCTGGTTGGCCTGTGTCCTGCCGCTCTGAGTGAGCTCCATTAAAGCCCAACAGGCTATTAACCCCAGAGTCAATCCTTCACAGGTTTGGCCGCGGTTATGAACCCATTGCAGCGGCAGTTATAAACACTAGCCTTATTGTAGCATCTCCAGGCAAAAGCCAATTGAAGTCCTCACCCCCTAAATGAAAGGGCTTTCTAAGTTATACTGTGTAAAGCATACTTACTCCATCTCCCCACAACAACATACTCTAACAAGAGTATGACAGCATTAACGTACCAAACGACTGACATGCAGCACAATTCCACCCATGTCAGGAAGCAGATAGTGATGTCACTTCTCTGTCTAGAGGGCTGGGTGTTTACTCTACACCCTCAGGTGCAGTGACTGAGATGTCGCTAGGCAACCGCACAGTCTCCGCTGTCGCTCGGTCTCTGGCACTCAAGTGGGAGCTTATGTGGACTTAAACTCTGAGAGAGCAGAGCTGTGCTGGAGCACAGAGGAGAATTACAAGGGAAAATATTGGATCGGACAGAGGAACAAAGGGCAGGAGTTTGGCCCACTAGATCTGTGATGATGTGTACACTGCCAATCCATCACACTCGCTCAGACGGGGGCTAGCCAGTGGCTGGAAAAACAAATAGTGTCAGAGCTTTGAATTTTGGTATTTAGATCTGATTCTTGGTGAGCTGGACACACTTTAAAAGCTGTTGCTACAACTTTCTCTTTGAAAGTCCTCTATAGAGGATGTAATGGGCAGATGGCTAAGTCATGAATATACAGTATTACAAGACATCTTCAGGCATGACATGTTCAGCTTCATTCTTACCGAACAGGCAGCAGTGAATTATGTGAGATTTTACTGCCACCTTGTGGGGAAATGAAGCTATAAGAACAGGTTCACAAGGAGTTTACTCATGTAAACACACAGACACACTGTCATCTAGTAGATGTATTTTGCAGCATTTTTGATTACCATAAACTTGATCATGAAAAAACATGACGGTAAAAAAATCATTTATTCAGACCTATATAAGAAATATTTACATATGAACAAGAGTCTGTGCAAAATGTACAAGAAACCATTCTCAGATTCTCCATGGAATTTCTCTGTGAGACAAACATGCTCTGACAGAAATCCACCAATAGGAAGACATTGGCTGCACAGGCGGTATAATAAGAGACAACGACAATTAAAACTGTCATGTCATCGAATGTCAAGAACCTTGGTATACTAAAGTACAAATGTTGCATGTTTAAAAAGGCTTGTATTGTAGGTTGTTGGTGCAATAATACAACCCAACCCAAATCACCAGGCATGCTGTATAGAACCCCACAAAACCTTATGTCAGATTATAGAAATCTATTAACCATATTTTAGGGAACATAATTCTGGAAATTGAATCCCTCAGTGCAAGTGCAAGAATAAAGCATGAAATCAACAAAAACACCAATTATATATCCTGTTATCAATTTGTCGCTACAAAATGCCACGCACAAAAATATAGCACAAGTATAGATTTCCATACTTCGAAAAAAAGAAAATATGTCTAAATTGATTAAACATTCTAGACAGGGTATTAAAGCATAGTGCAACCAAACTCAGTATTATTGCAATGAGTATATTGCAAGATTATAATTATTATTTTACGTTTTACGTTTGATGTTCATAAAAATCATATACAAATACAATATATGGCCTATTTTGTTGTTATTCACACTGAGTAGATTGATGCTAATAAAAAAAATTCCTGCTAGATAATATAGTAAAATTTGATTTAAATTATTTGTATGATTTCATTTCATACACTCAAATGAATTGACTTTTTACTCTACAGTGTCATATACTGTATGTGATTGGGCAAAACATTACAAACCACCTTCAAAGTATTATACTTAAGATCATTAAAAGGGGACACCAGGTGTGCCCGTTACAATAAGCCAAAATCCAGAACAAGAGTATGTCTTTAGGAAAGTCGGTTCTTAAGACTTGAAAAAGAACAATGGCCTACATGGTAGTCAGAGTGTGTCTGGATCATTGAGTTACATTTCAAGGTAGAAGGATGAAAACAACTGAAGGAGAAAAACAACTGAAGGATGAAAACAACTGAAGGATGAAAACAACTGAAATCCAAAACGTATCCAGTCACTGAGGAATCTCTTCATCTATCTCTCGGTGGAGATGAAAGTAAAAAGACTCTCTGAGGAAGATTCTGAACTGAGAGCGGGAGGTCTCTTCCCACCCAGGAGTATCTCCCTCTCTCTTACTCTCTCTTTAGTCTCTTCACTTTAGGAAGCCTTTGTAGATGAGCTGCGAGCGATTGCTCTCCCTCTCGTTCTCCAGGCAGAAGAGCAGATCCCTGAGGTTCACCCTGGTGATGCGCTGACGGCTGAACTGCCTGGAGGCCGCCGAACCTGGACCACCTGACACAGAAGGACTGAACCCCGAGCCCTGCAGAGGGAGCCACAGGACAGGTACATGACATGAGTGGGACAAAACGCTTGCCAACAAGTTCCATATCGGGTCTATTCAAGTTAAGACCCTGGGATTTAAGACCCCAGGCTAGGGTTAGCAAAAATCCGACAGCCTTACCTCTGCTCCAGCAGGAGAGGCTGCAGAGCCCAGCTTCCTCTTCTTCCTGGAGCCGATGGCTGCCAGAGCAGTAAGGTTGGCCTCCCTCTGTCTCATCTGAGCTAGCTCCTGCTGCTGCATCTGAAAAAAAAGAAAGGCAAAGAAAGGGAGCTAATGAGCACACCTGGGAAAACACATCCCACTGGGGACTGGCACAGCATAACAGCTCCAGGTCCAGACCGCCAGTGAAAACACCCCCCCATCCCACTGGGGACTGGCACAGCATAACACAGCATAACAGCTCCAGGTCCAGACCTCCAGTGTCTCCTACCTCTTTGGCCTTCTGTTTCAGTCGCAGCTGCTCAGGGTCTTCTTGTCGAGCTCGAGACTGAAAGACCGCGCAGAGCAGAGGACAGGGGTCACAGATTCATGTGTAAACAGGTCACCACCACAACAAGGCTCCACATATAAAAGGCCTGCTTTTATAATGCATTCATTTTATAAGACACTTTCTTTCAAAGCAACACTCAGGGAAGATTTTGAAGCTGCGACCTGCAGGCAAACGCTCTACCACTGAGCTACACCCATCCCCTTTATCCTGAAACAGGTGTAGCCACTCCTGGCCACTAGAGGACCCCACATTTCAAGAAATCCACATTTAGGAGTCTGGGAGAGGAGTGTTTGGTTTCTGTTTATGCTCCTGTACCTTTGCAGCTTTCATCAGGATCTCTCTCTCCTGCTCTTCTTTCCTCTGCTTCTCCACCTGCTCCAGCTGCTCAAAGAACTTGAGCTGGGCCCTCGCATCGCTTTTCTGCTCGTACCGACTATCCTCCTGCCACAAAAAGGGCACTGCTGTTACTGGCAGCTGTCGGGTACGAGACCCTTTTGAAGATATCATACACTCCACCCCTACATTGATAAAGGATGTGTTGTAAGTGACATACCTTGAAACGGATGTTCTTGTGCTGAGCCACCTCAGTGACCCGCTCCAGCAGGTTTCGGAGCCTCTGTTCGGTGGCATGGGACAAGAAGGTCACCACCTCTGGGCCCAGCTCTACTCCCCCACATCTCTTGCCTGGAGAGGACAGACACACAATCATGGGGGCATGTAAACAGCTGAGCTCAGAGCAAATCCTACTTTCAGTGTGTATGTAGGGGAACCTCACCTATCTCCAGGATTCTCCTCTGCAGAGTGGCGGTATGGAGGAATGCCTCATCCTTACAGGAGCGCGTCACTGCCCCCACCAGCACAGAGTTGGTTGCAAGGATCCGAGCTCTCTCCTCAGACAGGTTCACCCCGGCCATGGACGCCACATCGTTGATGTCATCCTCCTCCCTGGAAGTGTTGACAAGCACACAAAATCAGCTAGAGCACGAGAGCAAACCCTCCCATTCAGAGGTCAAGTTTGTCTTGTTTATGAGGCAGACCTGAAGGTGCCTGCACCGGCCCCTCTCAGCTTATACTTCTGGGCTGCAGTGGCCAGGGAAGCAGGGCCAGACATGGTTTTAAAGCCAGGTATCAAACCAGGCCTTGCCATGGGGACTGAGAGAGAAAGAGACAGATCCTGTCATGTGTCTTAGTTTACCACACAGGTGAATGTGCTGGTGTGTTCCCACACTCTTACCTTGCTGCAGCTGTCTGAACTGCACCTGTGGCTGCCCCAGCATTAAACCACTGGGGGCCTGACCCCTCAGCGCTACCATGGAGGTTGTTGCCAGGGTAACCTGGGGAGGCCTTACTATGGTCCCCTGATGAACCTGTGGTGGGGGGGGGGTGGGAGTTCACAGGTTGACACTAGAAATCAAACAGATTTCTATTGAACATAATATTCTAGTTAGCCAATATGAAAAGCTGATTACCAGTGATGCTGGGTGTCCCTGTTTGCTGATGACAGGGTGGGATCTGGAGGCTGAGGCAGCAGGGTGTGGAGCTGGGCTGCCAAGGACCACCATAGGAGTGGGGCTGGGGGTGGAGGTTGTATGGGCTGGCTGCTGGCTCTGCTGGATGAATGTTGCAGAGTCTGGGGTGAGCTGCCTCAGGGCTGGAAGGCTTCTCTGGAATAGGAACACAGCATTTCAATCTACATTAGGAATCTTTATTGGCAATAGGCTCAATGGATGAGGTGAGAAACACGATGGCAGTGGCAGCAATGCTTGCCTTGAGAAAAGGCACAAGGTAAGGCTGAGGTGAGGAGTTGAGCTCTTTGTACAGCTTACTGGTGAAGTCCTCTGGTTCAATCTTGCCATCCTGTTAGAAACAAGCACAGAAGGGAGTAAATTATTAAATCAATGCAAGATGTTAGTGGGGGAGAAACACTGTTCCAATCCTAGTCTTAGTGTGCTACTATAGAAAATGCTAAAGCTATACTGTGATTGGTGGTGTCTGCACTTACCAGCAGGTCCTTGACGAGGTATTTGACGTTTTCCGCTGTCTCTGAAGACTGCTTCCCGCTGGATGCCAGTTTGATTAAAGTCGAGAGAAAGTTCTTGCATTTTTTCACGTTCTCCATGGTTTCCTACAGCAACCCAATTCAGCATTCAAATCCCCCTCATGCAACCAATGTATGAATCCATTCAGCACTGTTTGGAGTATCGAGTATCAGCATGCTGTAAATAGTGGAGGCCCAGCCCTAGTCCTGATCAACAGGGGGACATAGGGATTGGATGAAAACTGGTGGCTCACCGTTGCCACGGTGACAGTGGTCCCAGTGGATGGGCTGACTGTCTGCTGGGATGTGCCTGGTAGTGCTGCACCTGTAGGGCTCTGGGGAGGAAAACCATAGAGAACAATGTCTAACTTCTGGAGGGTCTGAATTCATCACCTTGTTTTGGTTCCAACAGTTAGAATATGTAGTAGTTGTAAATGACTGTAAAACTGAGTGGTTTCGGTTGCTTGGGGTTTGTTTTTAAGGCTGACTGTAGCATAGAAGCTATGCTGTACCAGAAGCTACCAAAACTGAATGGTACCTGTAAAACCTGGGGCCTCTGAAGTGTGATGGTGGCAGGGGCAGAGGTGAGGGCAGGAGACTCCTGCTTGATGACGGTGGGGGGGCACCTGTCTGGGCAGGATGGAGGTACCAGGGGTCTGGGAAGAAGTAAAGAACACCAAGAGGTGTGATCTCATCATTTGCTTTCAAACTGACAGCGAGTGTCAGAAACAAACAGGTGTGGGTGTCTTATGTGTTGTCTGGTGTTGGTGAGGTGGGTTAATACGTTTTTTTGGTGGTTTATTTCCTGAACATGGGCACAGGTGGTCTTACCTGGGCTGAGGTGATTTGGACGTGTGGTGTGCTTGTGGGGGCAGCAAGGCGAGACGCCTGCATCTGAGACAGGATCTGTTGGTGGATCATCATCAGCTGCCCACTGTCAGTGCGCACCAGGACCATACCTGTGTTGAAGACAACATAACCTGCTTAAACCTACGTTTTTTTTGCAACCTTTTATGATCCCTAATGTTTTCTGTTGCTTACTCTGGAATTAAGGTTTGTTGCCTACCTGGGGGCAGCTGGATGTTCTGTAAGTTGGGCTGATTCTGTGATGTCTGGGAGAAGCGTGGGGCTAAGACCTGTGGCGCTATGGCTCTGATTCCGCCCGGGCTGGCTGCTGCTATCACAGGAGTGCACGTCTTTGGTGTGCTTTGCAGCAACGGGTTGTTGATGATTATCCCCGGTGTTAAATTGGCCGCATTTGTAACAATGGGTGGAACAGTCTGCGGTTCTGTCTTTATGATTGTTTGGAGCGCTGATTGGACCGCCTCCTTCTTGACAATGTGCGATCCTGCATTGGCAGGCACTGAGAAACTAGGTGACTGATCAGTGTTTAAAAGTGGAGTTTGAATGCTCCTAAATGGTGCAGACGTTAAAGGTTCATTCGGTGCTTTGACATTTTCCGTACAAGTGTCCCCATTCAAAGTGTTGTACGATCCTGCAGTTTGCATACACGGCTTCACAAGTGTTACGGTAAGCCCACCACCCAAACCAGCAGCCGGAGATGAGGTAACAGTATTTAGTGGGTTAATACAAGTCTGAATGACACTGTTTGATGAGGGAGGCATTTTCACATTCGACAGTTTTAGTTCATTGCTGACTACTGTACTGCCGCTTTCGCCCCCAGTGCAGATTTTTGACATCCCCGTTAGAGGGGAAGTGGTTCCTGAACTGTGGGAGATAATAATAGTGCTTCCATTAGAAGTTTTTACTGACGATGTAACTTTTTCCGCGTGATTTGAGACAGCATTTACACCAACAACAACTGTCTGGATTTGTTCATTTTCTGTCGATGAGTCCGAGCCAGCCGGTGATGCATCCATAGCTAAAATAAAAACCGGACTGTGCTAATGACACTTGCACTCCAGTCCCGATTTTGCAGCGGAAACAGGTCAAGCCAGACAACTTCCAAGTTCTACCTGAGTAATAACAATTGGTTTTTGCTTTATCTTACACGTAGGGAAACAGTTAGCAAGACACTGTTGTAGTAACACTGCATACCTGCTTCTTTGGCAACCTCTTCAAAAAGTCCCAGTTTTATCTGGACATTAGCTAGCATTAACGTTATTCCTTGTTCCGGTACTAGCCATGTGTTGGGCGCCTGTCTGACTCTCAACCCCAGGGTTTATGTGAATCGAGCTTGCGAGCTCGGATTTAAGAGAACCCACAAGATCACTGACTACTTTTTCGTCCACCTCTGTATTCAGAAAGACCTGGTACAGCAGATCAGAGCCTGGCGCCATCTTCACACTTCTACGAGGTGTGTGTAGTGGACTGAAAGAGTTGCAAACTAACGTACGTACGCCTGCGCCCATGAGATATAACGTCACCACGGAGATCCGGGCATTCGCGGATTGTTAGTTGGGCGTGCGCTTTGTTTGTACATGTTAGGGCAGGACGAATGGACCGAGATGTATGCATACGACACCGTATGGCATAATCAGTACAAAACAGCAAGACTGGGAAGTTACACTACACTATCATAAACGTTTAATTTCAGGAAATGTCGTTCCTAGCCTGTCGCTTGCCTGTTTCTTTTGGAAATTACTTTGGCTCAATTTGTATCCTTTAAAGTGTAGTTATATTACACTTACATTTTGCAACATAAAATCAACATTCCAGGGCACAGCGCACCTAGTCACATGCCTAAAATGCCTGCGCCGATTCCAGAGCGCGAGGTAGTGATTGAAGATTTCTGATAACGCTCCACACCTTTCTTTTTAATCGCGTTGTAGGGCATGCAGCAAAAAGTATAGGCCTACTGCTCATATGAGCCTACATGTCTGTGTCCTCATTAACATTAAATGAAGTACAAATGACACCAATTTAAGTGAAGGCAATGCATCATACATTTGCTGTAATTTATCTGTAGGATTAGGCCTACATCTAATGACGTTGTAATTTGTCAATAAAAACTAAACGATTGTACCAATCTAGGCTATGTGATCCAATTTAATATAGGTTTGGCACCTGCTGTAAATTATGCCAGTGATTAACCACCTGTTGGTCCAACTGATTGAATTTATCTATCCTTTGTGAATAGATGCAAAGCAAGAATGTCCGGGACGCCTTACATTGGGAGTAAGATAAGTCTTATATCTAAAGCCCAAATTCGATACGACGGCATCTTATACTCTATCGATACAGTTTACTCGACGTTGGCTTTAGCAAAAGGTGAGGTTGTCCGCAGTCCTACCGTTTTTTTGCTACCTTATCAGATTTAGCTACCCTACCGCAAAATATTTAACGCATGCATATTTAGGTTGAGACTTCTTGAATAGACTATATCGCCGGTACAGTAGACTACAGTCCTTTACCAAGTTAATGGTCCTTTTCTTTCAACAGTTAAGTCATATGGAACAGAGCACCGACCATCAAACAGACCTGTACCTCCAAAACATTACACTTTTGAATACATCATCTTTAGAGGACGTGACATCAAGGATATTACTGTCTGTGAACCACCAAAATCCCTCCATTGTTTGCCTCATGACCCTGCCTTTTTGCAGGTAGGGTATCAGAACTTCACAAATCTGCAATTCTGAGATATGTAGGGCCTAATCATATTTAAAGCTGTAGGCTACTTCACTAAGTTTTGTGATGTCTTTCTTTTTGCAGTCATCAATTGGCAGCTCATCTGCAACCTACCTGCCCCAAACACATTACAATGCACACAGCGGTGTGATACCCAACTACAATCAACTGGATGTAAGCTCTCTACTCAACCAGCAATATGCTACAGCCCTGGCTCTTGGTGAGTTATAGTTTTGAACCTGCTTGTTGTTTATAAAGCAGCAGTGGACAATGGTGTACCATTTTTCTTCATGGGCACAAGCGTATATAACCTTTAGTCTTAGTGTGAAGAGGGCATTTGCATTTACACAAATGTGTGCATCAAGTACCACTTCACCATTGGTAAAGCCTGATGGAAACATAATCTCCATCATCTGTTCAACATGTCATCCATCGCAATATGCCTCCAAATAATAATTCCACCATATTATATAGCATGATTATCTGCTGGATGTTCTTCTAGGGTTGCAGGGTCTTGCACTCAGCGGTGGGGCGATGGTAGAGCATGCTGTCCAGACTGTGCCAGTGGTCGAGGCTGCCCAGAAGAGAGGCCAGCCAGCCTCCAAGCAGCAGAGCAGAGAGTCCTCTCGCTCCCAGTCTCAGAGGAAGCCTGGCGCCCGCAGCAAGAATGAACCAGGTCCTTGAGACCACTACAAAAGGACGTGCAATTTATCAGACTCGGCCTCCCACCATTAATTGTCTGACATTTTCATTTTCCAACCTGTATTTAGGACTGACTGCATCCTACAGGGGCAACAGTGAGAATCGCACACCAAAACGACGTCAAGGTTTACTAGATCACTTGACAAGTTGTACAGTAACTCAAATGTCAGTTGTTGCACTTTGAACATAATCCTTATTCTTACAGGCAAACGCAGAAACCAAGGAAAAGGTCAACTTCTCGTGGATGACTCAAAGACTGCTACATTACATTTTGAGTCTGACTTTGATTTTGAAACTGCTAATGCCCAGTTCTGTAAAGATGACCTTACAAAGAAGCTTGAGGATCAAGTCATCATTAAAGGTGTCTGCTCAGGATGTAATCGTGCTCCATAAGTACTGATTTACAGAGATCGGGAATCTATATCTTATCTTACATTTGGGAGGGAGAAAAGATGTTTCAGAAATATACTATTTTCTTATCTCTTCTTCCTGCATCAGAAGCAAAGGTGGACTTTGTAGTGGAGACTCCTACTAGCTGTGGCACGGCGGAGGAGGATTCTGTTGAAGAGAAGTTACACTACGACAGAAACAAGTGCTTCTTTGATGGTGTCTCAGGCGACCTCAAGCCAAGGTGAGGGTCTTTTGTAGACCTTGAAAGATCAAATTAGATGACAGTAGTCAGGACTACTGCTCATTATTGTTTCCTTCTCTGTTCCAGACGGATAACCTGGGCAGAGGAGAAGAAGCTGAACATGGAGACATTTGGGGTGCCTGGACGCCTCCTGAGGGACAGAGGGTTCCGCAGGGGCAGTCGTGGCCGGAAAGGGCCGAGCAGGGCCCTCCAGCAGCCCAGACCCAAAGTGGGTCGTGGTAGTGTGAAGTCTAAAGGGTTAACACTATGAATGTTCTCGGGTTTATTTTGTGTTTTGTCCTCGAGTAAAATTCAGTTAGTCAATGCCAACCCTCTCAGTTCAAAATCCAAAATATTTTCAATGAAAAATGACAAAGTATTTGCAAGACAGACATGGCAACAAAATATGTACTGGAATATATCTTGAGTTTATTAGTTTGAAACATCCTATTTGGTTTAAGCATTAGTATTTAGAGGCATCCAAATTGATATCGGCCCGCAGGTTATAGAATAAATCTAAAGTACAGTTGAATGATGTATTAGATTTTTGTCAACACAATTACAAAGGTTTTTAGGGCCTTTTTTTCCTCTTTGTATTATTGTTGATGAAAATAATTGAATCCTTGGGAAAATGTAATTGTGACTTATCGTTTATTAATAAACAGTAAAAACAAATATTGTTTGTAAGGATGTTACGGGCACATTATTATTTTATTAATTTAAAGACTCAGGGATGCAGAGAGAAGCCAGATGATTGAACTTTGGGCTGAGATCCTGCAGATCACCAATGTCCAAGGTGTCATCAGAGATGGAGATGGCGTCCAGTTGGAACTGGGTTTCCGAGTCCCCCTCGTCGGCATAGGGGTGTGGGTCATAGTCCCCCAGCTCTGCCCCTGGAGCCTGGATGGAGTACAACCTCTACAGTTTGGGAAGAGAGGAGTGGACAGTGTCCCATATGAGTTACCATTCTTGTCAACGATGTATAATAACACATTTAATAATACTGGAAGGCAATGTAGTGTTAGCCTTTCACCGAAAAGGAACAAGATACAAACCTGGTGAAGCAGGCACAGAAAGTTTGCATTTGTTACAGAGCCACAGTTCATTGTATTGTTGCTATACTTCTTCATCTGAACGAATCCCTGTTGAACAGAGAAGATGAATCAAAGTTCATGTCGTCACCAAAACAGGAGACATTGGCGTAGGATCTACCAAACAAAATCTCAACAGTAAGTCATAGTACCTGATGGTGGTAGTTGTTTGTAACTGCACACGGTGATATCTTGGGTGTTTTGAAAATGAAAGTAGTCAGAGGAGGGCAGAGATGTAAGATTGCATTAAATAACAGGCTCCTGTTAGCTACTGTCTGCACACATCGTTGTCTGTGTGTTTGTATACCTTGTACAGAGAGTTATCATTGAAAAGTTGAAGATGCTCCTGTCCATAATCTCTGTCTCCATGAATACTGAAGCTTTGATCTAAAACCTGTGTGTGATAAAACAATGATATATTGTTCTCAGAGTATCAGTTTGCACAAATACCAGTATGTATCACCCAGCACATGTGAGGGATACCACCCGTACTTGCCGTTTTAGTGGACTCGAGATGCCATTGTGACCATATTGTTTTCGGTTGATCTGTGAGCAATCGTGGCACAGTGGGAACCTTGACATAAAAACACAATAATGCAATCAATACAATTCCTGAAAAAATCACATCTTTCTTATCTCTTCATTGACCATGAGCAATTGTACCAACCATGCAGTCAGTTCCTGGTGCTTCTGTGTTAGTGTGGAGCAGGGTGTCTGATGAGCTGTCTATATGAATGATGGACTGCTCCTTTCCACAAAAGATGGCGACAGACGACAGCAGGAAAACTGACAAAAACATACTAATGAGTACAGTCACATAATCATCCTCAACCTGTTAGTGCTTGTGCTTGGTGGATCCAGATGTCTTGTAAACCATGATCTACTGCTCTCTGATACTTCAGTTAACCTTCAAATAAATACTAGATACTCAAGGAATCTGAACAGTCTCTTACATAGCAACACAATCAAGGAGGTGAACAGGATTCCGATGGCTCCGTATCCCATTTGTGTGACAGTAACTCTGCCTCTCTGACAGCTGGGTGTGACAGAGCAGTCACACACAGTTACAGAGAGGTTATAAATCTCAAATTGGCCTTGCAAGTCCGAGATCTTCATCTCAACAGTGTGGGACCCGGCATACACACTAGTCTCTTTCACCAGATTCACTGAATGACCTGGTGAATTGAATGAAACAGAAACATAAGAGATTGAGTTGCTACAGGCAGTAGAAACGGTTCACATAATAAGGACATTGAAAAATGAAACAAGGGTTTTTACCATATGAAGGATCCAGACTCCATTTCCCATCAGTGTCTCCCAGGAGTTGAAACAGGAAGGGCCCTCCGTACGGATCCAGGTCCAGGTCAAAGGCTGTGATGTTGGCTGTGGTTGGGCCATCAGACACACACATGTCCACATAGCTCACTGTCAACTGTGGAACGTTGTCATTCTGATCCAATACATGGATCCTCAGGGTCCCTGTGCCTGTCAAGGGCGGCTCACCTGCATAAGCGAAGGACGGCAGGAGTCACATTGAATTCAGTGCTTGAATAGAAAGAATATCTGTTCTCAGATTAGCACTTATTCTTGGCTTTGTGTACCATCACTTTATGGAAACTGAAATGTAAATAAGGGTCACCTATCATCAACGCCCTTACCATTGTCAACTGCGTAGATTATGACTGTGTAGACATCTTTGTCCATGAAGGGGGATTCTCTGTCCAGTAATTTGGCTGTGGTGATATGGCCAGTATGGAGGTCTACTGTCACCCAGTCGTCTGGATCGTATCCCTTCACATACCTGATCCACAAAGGGAGGAGTGAGGAGGAGCATGCCATGTTCTTGACACACAATGATAGTCACATGACGACAATCTAATGAGTTTCTGTTCAACCATGAATTCTATCGATTTGATTGATGTCGCGCCATCGTAGAGTGGCCAAATCTCACAGAATATCCCACAAACTCAACCACTAACAAGCGCTGGAGAGAAATCTTACACAAACTCATTTGCGTGACTGGAGTCCAGGTCAACAGCAGTCATTGCCTCCACAGGGGATCCCACCTCTGCGTTCTCCATCATTGAGGTGTCTTTCACAGGCATGGTAAAGATGGGTGGGATCGTTGGCATCCTCTATGTGGATGATGAACCGCTCAGAGCTACGCTGAGGCAGAGCTGCGGTTGTGTCAACGGTCCACAGGCCAGAGACGGTCTTCTTCTTCACCTCACAGGAAAAGAATGGCTCCTCGTTCTCCACAGACACAGTCAGTTCTCTCTCTGCACCATCCTCAAAGTCCAGGGGCTGCACTCACACAGTACAAAAAATATAGGTTATGATAAACAGGTGAGGCTCATCACTGATCACTTTGCTGTTCCTTTTGATCTTTAAAAACTCTTTAAATAAATAGACAAATGTACGTCACATAGTGTCAGTGCAATTGAAGGCAAGAGGCATGAAAGGAAAAGTAGCCTGACATACTTTTACTACTGACAGAATTCCATCATTGGTTTCAGGATCCGTCTCAATCTTAAAGTGGCCTCCCTCATTTCCCT
Source organism: Mallotus villosus (assembly GCA_903064625.1). Taxonomy (NCBI): domain Eukaryota; kingdom Metazoa; phylum Chordata; class Actinopteri; order Osmeriformes; family Salangidae; genus Mallotus; species Mallotus villosus. The sequence continues at coordinate 256,944 of CAEFZP010001313.1, read as the reverse complement.
CAATGGTGAACTTGGCTCTCCATGCTGGGGTCCCCTTGGTGTCCATGTCAGTTACATGCAGTCGGACGGGTGACATTCCAGTACTTCCTTCCAGCACCTTGCTGCTTCCCTGAAGGAAATACATGACGTGGGAGGGAGAGATCATGGAGGAGAAAGAGCAGATGAGAAAGAGTTCATGAGAGAGATCTCGAGAGAAGGTTCATGGAGGAGAGAGATCATGGAGATGTGTGATGTTTCTGAGTCAGATATGGACCTACTGTGTAGCCGGTGATAGTTGGCAGGTGGTTGTTCTCATCCTGAACGTTGATGATGACAGTAGTCAAACTTGAAAGACTGACCACCTCACCATGGTCCTGTGCCTTCACCACCAGTGTGTAATTCTCAGCTCTCTGGGGACAAACACTAATAAATTACACTAACATACCTTTCTAATGGTACTTCACTGTGTCAGGTAGCAACAGAAGATTTAAGAGAATGCTCTCTCACAAATACTTTACATAGCCGAGAGTCGAACATGATGATCCATGTTTGAAACATCAGAGATGCTTGCACTCACATTTGAATGGAAGTAAACACCTACTCTAACTTGTATGTCCTCCATAGTTTACTTGTAGGTTTATAACTTGCCTCATATTCCAAGCAGCCTGTGAAGGAGATGGAGCCATGGCTGTTGATGAAAAACTCAGCATTTGCCGGTTGTGGGGACACAGACACCATTTTGTAGTCAAACGTTGAGTTTGGTGAACCTCGCTTGTCTTTATCATGGGCCAAGACAGAGAGTAGATAGGAACCTATGTGACATTGAAAGGAACTCCATGTCACCCTCCTTAACGCGACACAGCATTGTTAAACACAGTTTGGCATACTGTATGTTTGCATTCTTTACCTTGTCGGGTTGACTCTCCCATGTCGATTGTATACACGTCTCTCTGAAAGACTGGTGGATTGTCATTGATGTCCAATATGCCAATCTCAACACCTAGTTTTGTATCAACTGCTTGATCTTTCTTCCTTGACTCAAATGTAAGCTGTAGACAGAACATGTGCCACATGAAACCATCATTAGAATGATTGGAAGGTGAAGGTACAACGAGCAGTGAAAAATGTGCAAATGTTTTATACAGTTGACATTGTCAGACTGTATATAAGCTCACTCTCAGGTTTTGGTGTTGTTCATAGTCGACTGCCTTGTGGACCAGGACTGTTCCACTTTCTTTATGGATGGAGAGGAGTCCCTTGGGCTCCTTATCCACCCCTTCCCCCATGAGCTCAAACTGCACACGGTACGCTCGTTCAATCTGGATCTAAGACCGTTGTTAAGATCGTTGTTATTCCATGAAAGCTTAGTTTAGCAAAATCAGCATGTGGAGAATGGAGAAATGCATTGTATTTCAATAGATTTGAGTAAATATATTCCACCATTATTTATGTTTTAAAAAATGTGCTGATGGAAAAACCTTTAATTGGCCCAACTGATGAAACAAGCTTCGGAGCAGGTGACTGTTGTTGTACTTACTTGGCCTAGCTCATAAGGAAAGGGTCCAGGGTGGCCCTCTTCAATCTCAAACGAGCTGATGATCCATGCCCTCTTCTGGCGTCTCAGGGATGCCGTGCAGGTGACACAGGCCAGCTTACACACCTGGGGACCCCACTGACTGATTATTCAACTGGAAGTAAACCCCGTCAGTCAGGAGACCCTACAGACCTACTGTATACATGCTGCTTGAGCAGGTGGTGGATTACATCCTTAATCACAAACTATTCTTATTTCTGGTTTCTAACTCCAACTTAATAACATGAAAATGTGTTATCTGATTTCGTTGATAACTTGACAACCACTTGACAAACTTGGATTCATTTGTTCAAAGTGAATGCTGTTGCATGGTCGTAGATCCAGATTCAGACTGAGTTGAGCATGCATCTCCTGACATGGATGGTATAGATCCTGTCTGACGACACTAACAAACATTCCACTCCCATGACACAATGAAACAGCGTCGTATGACACCCAGAGATGTTTCACCCAGACAAGCCCTCGAAATTGGAAAAGATTACTCACAAGCAGCGCATCACTAGCAGCGTGTCATATCACGCAGTAGGGTAACACCTGCTTATTAGGGCGGGCTATTTAATCAGGATATCGGTGCACTCTGCATTGCTTAGTGCGACACAGGATGCTCTCTGTTTAACCTGCTGCCTCCGCCTCCCCGGCCTCCACCCTTGGTTCTGTGTTCCTTTCGTAGGGGGAATGCGTAGTTGCTCTCTGCTCGGAGGTCGAGACGGTGTCTCCATTGAGTGTGGCAGGGAGACGATGCAAGCAGAACCATAATGCCAAAATAAATTGTACAAGCATGTGTTGTACCGTGAGAATAAAGTATCAAGTTAATACTATACTGAGTCCTCCTGTCTGAACCTCCTGATGGTTAGTGAAGCACACCTATTGGAGCAGCTCAGTGTATTGAAGCATAGGTATACAGTCCAATTTACAATGTTAAAACAGTTAATACAGATTGTGTACCTTTTTGACATTTTGCCACAAAAATAGTATTTTTAAGTATAAAAAGAAAGAAGTAGTAGATTCTCATGTTAGAAGAACATTTACATATACTGTATCCGGGAGAGTTGTACACATTCTATGTATACACTCTCCAGAAATCCTTTTGAGACCAATTGTTGATTGCTTGTAATCTTAAATTAAATATCATGTACTAACCAAGAGGCAGAGAGAGATGAACAGGCCAGCTCTCATGGTCGAGGATGATGACAGAGATGTTCTTCTCTCCAGGACCAGCCAGTTGAGAGCTATCGGTCACAATGAACCAAGACATAGGAGACCCTGCCTTTTGTGTTCCTCACTGTATCCTATATGCAAATGTATGTGTGGGAGGGGGGTGGGGTAAGGGTGTGCAGTGTTCATGTGTGTGTCTGTGTGTATGTGTGGTGAATGCAGTTGAACAACATTCTTCTTCAGGAGGTATTTGTCTCCCTTCATGTTGTAAATGAGTGAGTAGTAAGAAAAAGACGGGAGGACCTTGCTGCTTGAGGTACAAGCTACGCTTCAGGCTAACCAAAAGGCACAATGACCTTAGTTGTTTGTCTAGGCTGAGGAGATGTGAACCATAAGCAGTCACCGTTAGACAGAAAAGAATGCAATGTACTTTCTGTTTATTGCTGAAACAAATAAATTGTGCATTAAAAACATATCATGTGAAACATAAGAATCTTCTGAGAAGGAAAAAAGGCTACTACAGTGCTTAAAACTCAAATTCAGTATCAGTAAGTTTGATTGTTTAGATGCAATACAAATCATGCTTAAGTCATTAGCAGTTTTCATTTATTATTTACAAAGTTGAAGCCATGTAGGACAGACAATATATCATATAAAACAAAGAGAAAAGAAGAGTGGAAATGAAGGGCAGTAATGAGAGTATGGAAGAAGTTGATGTTTTAGTGTTCAGTTGCACCAGTCCATCAGTCCATTCTTGTTCTCAAGGTTGAGTGGAAAGAATGTTTATGAAGACAGTACGGGCCGATCCTTCTCATTGTCCTTCCCTGGAGAAGTTTCCATCAGTAAGAGCCTGTCCGCATGCACATCCTCATCATCTGATTGGACGACACGGCTTTCCCCTCCATCCTTATTGGTGTTCTGGCTGTCGGAGGATGAAGTGGAGGAAGTTGAGGACACGCGCGACATTCCATCACAGGTGTTGTGGATGCATCGATGTAGTCCACGTTTGACGATGCCATCATGGTTATTGTTGTTGATCCCATGAACTGAAATCAAATAGAAATCATTTATTTGATAAATTGGTGTCAAACAAATCCCCAATTTGCAGCCAAAATGTGTATACTATTGTACCCTACTAGAATATAGTTACTCTTGTCTTTTTTATTCAGAGTAGACCCTCATCAGACTATTAAGCCTGCTGTTACCTGTTAGTAGAAAGTCTCTATGAGTTACCTGGCAGTGGGGAGGCCAGCCCCCCCTCCTCTCCACTGGAGTTGAGGAAGACATCCAGGGCTTCCTGGTCTGAGATGTCCAAGAGCTCCATCTGCTCCAGCATGTCCACATTCACCTCCATGGAAGACACACTACCAAGCGGAGCTAACACGAGAGATGGAGCCAAACGTTATACAATGAGTCAACGGCTTCAGACATCTGAACTATATGCGTGTGTTAGTTTGCATGGGACCAGACTCACGCCTCTTGTAGTCAACCTGGAGGTGTGCGGAGGACAGGTAGACATCCACATCGTGCTGAAAGACCTCCTCAAAGAAGCGCTGTCTCTCTCTCAGCTTCAGCTGCTGCACTGCATCCATGTCTGTGACCCTCTGACCAAGCTCTGTCTCCGCTGGCAACCACAACAACAGAATGGGACCGTTAGGGGTTCTTCTTCTGACAGAGGGTTCCAGGAACAGACCACATTCAGACCAGAAGGGGACACCACTGAGTTGTGGAAAGAAGTCTGTAGCAGGCCACATGCGGTTCCATTGACTGAAATGGAATTGATCAACATTCGTGTTTTTGGTGTCCCAGACAATTAAAAAATTATTCTGACCAGTTTGGGACGTTCAACCCACATGCTTTCGAAAGCCCTTGTTTGTGTGTGTTCTCTTTCATTCATTTATAAAGTATGTGCACACAGTTTCCTAGTCTGATACACTGTATTATTCCCTGTCATAGAACAGGACACAGATGTAACTTATCATAATTGCTTTAATCTTTACTACTGTAAGGTTTGCATTATACATAGCTAAAGAAAGGTACTGCAATGTACTTTACAGCATAACAGCAGACCAGTCCTGGAGTTAATATTGTTAGGATGTTTAAGAAAACAGAAAATAAATAAAGAGTAGGGGGCAGTAGAGGGATGTAACAGTAAAAGGAGACATGCTGAAAACAAGTCAAGCTGGATGAACTGATACAGCCCTAACTATCCATGGATACTGCTCCTGGGGAGACAATCCATTCTTCCCAATTCCTCCAGGGGGAATGTGACTGCTGTGTGACACCAGAGCTGAACAGAAGGTTCTAGAACGACAGATCTAAAGAACGCCAGAACCCTTTCAACTTTAGCGTCAACATCAAGTTTGCTCTGCCCTATATAATGGACTTCTTCAAAGACTGTTCATTTCTTGTATACCAGTCCCTGTTGTTAAAACCAACTGTACTGCTATAACAAATCTTTTGAAACCATGTTGTTTAAAATGTACACTGGACATACCCTAGGGTTTTTCTAAGGTGTTTGTGTGAGGCCTGCCCTTGAACACACACAGCACGGGATCAAACAAGGTTGACTCGAATTTCAGCCGAGTTCTGTTAGCATGTTGCAGCACACGACCCTGTCTCTCTGGCACATCCATATATTGACCACCACTGAAAACAACATCTGGGGATTCAGGTATAATGAGAGTCTCCAGGCAGGGATTGGGCTAATTGGATGAAGCTTTTAGGCCTGATCTAAATTGGGAATAATGTAAAGATTATCTGGCATGTGATGTGTGCACCAATCACTCTCAAAAGGCAGTTCTATAAAAAGCACAGACACACTGAACTACTTAGAAAATGGAGAGGTCTGGACAGCACATTACCAGGGAAAAGAGCATCAGGAATTCCAGGTTTAGTCTCCTAAAAACCTGGAGGTGCTATACCACTGATTATTTTTGCTAGGTTTTTGTTTGTGTTTGATGAGGTCCGATGTTCTCTATCATTGGTATAATTGTTGTCACAGTAACATGTGGTGGCGCTTTGGACAAAAGGAAGGCAGTTTATTTTGTATGAGAAGGTAGAACCCCTCAGTCTGCTGTCTTCCCCCCCAAACCAGACCTCAGTAGTGTCAGCAGGGGACAACCAGACCTCAGTAGTGTCAGCAGGGGACAACCACACCTCAGTAGTGTCAGCAGGGGACAACCAGACCTCAGTAGTGTCAGCAGGGGACAGCCAGACCTCAGTAGTTCAGCAGGGGACAGCCAGACCTCAGTAGTGTCAGCAGGGCACAGCCAGACCTCAGTAGTGTCAGCAGGGGACAGCCAGACCTCAGTAGTCTCAGCAGGGGACAACCCAACCTCAGTAGTGTCAGCAGGGGACAGGCCGGTCACAGCAGCTCTCCTCTCCCAGCCTGACAGCCTGTCTGGGCCTCTGGAGCTCTAGGAGGGCAGGCTGTGGGCTCCCTCTTCTCTCTACCAATGAACAATGTAACACATGTGAAACATTGATTTACAAAAGCTGTTTCCTTTACCAGTCTTGATTCTACTCTTCTGAGTTTGCAACTCTTACTCCTAATCATACATTTTCAAACCCATTTACGCCCATGTCCCAAAAGGCCATGTCACCCACAGCTGGGATCCATGTAACCAGCAGAGAGAAAGAGACTGTCACTCTGGCGTGATGTGAGCGATGAAGCTAGGATTACGCAATACAGGGTCACGGCAGAGTCAAAAACTGTCACAAGCTCAGACTGAACTGTCCTTTCCTCCGGCCTGGAGACAGGATGATGACTTGCTAGTCCAGGAGCTAAGAACACAATGACACAGCAACATACTGAAGGAATGTCGACAATGAGAGTAACTCTCTTTTACACAATCACGTGCCACTGTCATGCCATGCTGACTCAGGAAGATGACAGGAGAAATGAGGTCTGTGCACATCAAGAGTAATCTTAATAACTGAAACAATGTTCATTTGTTGTATTTATTCTGGCTTGGCAACATCCCAGGGTCTATCTGCTGGCCTTCCCTTCCATTGTTTCCAGGGTTGAGAACATGTTTCTACTGGGTTTTAGGCTGGTGTGTGATTGGTGTATGTCCTGTAACACATATAACAGTGGGGTCAGTGGGGTCAGACCAGATGGTTTTACTTTCTTGTTAAAACAACATGTCAGATATCTCAGCATAATTTTTCTTCTTCCGTTAATACCTTTGATCCCACAGACAAGTTAAAACTGACTTTGACTAACATTAATATTGATGTATTGCTTCATTTTACTAAAAGACCTCCAGGGACCAGATTTGGGATGCATGAGGATAAGTGAGTATGCATGACCTCAGGCTGATTTCCTCAGTCCAGCCCATTCTTTCACAATCCAATCACCTTAATCAATAGGTCTGGACAACTCAGAGCTGGCCTCTGTGACCTCTGAATAGCTTGACTATAAACAAGTGCAAAAAAAAAGGTCACGCAGTGAGGCCACGATTTCCTGGACTGATGAGATCATTGTTCCGGTCTGTGCACCACTCCACCCCTCCATCCCCCTATACCACCACAATCCAGTGTGACTGCCAGCAGACTGCACAGTGTGGCCTTTCAGATGGGAGGAGGCATAAGGAGGGGTGGAGGACACAAGAATAGACTTTCTGAGTGCCTTAAAGTTGACCTGACTTACTTACTGGAAGGACTTTCTTGTTTGGGTCTTTTCTACTCTCCCACCTCTTCCCCCTATCTTTTCTGTTCCTCCCTCCCTCCACCCACCGACCCCCCCCCCACCACCCTCCCTCCCTCACTCACTCCCTCCCTCCCTCACTCCCCACACCCCCCCCTCCCTCCCTCCACCCCCTCCACCCCCCCTCCCTCCACCCCTCAGTCTGAGGGGAGGTTGTTGGAGCTGAGAGAAAGGGTCAGTGTTTAGGGCTCGGTACCAGCTGGACGTGTCAGATGAGAAGGACAGACAGGGCCGGATGTGTCAGCGTGCCCATTCTGCCGCCCACAGAAAGACAAACCCTGACCCTCCACACTGATGGGATGAACAGAAAAGGGCCTTTCAGAGACGGAGAAAAGCCCTGGTGTAGGGAAGTGGGACTGGGCTCGACTCTGGGGACATGAAGCCAGAGACAGGAAGTTACAACGTTCTGTGGGGTTGCAGAGTAGTGTCGGGAGATAGCAATACGCCTCCATGTGATCTGTACAAGAATGGGATCTCTTGCACTTGAGGTATTTTTAATTACATGTGTAATGAATACACAAGTAAAACACACCGCATTCAACACATACTGGAGAGGATGTGATGTAGACCTTTGACAGATTTATACATGTGAAGGAGAAGTCTCCCATGTGAGAAGCCGGTCTTTAGGATAAATATGGCGTGTTTGGGAACACAACATGAGCAACTTTCCAGAAACACCAGTTTGCTATGTTCTCCCATATTTGTGCAGTTGGTTTTGAGCCTCCTAACATAAATAACATAAACATACAAATCTTAAACTAAATTCCTCATAGATTAACATCTTCCTTTCTATAGAAAGAGTGACTGGAACAGTGTCCTCCCATTGACAAAGGAACGTGATGCACCTTGTTATTTCAGAGAGCTACATTCCTAGCAGTGTACGACGTCCATTAGATCACAGAGAGAGGGAGGACAGTGGAAGAGATGAGAAGACAGACTTCATGCAACACCATACTGAACATGTCGACAGTGCAGCACAGCACCACACACTGCCAGAAGCTCCTGGTCAAACAGACACAAGGGCCATGACAATGATGTCCCTGTGTTCAGAGTAGCCAGGAGGCTGTCTGTCCTTCACCTGCAGACATGCTGGTCAGACGAATGCTTCCATGCATGAGAGGGGAGAGGGATTCAGTTTTTATGTCAACCACTTCTCCACTTGAAGTGGTGAGTGGGAGGAACACAGGAGAGCTGAGGAGAATATGTGAAAAGGAATGTGGGAGGAGAGGTTGGCCAGAGAGAGAAGGAACATAGAATGGAAAGACAAAGAACAGGACCAGAGGGGAATTCTGCAGTATGGGAAATAACCAAAAAGATAAAAGGAATGCAAGCAACAGTTGCAATGAAAGAAAGAACAACAGAAAGACAGAAAGAAGGATGTGCAGTCTGTGGCCCATGCGGCCCTAAAATATTGCCGACACTGTCGCTTTTTGAACACAGGCCTAATTATAACTCACATTCCACCCGTGAAGCTCAAATGTATTCTTAAATTGTTAGTGGATGACTTTCATATTGCTACTTTACAGGGACAATGGCCATCAAATGAAATAGACATCCACGGCCCGATCTCACCCAAGTGCCCAGAACACCTTCACACAGGCCACAGGTCCCTGACATCGTCTGGGGTGTTCCTTGTGTGAAAAAAATATGAGACCTTGTAGCCATAAGCCGGTGTGAGAGCACCAGTGAAAAGGCCTCTTCTGTTTAGAGAAGGGGTTAGCGGGAGAGTCTGCCAATGTAAACAACTGAACTACTGAAGAATAGTCAGAACCATGGAGAAAAAACAACTAGAGACTCGTATTTGTATTTTGGGCTCTTGCAGTCCCTTGTGTTTTTAAAGCCTAAACCCCATTTAGGCCTGGCTCCAATTGGACTAAATTATTGATGGTAAGTGATGATGGGTATGTGTGTGACTGAATCAGAGTGTTTCGTGCATGTGTGTGTGTAACAGAGAGGAAGAGATATAGTGGGTGTGTGAGTGAGAGAGAGAGAGAGAGAGAGAGAGAGAGAGCTGTAATGGGGCAAAGTACAGCCTGACACCATTTCACCCCTCTCCACAGTAAACACGACAGTGACATCAGTGTTGACCCTCTCCTTCCCTCAGCTTAACCACGTCTCACAATAGCAGTGTTTGTGGGTCAGCCTCCTGTCTTGTCCCACTGCCCTCGGCCTAGCCTGTGACTAGCCTGCTCTGAGACATGTCTGGGTATACAAAGAGCTTAGCCGTCTCCATTAGCCTGCCATCACAGTGAAGGAGGAGGAATAGCCCAGAGTGTTTTTAATTCTGTTTTTAATTCACCAAAATTAAGTTTTACTAGGCATATTACATGGGTGACCCAACTGAAACAGCTTTTGTCCGCTGTTTCAACGGAGCGCTGTTGGCTGTTTCATTGGTAAATAAAAAAAATCCTAAAAATATCGAATACACTTTGTATGCATTTGATGCATTTATGGACTTTGGTAATCTAAAGGAGGATGTCAATGCACCAGTAGTCTGATAATTGAATTAATAATAATAATAATTATATTATAATACAATTTATAATCATTATAATTATTAATTCAAACTATTGCAACTGATTTTTTTGTGTAATCAATCAATTAATAACAACATCGCTACAGCATTCTTAAATGATGGCCTCGGCAGCTTCAACCAAAGTGACAACTGTTAAAAACAAACGGGCATGGCAGGGATGAGAGGCCACTGTGCTGGCACCACACACATCCTGGTCTAATCTCTACATGACAGAGATCATATCGGAGATCATGTCACACTACTACTCCCTAATAAGGGACAACTTGTCCATGAACAAAAGACTTTGTTTCAAATAGTTACAAACCGCATATTAAATGTACCCATTCCATCGTGATACAAATGGAAGGGACTGGAACTTTTGGGAAAAATGGTGAAACCAGGGGATTCGAATATGATCGCTTTAAATATCTCATCACATTTGTGTCGTGCATGTCTAATCAGTTGCCAGGAAGACAAAGAGCTCCTTCACCAAGTGATTCTGATTGTGTCCTCTAGCTTTGCACCAGTCTGGCAACAGCTGTCTGCCCTTCCAGCCTCCACACACAGCTGGGCTGCTGTCCCCTCACAGTCTGCTGCAGGGGCACAGAGTCTGCTGGGGGGGCACAGAGTCTGCTGGAGGGGCCCAGTCTGCTGGAGGGGCACAGAGTCTGCTGGAGGGGCAAAGAGTCTGCTGGGGGGGGCACAGAGTCTGCTGGGGGGGCACAGAGTCTGCTGGAGGGGCCAGAGTCTGCTGGAGGGGCACAGAGTCTGCTGGAGGGGCACAGAGTCTGCTGGAGGGGCACAGAGTCTGCTGGAGGGGCACAGAGTCTGCTGGAGGGGCCCAGTCTGCTGGAGGAGCACAGAGTCTGCTGGGGGGGCACAGAGTCTGCTGGGGGGGCACAGAGTCTGCTGGAGGGGCACAGAGTCTGCTGGGAGGGGGCACAGAGTCTGCTGGAGGGGCACAGAGTCTGCTGGAGGGGCACAGAGTCTGCTGGAGGGGCACAGAGTCTGCTGGAGGGGCCCAGTCTGCTGGGGGGGCACAGAGTCTGCTGGGGGGGCACAGAGTCTGCTGGGAGGGGGCACAGAGCTCAACACAGCAGATGGATCACGGCTGTTCTCAGTCACGGTCCAATTTGACCTCCCAAACCTGTCAGCTGACCTACCTGTGACAAATCACATTCCCGGTAATGTTTTCCTTTTTACTGGGTTGGCCTGAGACAGTTACTTTATTTAGGACACTGTAGTCCACATTATTAGCACATTATTATTACTGTAGCCAATCTGTCTTTATCAAGCGAGACACCCAATCCCATTAGGATTCAGAGACTTGTGTCTGAGGACATATACAGTAGTGCATGTGGCCTCTGTCCAGGACACCACGTGTGTACATTTCAGACATGCTTTAGTTGAATGCCATTGATGACAAAGGCATGAGGCAACAAAAGTCTTGTGATGATTCAACATTCTTGCCTTTATTTGTCCAGCACAGCACTTCCACCAGTGTGCGTCAGCCAAAGTAACATAAACAACAGCCGCTCCGTTCTTCAGCATTTGTATGTTTAAGCTACAAACTACAAACACAACATTTACATACACACATGCATGCCGTACATACATACATACATGCAAACATACCTACATACATACATACAAACGTACAGACAGACTGACTGACAGACTGACTACTAGACATACATTACATTGTCAACAGGAACTGTTGATTATAGGCTTGATTTTGGTTTGTGTTTCTTTGTTATTAATATTTAATGCGTTTGTCAGCAAGTGGAGCCTCATTATGGCCAGAAGTAGAAAGGACTGTTCCCAACTATGCATACTGCTTTCAAATTCTAAATGAAAGGGAACAATATGATGTATCAATAACTCTATATAACCTATATAATCAAATACGGCATACTGCACATATTACAAATAAGTCAAGTAGTTGTTGAAAGGAATACGAGAGTTGAGGTACTCACAAGGCAGACGCTTGTTGTGGAGGTTGGCTGCTGAGGAGCTCATGGTCCTGTAGAGCCCAGGTGGAGCTCTCAGATCAGAGGTTAGGAGGAGGGGAACTTCACACCAGCAGATCCAGAGAGAGATGATCAGTGATGCTCAGTCCCTTCAGAGGTTCAGTAGAGACACTAGGCACAAGGACAGCTCATTTTGCCCTTCTCTCCTGTCCTGGGATAAACACTCACTCAAAGTGTTGTAAAGAAAGTCAGCTGTCACACAGTGTGTCTGCTGCCCCAGTGTTCTCTCTCTTCCCACTACCGTAAACTAAACCATTCGGATGGGGGCTGTAAGTGAGGGCTTGGAGGAGTGTACCAACTTGCTATTTATAGGGGTGGAGCACAACATGGGTTTGGGAGGGTTTCATCAGGGAGAGGGAAGGGAGGTATTATGTAACGTAGTGGAAGATACCATGACAAGTCAGATCGTTTTTTCTTCTCCTCTCCTATTCTTCTGTGTGAGTCCCCAGCTCTCTTAGGGTCAAGTGATGTCTCAAAAATGCAATGTGACAGGTTACAAGGTTGCCTGTAAGGAACAGCCTTGCAATTTTAAGGAGGGATTGTCTGAAACAGAACATACCGTTCCTCAGATAAAAGGTTTATTTTGGTTACTTTGGTTAATTTATAATTTAGTTAAAAGCATTTCTTATTTCACAAAGATTGTTTATTCTGTTGAGATTTTCTGTGTAGTGTGTTTGGCTAGATCGTTTTAGTTTTAGATTAGTTTACAATTCAATGAATAAAACGCACTCTGTTTTCTGTATGTTATATCATAAGGATTTTTTTTCCAGGAGATACAATTCCTCAGAACATTCAGTTGGAATGAAAGACATTTCTCATGGTCAGGCTGAACCATACCCATGTTCTGAACGCCATCTAGTGGTAGACTATTACAGCAGAGGTGTTCAGATCACAGAAGGAGTCTCCAACCCTGTTCCTGGAAAGTTATCTTTCTGTAGGTTTTGGATTCAACAGATCAACAAGCGAATTGGACAAATCAGGTGGGCAAAATGTGTGTTACAGTATGTCATGACATACAATATACAGTATAAATGTATACTTTTCAACTGCACTGAGTCTGAGAGCTGCTACCTCAATTTCGTTGTACTTGTTCAATGACAAATAAAGATATTCTATTAAACAACACATATTTCTCCATGAGAGCATCTGAGAGAAAACATTAGAAATACTTGATGATTAACTTAAAGGTGCTGTAAAGCAAATGCCATGATTTACTTCTCAGCACATTATATAAGTGTGAAATGAGTTGCTGAAAGCATGTGAAAAGCTCTAAAACGTTGTCGCACTGAAATGTGGAGTTAGACATTCGATTCTAACAGTTTTCAGCTCAGGTTTTGTTTAGGCGGGGCAAAACCCAACCTATCTACGTCACAGCGACCTATCTACGTCAGATCACTGACGGTTTATATAACCTGCATTCTGTTACTCAGCTGGTACGATGCAAAGACAAGTAATTAACACATAAAACACTCAGAGACTGCAGGTAGGTCTGTTCTGATATCTGCAATTGATTTAGCTAGTTGAGGCTGTTGTTGCTAAATTCAATGAATTCGAGGGGGCGGTGCTTCAGCTCCTTCAGGCGACACGCCCCCCTAGTATCAAGCAGAGAAGACTGCTGATTTTCTCACAATTTCAAAGCCTAATTGAACATACTTGTCAGTGTTTTTGGATGGGTAGTTAATGATTCTTAACTACATTGTTCTGTGGTGTGAGGAACTTAAAACACATTTTCAGTTCTGCTTTACAGCCACTTGAAATGATGATTAACGAGAGAGTACGTTTCTTCCCTGTTGGTGTGAACACTATGTACAGACGCTGGCACCGGTGCCAGGGTGCAAATGCAAGAAGCTGACGGCAAGAGATGATGTCTGTTTGGAGGTGGGAGGGAGAAGGCGATGTGGTCGTTTGTATCGATACCGTTCCTCCTAAATGTCAGCAAAGTGTCGCTTGTGGTAGTAACTACAAAGCTGTTGCCTTTTGACATGTCGTGTACTGCATGAGAAAGTGTGTGTGGGCAGAGGAAGCGTGATGTGACTCAAAAGGAGAAGTGCTCTTCACCTCTTTGATGTGTGTGTGGGCATGTCTTCCTCATGGCTGGGGCTTCACCCTGGGAGTCTGCAGCGTTGATGAGTGTGAACAAGAACGATCTCCCTAATGAATCAAAGGCTGTGACCTCTGCTTTTGTTAAAGGAGGTTGAATAATGAGAAACGGCATACACAGCCACAAAGAGAGGAGAAAGATAGGACATCTTTTATTTGTCCGGTGGTAATTGAAAAAGCCTTTGAGTAAAGAGTTATTGTTGAGTCTAGCTCTAAGACTTGACCTTTTGACTGTTAAATCCAAGGGAAAAATGTACAATGACTATCATCCTCCTCTGGTTTTGCAGTCCGATACATGAACGATGTGTTGCTCTCTCTGAAATGTGATGGATGTGAAAACTAGGCTCGAAAAAAAGGCTATGAGAACCAACAACTGAAACACTTTTCAATAACTGACAGTGTGGCTATTTTCAGAGTCCGATTTCAGTTTCGACACATGCCCCCCCCCCTATATTCCCTAGAAGGTTTTGTTTTCCAGCTGGTGGAGAAGCCCTGAAAGCTAAAGGTGTGTGCTGTGTGTGTCTAGCAGAGTGGAAGCTACAGTTTCCCGCCCTCACCACAGCTGGGAAGAGTGCCAAAGCCATCAGGCAGCCAGACGCCCACTATCAGCTGAGGAGTAGCACAGCAGTCTCATGTCTAATTATACAGCCAGGGAGAGAACTGGAAGGGGAAGGCAGGAGGGAGGGAGGGAGGGAAAGAGGACAGAGAGAGAGAGAGAAGGCAGAGAGAGAGAGAGAGAGGCAGAGAGAGAGAGAGAGAGAGAGAGAGATAGAGAGAGAGAGAGATGAGAGAGAGAGAGAGAGAGAGAGAGTAGAGAGAGAGAGAGAGAGAGAGAGAGAGGAAAAGAGAGAGCATCAAATCAGCTAGCTTGAGAGGGCTGGGGATACAGTAGAGTGGGGGTGTAAAAGAGTGGGAGGGAGAAGAGAGAATGTGTCTGATAGACATAGTCTGGTGATGTTGTCTGGATGTTTCCATTCAGTTTGCAGTCAGGCTGCTCTGCCAAGGAGCCTCATCTTCAGGACCCGGAGGTAAGACAGGTGGGCTGGCCTGGCCACCGCTCTTTGATGAGTGATAACGCGATGAGTGTGAATGTTTAATGATAGAGGTGTTTTAACTAGCTCTCGTCTAGTCTCTCTGACACACAGTCTCTGTGACCAATGCTGCTTTAAGCACATTTATGGAGTGTATCCGTTGACAAACTATTCTATAAATGCTAAATGTATTATTGTGAAATGAGAGGGACATTACAGAAAAACAGTCTCAGTATCGGAAAGTACTTGTTGTCTTGTTTAAATGATCGCTAATGCTCTTTACTAGGCTTCCATGCTGCGTAGATTTGCAAAATGTCCTAGTCTTGATACAAAGTCAATTGTTTAGAGAGCTATACTGTAGCTGTGCAGTAGCTTTACCGTAGCCATTATAATACCGCAGAACAGTAACACAGTTGTGTACAGTTGAGTGTATGGATCCATTTACATAATGACATGCACTGCAAGGTGAAGTGAAATGATAGCCTCTTAAGGTCATTCAGGTGTGCTGTGAGTGTTTGTCCTCAGTCATCAACTTTGTTAGTGTAGCAGGTCGGTCACTTATCAGGCAGTTTCAGTTTTCAGTCACCTGTCAGTACAGCACTAGAGCTAAATAAGACTAGCTCCAACCCCTTATCACTCTCTGTTATCTTCCCCCTGGCCTGTTCTGGATAGTGGGGCCTTCTGAGTGGAATTAAACTAATCCATGTGGGGGTGTGGTCTGTCCCCGCTCCATGAAGTCACCTTCCAGCTACACACACAATGAAGGATGTGATCTGAGCAATCCATCAGATCTGAGAGACGTGTCAGTCTTCGAGTGACTCGATTCATTCACTCAGTGTTGACTGTGGTGGCATGGTGATGACATAATGGAGGCGGCCTTGGCCAAAGCTTTGCATCAGAGTGCTGTAAAAGGCCTTACTCTGCTTTCATCTCTCACCTCCCTGCTGCTCGTTTGAATGATGAGCATGTGAGGATTTGAATATGTAAGCCACTGAACTCGCGAGTATGTGAATCATGAGATAACCTGATGATCTGGAAAATAGAGCTAAAAGCAGGGCATGCTTGAGGTGAGAGTTGATCATTTATGAGGCCGTATCAAACAAGAACTTTATGCTTTTCTTCCTTCCAAACATTGTGAAGAACGTTGATCAACTAAAAAAGGTACGCACGTATTACAAGTGTGCCTGTTTAAAACTGTTCAATGTACGCCAGATTCACTATTCATTTTGATATTCAAATACAAGCACAGTCTAATCATTTTATTAGACCACTCTTTATTTAACCCCTATAGAGTATATGTATTTTGTAACCATGGTAACTTTTCTAAAGGACAGAAATTACAATCTTACATTCAGGCTATAGCTGCCTATCAATCAATGTCTATAGAGCTGTCAGTGCCACGAAAAGGCTCTCATTTGAAGGCGCTTGGAGAAATGAATGTGGAGACTTTGAGAGCATAGTAACCATATGATTCTCCACAGGAGATTGAGCGAGGGGAGGCTATATCAATGTGAACAGTGTGGAAAGAGCAAAGAAATAGGGGGGGTGGCAGCAGGATGGAACATTTGATTGTGAAACCTTGGTAAACGCAGTTGATCAAATATACAGTACAATCGAAACAATCTACTTGCATTTTCACTCTCTAGAACTGTGGAACATTTGTAACATTATAGCTATATTTTTGCTCTTCAGACAACTTCAGGCAATTTGACTCTGACGCTTCAGCAGAAATCAACAGGAACCCCTACGTCATGTGACCACAGAATGCCTTCATCGATCTTAAAAAGTGCCTGTGCGAGTGACGCTTGAGTTGGACCAATGAGCAGCACACCAGCCCCAACCCTGTTCCCAGTCCGAGACAGGCTTCCACCCAAGAAGAGGGACCCAAGACAGGCAGAACCAGAGCAGACTCCTGCCGCCACCTTCAAGGTGCCCTACCCGTACAAGAGCCAACACGCAGGTAGGAGCAAGAATGGGGTGAAACCCCTCTACACTCCGTACCTAGACCTATCTCCATCCATGGCTGATCCAGTGACCACTCTTTACCAGCCCTGGGTTCAGTCCAACACGGTCACCAGAAGCAAACCATACATCCCATATCCTGTCAGAGACAGTCACGGCTGGGAGAAATGGAGAGATTTTTACCACAGAAGCTGGGCTGCAGTGGACTCAAGGTTGGAAGTTCCCTTTATACCATCCCGTCACATGGGACACCCCAGGGAGGTCTCCACATCTGTCCTGCCCCTAGACCACCCACGCCACACCACCAAGATTAGACCAATCGTCGTGTCCACAGAGGACCCACATGGGACGGGATTGGGCTACAGGTTGGAGTTGTTGGGTGCCAGGGGACAGTTGCCCCCCCCCTCAGCGAGGCCCAATGACACTTACATGAGAAGGAGAGGGAAACAGTGGAACCAAACACAAAGGATCACAGAGACAAGCCCTGCTCACCTGAGTCTAGATTTCACCTCACCAGTCTATGGTCTATCTAAACTGGTCGACACAAAACACAGCACCACGTCAAGCAAATTTGCCACCGCACCAGCACTTTCGTATCAGTCAGTGGACCCATACTGGACCTTGGGAACAGCAAAAGATGTCAGGGTTTCTCCCCCTCCCTCCTCAGTCCCCCGTTCCTCCCCCTCCGACCAGGCTCCCTGGCTCCTTCCTCACTTTGCGGCCGGCTCTCTGATCGAGCTCAGGGACGGCAGGCTGAAGAGGGTTGAGGACCTGCAGACAGAGGACTTCCAGTTGGGGTCAGAGGTCAGTCCGGAGCTCCATATCAGCTCCTGCACGGTGCAGCACATCTCCCCCTCCTCCTCTCCTGCCTTCTCACGCCTCCTCATCCTGCTCCACAAAGAGCTCTCTCAGGTAAACATGGCTGCCTTCCTCACATCACAGGTTGACCACACTGAGCACTCTCTAACCAGTTACAATTCATTCCAATTCCTTCTTTTTTTTTGTCCCACACTGATCTCTAGAATGTCTCATGTTGCGTGACTTGATATGCTTTGCTATATACAGAACAGTGTCCTCTGATGGACAGAGTAGGAAGTGCACCCTTGTCATTAACGGTCGGGTCCCCCCTCAGGAGCTGCTGGATGTGTTTGTGGAGTATCCGTTCTTCGTCTGCGGGCGTGGCTGGTCCTCCTGCTGCCCGCAGAGAACCGCTCGTCTGTGTGGCCTCCGCTGCCACCAGCTCAGCGTGGGAGACATCTGCCTGGCTCTCACGCCAGCGCCTCCCCCCAGCCCCAGACCATCCTCCCAGGGACCTGAGGTTCCAGCCAGTGGGGCAGAGGAGGAGCCCCTTCAGCGTTCCTCACCCCAGGACCTGCCTCATGCTCCAGACAGGCCAGGTGAAGGGCTGGAGCCCAAGCGGAGGAGACGCTGGTCGGCCCCAGAGCTGCCTGGCCCGGGAGATACATGTCCAGACTGAGCTTCATTCAGGCCAAACCAATAATAAGTTCTGTACGCTGTTTTGTTTTTCTACCTCGTTCACTCTAGTCTGTTCTGTGTGAATTACATAAAACAGTGACAATGACTCCACAGGGATAGAATGGAGGATCACTCCAACTTTCACCCACTCACGATTCACCTCTTCATGTAATTAAGGAGCAAATAGAATTATCATAAAAACAATAACCAAAATTACTATTATATTACAGTTATTGATATTTTTTGTTGTTGTTATGATTATTAGGATTAAGCAACGGTTCTGGTTGCATTTTAAAGCATTCTGTTCGGCGAATGACTTGATGTATTTGAATGTGTCACCTAAAATGTATTACTTTAGTTCATTCAGGAAAGATATGTGTAAAATTCTTAAACATCTTCTACCTCTATATTTGTTGTTTAGATCTGTGATTTAATGTTTACAAATGAGCGGGTCTTCCTATGTGCCTCTGGCTGGTCAGCTGATTCCTGCTTTGCCTTATGATGCACTTTTGTGTGACATCGATGTCCTGACTTTCATTTATTACCATTTCAAAATGCTATGCTCTGATATTACTTTGTTGTTAATTGGAAATAAATAGACTGTATGCAGGTTAGAAACAGGCTATATTTCAGCTTTGTGCTTTTTTTTTCTTCATAGTTGCACAGTGTGTACTTTATTATGTACAGTATCATATATATTTAATCAACCTTTCAAGTTCCAGTCTTTGGTTGCGTGCATGGCAGAGTGATATTAAATTATTGCCCCAGGTCCATTTTAAAAGTTTCTGTTTATTTTTGCTGCTGTAATCTGACATTTTGTTTTGACAAAAAATACGGTCTCCCCCTCGCCCACCTGCAGACCTGGCCCGACATCAAGAGAACACTGAAGTGGAGTGATGGATTAGAACCCACGCTAGATTTTGGTGGCAGAATCATCTCTGAGACCACATGCCTCCCCTCTGCTGCGGAGGGTTTGGTGATATACATCTCTACAACCCACTCCAGGAAACTCAGCCTAACCTCCCGGCCTATCAATCCTACACACTCGTATTACCAGTCAGAGCTGCCCGTCCTCCCAGAACCCCCCTCCCCCCCCACCTCCCTTAATGCAGAGAGCCAGATGTCCCACACCTGACTCTGACCAGACGCTGGCTCTAAAGACAGGATTTCAAAAGAAAAGACATAGATTATGTTTAACTCAAAGGTAATCCAGCTGTTTGAAACAGTCTAACAAAAAAAACATGTGTTCATAAAAAGCATATTGCATGTCTACTTGACATGTAAAGTACATCAGATGCAAAGTTCAAAACATGGTTTCCCATCCAGGCGCAGGCTACCATGTGGGCTTCAGTACTTCCAGTTCAGAACTGAGGATTTTCATTTCTCTTTTCAAATGTCCAATGCACCATTTTGTAAAAAATAAAGAAATGAGTATGTAAAAAACATCCCAGGCACTGGAAGTCCTTGCAGTGGACCAAGGCACAGGAAGTGTTCCTCTTTCTGTGTTTTCTAGTTATAAAATCAAATAAAAAAGTATTTGCGGATATACAATACATGACAGTTCCTCGTCAAGCTCCATCAAGTGTTCACAAGAGAGGTCAGTTAGCCCTGAAGCAGCAGGTCCTTACAGATCAGGCTGTGACTAAGTTCCTACACCTAGCCCCTCCCCTTCCTCCTGTCCCAGTGCATCCCAGGAAGTGAGAGATCAGCCTGAGGTCAGTGGCATCCGCAGGCTCTGACCACCATGTTGCGGTACTTCTTCAGGATGACATTGGAGCTGTCATCAAAGTAAAGCACTGAGATCCCGTGCAGCTGGGTCGGAGCGCAGCAGGGCTTGGGCACTGTCCCTGGGTTTATAAAGTGGACCTGCAGGAGGAACATGGTGGACAGATATCAGGCAGACAGAACTGGATAAGATGTACTAGTGACTTCTGAAGAACAGATGGTCTGGTACCTCCAGAGTATTGGAAATAGTGCACACTAAATCACCTCTATAGACTCTAGACTGTGATATTACAACTAACGCTAATCTTACCAGAGTCTGCACAATGGCATGGTTAGTGGCGTTCATGTAGGAGTTGAGGGGAAAGGCACATTCACCCTCGCAGTAGTACGCTGCATAGCCCTCTGGAGCGATGATCCAATCCTGTGGTAAAAGCCACAAAACTGTAAGTTACAAATGACAAAAAAAACATAAACTCCTGAAGGTTAGCAACACACACTGGTCCAATGGCTTACCTGCCACCCCAGGTCCCTGAAGCTGACATACAGCTCATGCTTCTTACAGCCCTGCTTGGGGTCAGTGCTGAGGTTCTCTGCAAGACCAGAGGGAAAATAAAACACAAGTTCAGCTGGGTACTTGAATAACTCAGATTAACGACTCTCTGCTGTGGTGGTAAACTGTGTTGGGGGCCTACCTGCAGCAGCCTCTGCAACCTTCAAGGCATCCTGGGCAGTCTTCTGGGTTTTGGACCGGTTCCGCCCCTTGTGACCATGGGCAGAGCGGGCACTGCGAAAGCGGACTTCAGTGGCTTTGAAGAAGGCCACCATGAAGGGCTGCTTGTCGTGTGACCCTGTGCCGCCCACCAGTCCCACCACCTGGAAGTTCACACTCTGGCCTGAAGGCGGAGACAGACCCATTTCAGCCAACAGTCTCCGCTGCTGAATAGACCTCTTGCATGTCTATTAATCACAGTTCACTCCACTACGTGTACGATATATTTTTAGCTCACGAAAATGAATCTACTGTAGTGACTCACCGTCAGCACTCTCTACCAGCAGCTGCAGGCCCAGGTTCTGGTCAGGGTTCATCACCCACTGGTTACTGGTGGCTGTGATGTCAAACACCAGCCAGCCCTCCTCCGCTGGCCACACTACCCGCGAGTCCAGCAGGAATGGCTCCACGTCACTAGGGGGCACACACACACACAAGGAGGGTTATGCACCTACATTCTACAGGTTGGTTCAATTTCTGAATTAACTAAATAAGCTTTGATGTTGGTTGTGTATTGTCATGACAGTTCACATTCAGCTGTAATTTGATTTCCCTAGGCCGTTCTAGCGCAACAACAAAACCATGGTTGATCTTGAAGGCTATTAATCACAAACAAGAGATAACACGTAGATTCTCTGTATCCCTTATACGGCCATTATTAAAAGAGGAATCTCTCCTCGTCAGATAAAAATTCCCAGACTGATGGAAGCAGATATGGCAGCTCAGAGGCACATTTCACAGACAATGGCTTCGTTTACATATTGAGTTTCAAGCCCTGAGGCTAACAGCGGAGACTCTTTGATTGTCGCCTGCTTGTCTGTATGGTGGGCATGTGTGTGTGTCTGTGAATGACAATGGTGTTACTCTTAACACCAACATCTCAGTCTCACTGTCACCGCTGAGACACCCACATCAGGCCCACACACGACGCCGTATCCGTGTAGGTTTATATGCTTTACTACAGTGAGGTTAAACGGGGGAGGTGATTTTGCTGGAAGATGACGGGCATTAACGGAATTAAGACAAAGCAGCTGAACGCCAGTACAAAAAGGGCCTCAGGGTGTGTAACCTGTTCATTTATAATCAACAGCGAGGGAGTGATCGAAACGGTGCTCATGGGAGCACTCCCCTCTCTCTGTAGCAGACAGTAATGTCTAGATAAGCAGTCTAAGCTGTAGCAGTTAACTAACCAGCCTGACAGTAAATCTTTAGGAGGAGTGCCTGGGGAAGCCTACAGCAACAGCTGGAGACACACAACACTGCAGCACGAGCCAGTATCCTGCTGTTGAATTTGCCTAAACGTGGGTACACACACTGTGTGTCATCCATCTGTAGTCAACAAGTTGAGGCATGTCGTCAGTGGGAACATGAGGAGACGTGCAGAATGCCCACTCAGCGTTGTGATTGGAGGAGAGAGGTCACCTGCTGGGGGACTCCTGCAGCACCTGGAACACACTGACTCGGAAGGTCTCGTTCTCAAAGCGCTCTCGGACGTAGTCCTTGTAGATGCGGAACTCTGCCCCCGTGACGGCCTCTCCCTCTGGGATGCGGGCCAGGTCGAAGCGGTACTCCCTGCGGTGCTGCAGAGGCATGGGGTCCTGGTCCTGCTCCACTGAGGTAGGGACAGAAGAAGGAGAGAAATATATGGATGTTAGTACAGATACAGATGGACTTAGACCAGGGGTGGCTGGGTATGTATGCCAAGAGGGAAACCTTCTGGGAATACAATCAGACTGGCAGCCAGTTTGTGGTTTCTTTCTATCATAACTGCCCCGTTGAATCAAACAGTTCTCCATGCTGCTTAGCCCACATCTCGGAAGTACCATGTTAGAAATAGGAAACTGGCTTGCTTCTATGAGAGGAGTGAGTGATCTCAACATCAGTAAGTGTTTCAAACATCAGTGTGTAAATGGCCAATGTGTGTGGGGGAACCACACTGAGGGCTCAATTTGGCTCCACATTTAAACTGCACACATGTGCTGACCACAACAAAAACCTTTTAGAAAACTGCCCCGGAAAACCACAGCACCCAACACAGACACACATCATGCCATGTTGCAGAGTGAGTTGATGTGGCTATTTTGAGATTAGCTAATACATAACTAGATTACCAAACGTCCCTTAATGCCATTGGTCACATCGACAGGGGAATAGTAACAGCCAACCAATGCTACTAAACATCTTTTAGAATAGAATCTGAATTTAAAAAAAATTGAAATACAAATTTGACAAGAACGTTAGTGATATGAATACCACATAGAAACAGGGGAATCTAACGTGAGGAACTACAGCTGAGATGTGGGGTGTCCCACCCTGCCCTGAAACAGCTGACCCACTCTCAGAGTTTCCAGAATAATGTTGGTTGGAGAAAGCCAGAGGGTTCCTGGAGGTTTCCAGTGTTTTCACAGTGTTACCCAGCGTGTTTGTCCTTGGAAAGAGCAGTGGAGGTCTCTGGAGAAGTGGGGGGGGACTTCCCACACTGGAGGTGTGCAAAGGGCAGCCATGATTACCCACCTCAAACCCTGCCTGCCTGCAGATGCCATGACATCACGTCCTTTTTGATGGTTAGCTATGGTTTCAGTGTCTCACTATGAACGCACACATACACACCACCTTTCACGGTACACACAGAAGCACACACTCTGATGGATGATTTGTGTCTGGCACATAAGCACATAATGTCTCACAAAGACACAAAAAGCATAGTCTGAAAACATATTTATACACTCAAATATCCACAGCCCATAAGGCAAGACCAACCCGCTCATCGTTAGGAAGAGAGCATTCTAAACCCAGCTAGTCATTTGTTTGACCACAATTAAATGCTGGAAAGGAACCAGGGGCGTTTTTATGAAGGCAATAATTGCTTGTAAGAACTCTGTGTGTTTACGTTAGGGCCCATTAGCCCCAGAGATCAGCCCTCAGATATGCTAACTTCTCTCTGTGAGGCATTTCAACACTTCTTCAACCTCCTCACACCGGGCTTGACTCTGCACACTGACATGGCACAATCCTTCAAGCCTATGGGTAAAATAATCTGGTTGATGGAATTGGTTTGCTAAACTGCCACTTGTAGTAAGCATTTTAAATCTTTAAACAAATCAATAATATAATCCAGATTCTGGATATAATTAGTATGTAAAATGTTCCTTTCTATGAGAATGATTCAACCCACTAAAAACAGTGCACCTCATATTTAATTAATCCATCTGAAAACACAGTCCAAGACTGCTAGATTGTTATTAAAAGCCTAAAGGTCATAAAAGTCTGAAGGTAGAAGAAAAACATATTTTCAACAAAGGACGGAAAAATAATTAGGTGTGTAATCAGATTTTCTGGGGGAAGAAAGATAATCTCTTGTACAAACTACTTAGGTTCCACCAATCATCTTATCACAAACAATTTCAACTGCTTAGCCTCACAATAGCCTCTGTTCATGACTAGCGTGGTGAACTGTTATACCAGAATATGCCTTGAAAAAGCATTCTTCTATTTACAGACTGACAACTTCTGCCTCTATTGAACATCTTGCATGATTGAAAGAGCAATGGGGTGCCGCAGGTGTGTTTCCAGGGGAACGTCCCAGACAACACTGGCGGCTGCCCCAGTCAGCATTAGAACCACTCGGGATAGAGGTCACACCAGTTCATAAGGGAACAGTCCGGCTAACTGTATGGACATACTTGATTTACACAATACAGGAAGTGATTATAATTCCAATGATATAGCCACACTGCCACACAGTAGCCGTACATGTGCTGAAAGAATAAAGCTCAAATGGAAAGAGAACGTACAGGTGCTTTAGTTCGATGTGAAATACTGGCATGACTTGTGCTGAATAACTGCAATTGAGGCACTATGGAATGGTGGTTAAGATGTCTGTGAGTAGAGTTCAGATATTTAAATCAGAACATGTAGATTTTACTCTATCCAGTGCATTTCATCAAAATCCATTCATCTGCATGAAAATGTTTACTTTACTGACTCCATCATTTGCTAAATCTACATGGATAAAAGCATGTGCTAAATATATAAATGTACATTGTCGTCTAAAATGTATGATCCCATAACAGAAAGAGTGGGAAAATGTGTCTGTTCCTCGCTGGAAGCTGTGGTCTGTTGAAGGGAAATGCCTCAATCCAGTTTGGTCTTTATGTGATTATTCCAGGGACCACCAAGACAGGCTCTTTTCCAAATGGTGAGACCCACAGCTGGAACCAAGACAATCAAGCCAATCAAGAGCAGAAGGAACAATGAACTGAGGTTATGAGAGCTCCTTCTCTTTCATAATTTATTTGTCCAGTCACATTTTTGTGTTTTGGCTCTGTACCACAGCGCATTGGATGTGAATTTGACTCTGATGATAACAATGATTATGAGGTACAGGCTGTCAGCATTTATTTGAGGGTATTTACTTTGAAAAACCATATTGGAATTGGAGCCAGTTTTAACAATACAACAAATACAATTCAGATATCTGCATGTGTGCCCTTTGTTGAAAAAGAAGAAGGATGTAAAGGGGAGGGTCATTTTGATATTAGATGTTGCATAAAGTATACCTCTGAATAGCAGCCAAAAGCACTATGTTTTAACACAACAATTTTAGACTTGCATGAGATGTCTAAGAGTAAAAAATAGGACTTGAATTTCATATGCAATCATGAAGCCACCTTACCTTCTAACACTCCTTTCATATCTTACTCAAAAAAAAAGTCTAGCAAGTACTAGTGGACTAGTGCTGAATGTTTCCACCCTGTCTTTTGGTCAACTTGTCTAGCCCTTTTTTTAGACTTCAGAAATGCCTGTTCAAATCTTAGTCATGCGAAACAAAGCCATCTTAAAGCTGGTCTCCCAAGGCTTTGAAGGGATTCCAGGGAAATCGGATACAGGCATGTTGTCATAACATTCACAACTAGGAATGCAGAACAATCTGATTTGAAGTACAGAGAAAGTGACCTAAAAGCATTCAGTGCAGAGCTGCAGCCCTACTGGTTGTCACAAAGACATGAGCACTTAGCTGATGCACTATGTGAGCGTTATTTCAGCAAAGTGACTTCAGACAACTAAAGGCATTACAGAGTATTCTCTCTTTAATCCCAATACCAACAGGTAAAAGCAGAGTGGAATTGATTTGCGGTTTCTTTGCCATCCGAGCTTATTCTGAGGTAGGGTTACGCCCAGAGGGCAAGTGTTGCAGAGATAACTTGATTTGTCACTGATGCCCTGTTTGTGCAGTTTTAGCCCACCTCACCTTGCACATAATCCTCACTCAAATCTGGATTATGTTCCTCCATATAGCTATGCAAACAAACTGTGAGGTTCAGCCTAAACATATATGCAATCCAATCCAACATGACCAAAATGTAAGAAATACTTCCCCGTTATTAAGATATAAGCAGTTGTAACACTACACTTAGGCTACACATAATTTGAATGGAGGTACAAATATCAAAGCACAATCAAAATAAAAACAACGTACCAAGGTTGACAAAACTCATTACCATATCCGCGTCATTCAGAAAGCGGCTGTCTTGTTGGGCTATCATTTGTGGTTCCTGGGTCGTAAATGCAGGGTTATAATACGAGTAACTTTTTGTCTCTCCGTTTGTGGAAATTGAGTTGTACAAATCCATCATAAAGACCGGGGCTGCGTTCTGTTTAGTGTAGATGTGCGGCCGTGGCCGGTGAGGCAGCCCTAGGATGGAGAGGATCTCCCGCTGCATCTCTCTGCGCTCCTGACTCCGCAGACGCCGCTGGATGAAGCTGGAGTGCACTTCGTTATCCAGAGTGAAGTTAGAAAAAGTTACATCGGCCAAAATGCTATATCCGCATGCTACTAAAAACGCCAAGACCCGACTGAACAACATTGTCACCATGTTCAGATGATAACGTCAAAAAGTATTTGGAATGCGTAGGATACGGCTAAAGTTAAAATAGTTAGCCTCCAATCACTTCACTTCAAAATGCATGGGAAGAGAGCACATCGAACCTGATCTTATTTTGAATTTCAAGCACCCCTGAGATCATCTGGATTGGTGCGCGCGGCGCGCTACTCCTATGCTACTGGTGAGTGCGCTGTACACGACTTGCTAAAGGTCTTTATGGAAATGTAGTCTCTTAAGGGGAGGGCCGGGTGTGGTTTTGAATGGGAAAAGCTTTGTGTCTGGGAATGACTATTGCTGGATGATGAGGGCTTTGCCCAGATGGGTTGATGAAAACTAGGGAAAGAGATCAATGTCCTTCTATTTTCTGGTAATGGGTGTGGAACACCTGGCCCATGATAGCAGGGGGAGACCTTATTGTCCTGTTGCATTTGCTTTGTTTGCAGGATTGAAGAATGGCCCGATGGATGCAAATGTCTTACTCTCCCCTCTTTCTCCTTCTATCACACACAACCTCCTAATATACACCCACAATCACATGTGGAAAATACAGATTGTAGAGAAGATTTACTGTGTGAAAACAAGTTTCAATTGTGTGTCAAGATTCTGCTCATGCCAAATACTGATTTCAGAGGTTTGATGCCTGCTGTATCTGTGCCCTCTTGCCTATTAACATGTTCACAGTAGCCTGGCATAGTGCCACCTCGCACTGGTCTTGTCACAAGATTCCCCGGTCCCCTATCCCCTAAGGTCAAACATGTCCCACAGATTTCTGGCCAAACGAGGACACACAACTGACCATCACAATGTCTCTGTCCCACAATGTCTCTGTCCCTCTTATTCAAATCTAAAAAGTTCAGCACACTAAAACAAAGCCATTTGAAAAGCAGGTCTTTCTCACAGCAATTATAAGTGAGTCAAACAATCCTCTTGCTGGCTAAATGTGTCCATGTGTTCACACACTTGCTGAGATAACCTGCCTGGTTAGTAAACAAAAGTGATTTTCTAACAATAATATACTAGTTTGAATTGTATGTTTGCTATAGGCAATACAAAGATCTGTTCTCCATAAATAACAGATTTTTACTACAGGGCTACAACTCCCCTTTGGTCAGTCGAACCGTAATGAGGGATAATCCCTTGTTCAAGACACCTTTGAACTCAAACAATGAGTCAGGATCCACCCTTGTTGGTGGTGATGCGTTTAAAGTAAGTGATCAACAACGGCAGCCCTGTAGAGAAACATGAGGGACGTGCTAATGGGACCACTGAATTACAGAGCAAGGTGCAAAGTGCAAACCCCAAGGTGCATGGAATGTTTGAGTGGTGAGGGGGAGGTGTAACAATCAATGCAATTGTCTGACAGAGACACAGGGATTTACTTACTGGTGTCCAGTGTGTCTTTTTACTGTTCAGGTGGTTTGCACAACTTAACATCTGTAGGCCTATGTGCAACAAAAAGAAAAATAATGACAAGGTTGACGTGTAACATAGTTTCTTGTAAAGTATTTTGTTTTGTTTCATAAAGTTGAGGCTACATTTCACACTATCTTCTACTACTTGTATCTATTAACATGCTATAGCGGGTATATAAGACACCATACAAATCTAGAATCATCACATTCTATGTGTGTTTCGCTTGGTTTACGGCATATTTCATTTGAATAGAAAAAGTTGGATAAAACAGACAAAATATAGGCCTGAATACTACACCGGAGTAAAAACAAATCGAATCTGGATTTGGCATTGGTGCATATCTACTGCCACCCAGTGGCAATTTGTTGTTATTGCCAATCAACAAAAAAAATCTACATTATGACACATCTAACGTAAAATATAGCTAGTCAATATAGGTTTGAGGTTCATGAATTGAGTTATTTTTTTAAATCCAGGCTATTTAATCAACCTAGCCTACTTTTGGTGTATCAACTGTGGAATTTGTATCTGATTAACTACGTCATTTCGAGCAATAATATGCAACGCTATGATACTCTGGAGTTTAAGCATACATCAGATAGAAGTATTTTGGTATTTACAAATATCACATTTTCAAGAATTTGGTTCTGAGCCTGCACCACAGGTCTACCGCAAGGCTAGCGTCATCAACAAGCGTCTGCGGCAGGTTGGCAAATGAAGCAAGTTATCTTGAGGGCGCCACATTTGCCTACCCCAGAATAATTGTGCCAATTTTCTGTATTACTGGGTTATACATCTATATTAGGTATGTACATTATAATTTGTATATCCTGATTTACGAAATGGTTTTAATTTACCTCCATTACAGGACAGTTGTTCACTGTGATGGGAGCTAACCAATGAATGCTAGCCGTCCAGATTAACGCTAGCTAGTTAGCTAGCTATGGGCGTAGCATCGGCATGGGCAGTTACAGTTCCTTTTACAAACACTATGTAAAGGACGTTATCAACTAACTGTCCAGCTATATTGTAATATTATCTGCTTCACTATCATGGCTGTGCATAGCACAACTTATCAATGGGTACCCAGTTTGTTAGCCACCACATTCTTCTAGTAAGGTAAAGTTAGCGTTGTCGCTAGCACCCTTCATGTCGGACATGGCATGGGCTTGTACTAAAAGCGCGTAAGAGAGCGGTGTTGTCAACAATACATCTAGCGTGCTAGCACAACGTTAATGTTTGATATCTAGCTTACTACTGTAAATGACAACTGATAGATAGTCTAAGTCTAGTTTCTCACCCTTTCCCCAATGCTGGTCCTCGGGGCCCACTGCCCTACATGTTTTATGCTTCCCTGTTCGAACACATGATTCAAATGAATGGGACGTTAGCAGGCTTCTTGCTTGATGACATCCCATCAATGGACAGGGAAACAACTATAATATGCGGGGCAGTGGACGGGACCCAGGTTGAGACAGGCTGGCCTAGTGTATCTCAAATCTCAAAGTAAATGAGCCGGCTTGCTGAAATGGTCATTCTTTTTTTCTTTCATAGCCCATTGCCTAGCTTCTAATCATGAGTTTATTTGGGACAACCACCGGTTTTGGTACTGGAGGAACCGGTGTCTTTGGAAGTACAACAACAGACAGCCACAATCCCATGAAGGCAAGTGCATGATATTGCCACATATTTCCATCAAGAATGGGGCTGTTTATGTTCATATTGGTACCGTTTTTATAAGAAATCCTTATTATGCCAAGCCTTTGAATAACAGATGTTCTAAGCAGCAAAGTAGTATACTGTGCCAGTTCATTTTGGTTTTAGTGCATTTTTCATTGACTCTGAAAATGGATTCTGGTGCAGGATGTTGAGGTGACTTCGCCACCCGATGACAGTATCAGCTGTCTGTCTTTTAGCCCACCCACAATGCCAGGAAACTTTCTAATTGGCGGATCCTGGGCCAATGATGTAAGTGGCTGTCATTGTGATTAAGTTGTAAACATAACTTTCCATTAACTGTGAGATGGTTTCATAGTCCTTAATGCATGGTAACCAACAAGGAAAGTTCTGATGAACTAACTGTATGTTTTTCTTTCTGTAACTGTAGGTGAGGTGCTGGGAGGTTCAAGACAATGGGCAAACTGTGCCCAAAGCCCAACAAATGCACACTGGCCCAGTGCTGGATGTCTGCTGGAGTGATGTAAGACCAAACACATCACACTCCTGATATGACTTTAATGACTGTATGACTGTATTGTGCAATATGATGTGATGGTCATTTCTGTTTTTGGTCAGGATGGGAGTAAAGTATTCACTGCCTCGTGTGACAAGACAGCCAAGATGTGGGACCTAAACAGTAACCAGGCCATGCAGATTGCGCAGGTAAGACAACACCCATTCTGTTCACCATGTGTTAAATCAGATGGATGGTGCTGTTAAAAGTGATCATAACTAATGGTGCCTCTCTCCTCCATGATACCTCCCTCCTCCCTAGCATGAAGGTCCCATCAGGACAATACACTGGATCAAAGCCCCTAACTACAGCTGTATTATGACAGGCAGCTGGGACAAAACACTGAAGGTAACCAGTTTCTGCCAGTGTGTCAGGGATAACTTTGTTATCAAAGGTTTTATGAAAAAAAAAGTTTTTGTCACATTGTGATATTGGATTTGTCCACCCACAGTTCTGGGACACACGCTCCCCCAACCCCATGATGTCTCTGCAGATGCCAGAGAGATGCTATTGTGCTGATGTGGTGAGTAGAGGCTACTTTCCCGAAGAAGTGATGACGTCCTAACAAAAATGTCCCTCAATTTAAGTTTGCTTCCAACGTGGCATAAGCCAAGGTTTCATTCTTGGGATGTGGATAGCTAAATCATTTTGCCCCTCTTTCCTGTACAGGTGTACCCCATGGCAGTGGTGGCCACGGCAGACAGAGGTCTGATCGTTTACCAGCTGGAGAACCAGCCCTCGGAGTTCCGCAGGATAGACTCCCCACTGAAACACCAGGTAAATGACTCGACTCATCTCTCTCTTTCTCTCTCTTGCAATTTCAAACAGTGATCTGGCTAACTGTACCCCTCCTTTCATTTTCACCCCGTAGCATCGGTGTGTGGCGATCTTCAAAGACAAGCAGAACAAGCCCACAGGCTTTGCCCTGGGAAGCATTGAGGGTCGAGTGGCCATCCACTACATTAACCCCCCAAACCCGTGAGTGAACACACACAACATGTCTCGAGTGGAGGATGTCATGTGACACGGCTCCTAAGTACTTGTCTCTGGGTACGCTTCCTGACAGGGCTAAGGACAACTTCACCTTCAAGTGCCACAGGTCCAATGGAACCAACACTGCCACACCACAGGATATATATGCTGTAAGTTCTGTCTGGATGTCATTTATATTTATTCCGTTTTGCCATACATGTTCTTGTAATACTTGAATGGATAGCGTATTTAAAAAAATCCAATACGATCAAAATATAGCCCTGAGATTGATCTTCAAAGCTGCTTTTGGTACATTTGTGTACCTGCTTTAAAACAATTGCTATCAAGTTTCTAAACCTGTTGGTGAATGTAAGAACACACAAGGTCATCCTAAACAGTGACATTCATACTCCTTACTTCTTTTAGGCTTGAGAGTCTTTATTAATATGAGAATCATTTTAATCACTCTCAGCTGACCTTAATCACCTTCCTCCTCCAGGTGAACGCCATCTCCTTCCACCCTGTCCACGGCACACTGTCCACTGTTGGCTCTGATGGACGATTCAGCTTCTGGGACAAAGACGCCCGCACCAAACTCAAGACTTCTGAGCAGCTGGACCAGCCAATCACAGCCTGCTGCTTCAACAGCAATGGCAACATCTTTGCCTATGCTTCCAGCTATGATTGGTCAAAGGTAAAATACTAGTTCACCGACATCCACTACTTGCGCTTGCAGATGTGTGCAAAGTGTTCTGTTTCCATAGCTACCCACTTAACTAGGCCTTCCACCTCATGGAGACAGTCTAGTGACCCAGGTTGGAGTGAAGGTGTATACAGTACAGGGCATCACAGAGAGCTGCCTAATGTAACAGTTTTTCCTTGTTTGTTGCCCAGTAATCAATCGTTTCCTAGACATGAATCACATTTAGTGGGTGATTAACAATGCACAGCACTGGCAGTGAAACATCTGTTAACTGGCATCAGTATCTCGACAAGTGGCTAACTCTTGCCCTGTCTCTTGCACTCCTCAGGGACATGAGTACTACAACCCCCAGAAGAAGAACTACATCTTCTTACGGAACGCCGCTGAGGAACTGAAGCCTCGGAACAAGAAATGGTGAGAGCTGTTGGTGATCTTGGAGAGGGTGTCACCGGACGGGGCTGCCCTACGTCCTCAGTCAGGGTTGCTAGGGCCTTACTCAGCACCTCTCAGTCTTACGCCTGCAGGGATGTGGGGGGCTCAGGGAGTCAGCTGGTATTGAGTACTGTGACATTATACTTAAGTGCTGCTGTGTAGTGCTAAGTCTAAAGTGCTCCTGAGATGTTAAGCTTGGTTAAACAGTTCAGTTTGAGCTGTGCTGTGCATACACGTACCAGCTCTCACTACCTGTATCTTCAGTGATATTAAGGATAAGAACATGCTGCAGCTGCACAGAAATTAATTGTATTCATGCTTTTAAATGTGAATTAGTGAGGATTTGCTGTGCATTCCTAATCCCACTAAGGATTAAAACACTGGTTTCTTTATTTAAAGTTGAGAATTTGAATACGAACACTTGTTTGAATGATTTGGAGAACTTTCTTCCAATTGGCATTATTGATTTTGTTTGTCTGCCATAGACTAATAATGTAAACTTTAGGTAAAATACATAAAAAGACATACATCTAAAGATGCTCTCTGTGACTAACCACTCCTTTCTGTCTTTAGATTTGTCGTGCCGCGTCGTCGTTGTTCGGAAACATGGAAGACCTGCTGCTTTAGTGTGTGTATACGCTCAAGACAGTGACGCCTTCCTTTTGGCAAACACCTGGACCAATGCTCTGGCATTGCATACTGTGCATGGACCAATCAGAGTTGGGTAAACACCCAGTCTTGATGACAGCCGTGTGAATATTGGTCTCATGGGGTCACATTAAGGGGGGCTTTATTGTCATGAATCTGGTAGTTTTTTTATTGATGTCTGCAGCATTTTGTTTTTTATACTGCTCTCCAAAGACTTTACGTTCACTCTTGATTTCCTGTCACCCTGGTGTAGCTCGAATATTAAATTTGAAATGTGAAATAATAAATAAACCTGCGCAGGACCCTCCAGATTTTCCACATGTATTCTGTCTGGAGAAACATCAGTAGTTCGTCAGTATAACATGGCTTTTGCCATTACATCAGAAATATAAACAACAAAGTAAAATACTTCAAATGTACATTATGGCCTATAAAGAATGCTGCACTCTACTGCTACAAATGTTGATTTGCGATATCACTCAGTGTCACCAAATGGCCACAGGGTGGAGTGTTTCATCGTTTATCTCTGGAGTGATGGTAGGAAGTTCAGAAATCAGTACAGGATCAAAGCTGGGAAGTTTGATTCAGTTGAGTCTTTGTTTGGCACAAGAGATGGAGATTGGGGATTTACCAGTAGGATATGAATTAGGGGTAGTGGGGATTACAAAGGCCATATGTGAGAAGATAACGGGTTATAAAAAGGTGTGAATGAAATAAATGTTTATTGTCATTAGAGTATCACTTAACTGTCATGTGGGCTTTGGGTACTTAGCAGTTGTGCTCCAAGGGATCTTGAGTGTGAATTAGAGTCCTTTGGTTCTTTTTAACGAGTTTTGAACTTCATACGTTCTTGGGATACAAGGGTTTCAGTTCACATAGGCCAGACCCTTTCCAAAATCCACCGCATTTTGGCAACTGAAGTGTTACATGCCCAGGTACTGTTTTGTACCAGGACTTGAGACAATCAAGGTCCTATGAATTCATAGCAACTGTACGGTCCCACTCCGTGGGCAGCACTCAGTTACAAGCCATGGCATGCCCTCTCTGGCCAACTTTTAGTTACGCGGCCCAACAATGAAGCAATCAATTACTTTACAGGAGACCTTGAAAGAAAACCGACGAACAAGACCGTTTTTAGGTAAACACAGAAGCGAGTGCGTTATCCTGCTTGCTATCAGTCATAAGCCAAACATTAAGTTTTTAAAGGCGGTAAAAAATGGCGGGTCTACCATACAAATTGATAACCAATAGAAATGTTAATAGCCTAATATGACACTACTTAGTTGTGAGTAAACTATGTATGCACTTGAAATATAATATCGTACAGGCTATCCTAATACTAGTATGATGGTGTTATGTAGTTTTCCAGTTTACAATAATGGGCTTGGATCATGTCGTAAACCCGTTTACAAGCGCTTCAATGCCAAGCCATAGATAGTTGCATACAAATAATGAGTAAAAAAATATTGATTCCGTTAATCAAACAAACAGGATTCGATTTTTAATAGGTTTTATATGCTATTGTATTATAGTTAATATAGTGTAGTTATATAAAGTAACAGGGGTGATGCGCAAGGCGCGCTTCTTGGATACATCATGGTTTCCCTTTTCTTTGTGTAGTTAAAGACAAACACAGGCAGGTGCAAAAGGTAGGCTTTGCGTGAGGGCGGGTGAATAGGAGGGACTAAAGTTGTCGTTCGGATTCTTTGCCGATAGGACGGTTATGTAGAGTGGGCGCGGTTACAAACAGTGAAGATAAAGCTCTGTCGGAGTTTGACCTGTAGTGACTGAAACTGGAACCAGTAGAAAACCAAGACTAGAGCTGGGTCCGAGATCGTAGCGTACAGTGTAGGAAATTATCACGCATGCCAACCGGTCGAAGGACGAAAGTATACACCTGTAATTGGGAAGGAACGGACCACAATAACTTTTTTTATGAAGCCAGATATTGTGCTGGACTGTTTTCTGCTGTATAAAACATTAGACTAATTGGTTAACCTACATTTGCTTTATTTATTAGTGTGTTTTACGGCCTACCAATGCTCTTGC
The DNA here is from genome assembly GCA_903064625.1 of Mallotus villosus. Lineage (NCBI taxonomy): Eukaryota > Metazoa > Chordata > Actinopteri > Osmeriformes > Salangidae > Mallotus > Mallotus villosus. The sequence goes on along the minus strand of CAEFZP010001313.1, from coordinate 221,562 downwards.
ATCAGTTCATGAACGGAGCCTTGGAAGTGATGCATCCTACAGCAATACAAAAAGACACTACTTTCACCAAGATTTTTGTTGGTGGGTTGCCTTACCACACAAACGATGCCTCCTTAAGAAAATATTTTGAAGCCTTCGGAGAGATCGATGAGGCTGTTGTGATAACGGACCGACAGACTGGGAAGTCTAGAGGATACGGCTTTGTAAGTACCACTGCATGTCATTACAGCTCTGTCAGGCACTTCACCAGCATTGGCACGTGCTACTGTTCAATGCGTGACCAACTGGCTTTTAATTATGGTGCGATTTGATAATGTCACGGGATCAGCACGGTTGGCTTATAGGTTTGTTTCTCCAAGTGTTGGCGAAGTGCTTAATGACGGGAGTTGATATTATAAAATGACGTATTTAATCATTGCACTGTGCGGCTTAACGAGTAGGATAGGCAATGCCGAACACATATATATATATATATGCATTGCTTCCTTATTTGGCTTTATGAGGATCACATGTTTTGATGGATAAGAAGATTATATCTCGACATATGTCTCTAATATCCTTCATCCCTCTAACCAACTCTCCAGAAGTCGCCAATATTACCGACACGACACACCAATCAGTACTTGACCGTCAACCGTTGAGCGCTGTAACTACGCGCCTAAGTGAGATGCTGTATGTCGCACTCTCTTGCTTTTATGGCGATTTGCATTCCCCCTCCATATTGAAGCGTTCAGTGTTGGTCCTATATCAAATGTAATGGAAAACTGCGATTAGGAGCAGCAGAGGTCTGTTTACGGTTACGGTGCGAGTGAGTCATTAAGACATCAACTTCACTCACATCCAGCAGCTATCAAGAGCTCCGGTCACCCAGAAGACCATTTTCTTTTGCATTTTTCATTGCAAAATGAGTAGCCTAAATTTTTATTTTAACTTAATGATTGATTTGTATGTGGACATGGGCAAAGAGAGTATGACCATAGTTGGGCACTAACCTGGTCCTGTCCCTGTGCCGAATCCTCTGTGTGACCTCCATTCACATTAAGTGTCTGGGTATCTTCCCATTGAGAGCTGGAAGAGGATCAAAGAAACGGAATAATCTACAAGGCGGGCAAATAGACATCCGGAAGATGCAATGAATGGGAAAGATATACATTTAAGTCAGTAGAGTTCTGGAGACTCATCTTGGATGTAGACCAAAGATGGAATGGAAAGTTGTGTGTGCTTCTGGGTGGGTGACTGGGTGCAGTCTGTTTACTTTTAATAAAATGTAGAACCTTAACACTGGCAAACACTGTCACTCAGCGTTTACACATTAGCAACCGCCAAATCCCTCATGGATGTGTCTGCTGAGTGCCTCTGGTGTTTCAGGTCTGACCGGCTCAGGAGTATGTGGGTGCTCCATGCTTGTAAAGAGGTGCCTCAGCACATCACACGCTGGGAAAAGCAAAAAAGCAGCCAGCGGCATTTTTTATTTCCTCCCCCCCTGGTAACGGACAAGGCCAACTTGATAATCCTGTTGCTCTCTGCTTCAGACAGACCCAGAGGGAGGGGGAGGAAGTGGGGATGCTCCACTGCCAGGCTTAGGCTACCTTTTATACACACTCCAGAGGTGGATTAGTAGATCCCCCCCTTCAGCATAGTTCCAGTGTAAACACAGCCTTGTTCCTCTTTGTGTTCACAACACAAGCCCCGGAGTAGGCTCAGGACTGCGATGGCGTGGAGCAACCCACTCCACAGTTAAGATCTAATTATCTGAAACGTCCTGAGTCGGCAGAAGAGAACCGTGAAAGCAGACGGGGATGTCTAATTCTTTTGTAAGGAGGGGGGAGGTGAGGGGTTTGGCAGATGAAACAATCTCCTTAAATATCTGTTGTCCAATTGGATAAGCCCTTCTTATTTGTCCCAGATCCATATTTCAGCAGCCCTGGGTGGCAGGCTGTGCTGCTGTCAGGGGGGAGGGGGGGGGGTTGGCCTAGTGTTATGGGTAGTTTCTGAGCGGTGGTCATTGTGCTTTGTGTGCAGTTTCCTCTTCTGTTAAGAAAGGGGAATCTAAACAGTGGAAGCTCAGCGGAGAGGGCTTTTATGACGGCTGGCGAGGTGGAAGGGGGTGGGGGAGTTGTTTTATCATTCAGTGCTTTTCGTTGGAGGGTTGAAGTGACCTTTAACCACAGCAGGGGTGCTGTATTGTGATAAACGTGTCTGGGTGGAAGCCTTTTGTAACACGAGGGGGAAGTGGTGTCGGCCTTTTGGGATTCACGCTGTCCATTTTCCCTTCAATCCCCCTGTGTTGATCAGGTGACCATGACTGACCGGGGGGCAGCAGAGAGGGCCTGTAAAGACCCCAACCCCATCATCGACGGGCGCAAGGCCAACGTCAACCTGGCCTACCTGGGTGCCAAGCCGCGCAGCATGCAGACAGGTGAGCCTGACAGGGGTGAGCGCTGCCGACCGACCTCCGCACCACCACTCTCACTGGCCCTCACACGGCCAGTGGGCACTCGCATAATGTGACACGCGTTCCCATCTGAGCGGAGCAAGCATTCCAACTATCTACCATGCGTTTGCCTATGCTGATATTAGCATGCTGTTTGAGACAAGCCTCGTCTCTATGCACTTTGCTTGCTCTCTTTCTGTCGTCTGTGTATTGTTCTCTATTCCTCCTCTGCAAATGCAAATGTGAGTTTGACCGTGGCTGTGTGTCTGTCTTCCAGGCATATCTATTGGCGTGCAGTCCATTCACCCTGCGCTCATCCAGCGGCAGTATGGGTAAGTGAGTAGGACTGAGCGATCCCTCTTTATCATAAGTTTACTATCTCATAAAAAACAGACAACAGTGCTGCTCTTCTCTCGTTTCGTCTGTCTGTTCCCTGCCTGCATTAAGCTCTCAGTAATTCTGTTGGCGTAGCTTGAGTCTTTTATGTATTTGGTTAATAGTTATCAAATATTGGTTAGGTATATATGTTGTTCCCCTGGTTGACTGGTTTCTGGCTGACTGGTTTCTCGGTAGGCCCTGCGGGGTCTGGTGTTCCCCTGGTTGACTGGTTTCTCGGTAGGCCCTGCGGGGTCTGGTGTTCCCCTGGTTGACTGGTTTCTCGGTAGGCCTTGCGGGGTCTGGTGTTGTAGAAACAACCTTGAGGGAGCCCAGCCTATGACCATGTCCAGGACACATGCACCAGTGGGCAGCTAATGACCATGTGGCTGTCAGAGGATTAACAGTCCTGGCCCCCCTGCTGCTGTGTGTCACCATCAGCCCCTCTCATATGAACACTCACTATGGACAGCCAATGAGCATTCATCGCTTACACTGAAGAGTCACATTTCTGTTAATATAAGTGAGGTTGAAACGTTGTCATCCATACCCACCTACAGAGCCGTGTCTTTGTCGCATGTCAATCAGGGGCATGTATGAGCACGTTCAGGGAGTTTGGGGGGAGGGGGGGGGGTCTTAGAAAGTCCCTTGATGTCCAAGTGCTTGTTGCCATAGGAACGGGGAGGAGCTCCCAGTGGTGGAAGCATGCTGCTCGGTGCCATGTGCCTGACAGGTGGTGGCTCTTATTACAACCTTTTACACCCCCTTAATCTCCCATGACTGCACCCCTAGAGAGCACCCGCACCTGTCTGCTTGGCTCTGAGTTCTCTCTATAGGCAGTTGACAGACACAGGCTGTTTGGAGATTTCGAGCACACAAGTGGCCTTTCAGCTTGTCTCCCGCCCCGAACCCTTGAACAACATGTGGTGGGGAGGACTTCTCGACTCGGCCATGTGAAGTGGGCTTGTTGGGAGGGGAGCACGTGCTGGACATGGTACCTCCCGTGTGGACTGGACAGCAGCTCGTCCTCGTGTGCCAGCGCTGCTCTGGTCAGCAGATACTGGGGGCTGGGAGGGGCAGGCGGGGTCAGGGAGGCCAGGGACACCGTTGAAGGGCACAGCCGGTTTGGAAGGGTGGAAGTGGCCAGTGACTGTTTTTCTTTTGTCTGTCTTGGCTTCTGTCTTCACATGCCGTCTCCCCTCGACTCGCGTCCGTTTTCTCCCGAGCCCCCTTTTGTAGCAGCTCTCTTGTTCCTGTACCGTCTGTCCACCCGTACGTCCCCGCGAACGTAGGAAGCGGGGCTTAACGTCTCTCCCAGGAAAACGCCCATCCTACTGTGTGGAGGAGCGATTAGACACAGACACTGAAAATTGACACCTCTGTGAGACTGGGGGTGGGTCGGGGGTCGGGGGGGTTACAGTGGGGAAAAGGTGTAAGGAAAGGGGGTGGGGGGGGAGGGGATATGGAGTAGGGTGAATTGTGTCTCTGAAGATCTCTGCCTAATGAGGCGGTATTCTCTGTGGGTGACACCTTCATGGGTGTCGAACAGAAGCTGTTTTTCTGTCCTTCCACTCTCATGAGATGGCCTCTTTGATGTTTATCTTCATCTTTACCTGACTGAACGAGAAGGCCATTTTAACCAGCTTTAATAAGCTATTGGAGTGTAGGCAGGGACGACATGACACGGTATCATGATTATGTATACGCTGTATTTGTCAGCTGAAGAGGACGTGTGTGCTGATGTCAGTGGCTCTGCCACTCTGACTCCTCTGCCATCCCCAGAGTGGCACATGTCACATACACCCGCTAGCCGTCAGCACAAACCAGCTGACCCCTTGTCCTCCCCCCGCTGGCCCACAATGCTCCCTCTCGCCCTCTGATGTCATGGGGTCTCTGGAGCCTGGGGAGCACACTGCTCTTCCTCACCTCCCTGTTTGCCTCTTTTACTATTCACCCTCTCTGACTCTCCGTGTGTCGTCTCATCTTTATTCATCCTGTGAAGGGAATTGTGAAAAGGATAACTTTCTCATTGAAAAAGTAATATTGCAGTCTACCACCTAGTGTTTTCCCAAAGGTCAACCCATGTTCTGTCAGCGTATCAAAGCTAGGGTCAGAGCAAAGGGTTAGAAATACGTTAGAGGTTACAGAGGGGAAGTGTGTGCGTGAGACTGCGGCTATTCTCAAGAGAATGTCCACAGAAATACAGAACTTATTTGTGAATAGCTTCATTCCATTCTGTAGCAGTGTTCAGCTGTGAGAGAGTGTTTTACCTGGTATGTATGATGCTGTGTATATAGTGTAAATAAACTGTAGCCCAGTTTACACTCAGTTATGATCCCCTCCCCCCTAGCACAGCTCCCGCCAATGTATTTCTTCATGTATGTTCATTTTCTGTGGGAAGGATGTATGTATGTATTGTGATGTGTCATCCACACCATTGTAGCCACCTCATTGTTTAACCACCACTATCCTATCAAACCCACTCATGGTTGCTCTGTGCTCCCAGCTGACCAGTGTGCCTGCAGGGGAGCGAAGATACCCAAGGTGCAGGACTCGTTGAGGCCTAATATGGAGGCTCCAGGAGGTTGCAGCATGTGACTGCCCCCACTCCCCACCCCATTCAAAGGTGCCAGTGATGGCTTGAGAGTGCAGTGCAGTGTGTTGTGATGGATTGGAGTGCCTTTATCTTCCTCTGTGTTGTGTGTGTGTGTGTGTGATATGACATTGGAAAGGTTATGCTGATTAAAGAGTAACTCTTCCATATATGGCATGGTTTGAGGTGTGCAGTGGTGACTTTGGTGGCTGATTGAAGTCCAGAGATAGAGGGGGGTTTTAGTGTGTGCGTGTGTGTCCTCCTGTCTACCTTGTCCCCGCATGCTCCCATTTGCGTGACGGCTGTCTCTCAATACTTGTAACATGTCTCCTTCCTCCTCAACTCCTCCTGACTGTTCTGAGGGGAAGACATGGTCGAACCCTCCCCTGTCCTCTCACCCCGTGAGGTCACTAAAGGAGGAGTGAGACGAGAGAGCTGTTATTTAGTGTCGAGACGCAGCCGAGGAGTGAGTTGAGGTGTGCTGTGATTCTGCTGCCCTGTTGCAGTCCTTTCCTCCCCCGGACCATAACTCCTGTCTGTAAGGCAGGGCTGAACAGCCTCTTTTCTCTCCCTGTGTGGAGTCTGCCGTGTGTGGAGCGTCCTTTCCCCTTCTCCTCTGTGTGTGTTCCTCCAGTTGAGTGGTGTCAGTTTGTACCCCCAGAACTGCGCACACTGTCTGCAGTTGTACACTTGTACTGTAGCCTGCCATCAACCCTCACCCTGCGACCTATTCTATGGAGCAAGACCCCAGGAGAGATAATCATTGGCCTTCATAAAAATAGCTCCCCACCCCCCCCTCCCCCCTCAGTCCTTCTGCTCTAGTCTCCAGTCTGGGACCACATCCAGAGAGAGGAGAATTCCCCAGAGCCCTCAGCTCGAATCATTCATCAGTGTGTGTGTGAAGCCCAGTTGTCCAATCTGCTCTGACGCTTCTCCTTTCTACCAGCTACCCTCCTTCACATCCTTTCTGTGCAATGTTCTTCACACGTTCAACAGGAATAACCACCCACAAGCCTACTACTTCGTTACTTCCCGTGTGTGTGTGTGTGTGTGTGTGGGGGGGGGGTTCTCAGCGAGTGAGGAGCAGCAGCTGTTAAAACACTCGCTGGTGTCTGAACTTGAAAACCTGCCAGTAACGGCTGTCTCTCTCTCGCTCCTCCTCTCCTCCCCCTCACCACGTCCGCTCAGGGGGCCTACCTAACAGGTTTCGTAGGTTCTCTTAACCGTCGGAGGTTAAGTTCCCTCCCAGCTTCCTTACCCCTCTGCCTTGTCGTCACATTAGCAGTGGGTGGTATGGCGTCTGGCTAAGCTCTCACCCATTCCCAGGGTGGTCAGCAGACTGGACACGTCCTAAGCTTTTTACACTCTCGACAAGCCCGCTCTTTGACAATGTAAATGATAGAATCCAGGCCCTGGAGGACTGTGTGTCTTTCTTCTGCATGTCCATTCTAACCCGGCTCCTCTACTGTGTGTGTGTGTGTGTGCAGGTTGGCCCAGCAGTACATGTACCCACAGGCCTTCGTCCAGCCCAGCCTGGTGATGCCCTCTCAGGTCTCCTCCTCCGTCAGCTCACCCTACCTGGACTACAGTGCTGCCTACGCCCAGTATGCCTCATCTGCCTTCGACCAGTACCCCTACGCCGCCTCCCCGGGCTTCCTGGGCTACGGCTACGCCCCCAGCCCCTCCGCTGGGCCCGCCGCGGCCTCCGCCACCGTCCACCAGACCCTCCCTACGGCCGCAGGCCCCGCCCAGGCCTTCCTGCAGTACGCCCCACAGCCGCACGTCCAGCCAGACCGTATGCAGTGAGGAGGAGGGGCAGGAGGGGGGGGATGGGAGGCCAAGCCTCGTGCCTGGAGACGCACCCTCCTGGCTGACCCTGCGACTGTCAGGGGTTTCAGGGAAGGGCAGGACTATTGCACTGTACCATCAGGATGAGCCCCTTCTTCGATGACGGGAGGTGGGGGGAGGGGGGGGGGTCAGGGATTAGGGACTGTGGGGTCAGGGTGTTAAGCTATTTAAGGGCCACCTGAAGCAGACACATTCATTTTATGAGGATTTATTATTATTATTATTATTATTATTGTCTATCTATATTGTATTAATGTTCCTGTCCGTGTTTTATGTGTTCAATGTTATTTTGTTGTTCAATCAACAATGTCTATGGTACATACTTGTTTTTGGAGAGGCTTACCTCAGACACTGCTGCTTTGAGACAGTGGGCTGGGCTTGGGCTTAGAGAAGGGCAGGCTGGGGGCCGTGGCCCTGGGCTGGCCCTGTGAGCACACTCGTCCAGTGTTAATGGCCCAAACAAAGGAACAAGGATTAGTCACTGATCAAGGACAAAATGGACAGACTTCAGGTCCCCCACCTGAAAATGTGACTTCAGGACTACTTTTTTTATTTTCTATTAAAGAGGCCTTAATAGAACTCCCTTGATGTCTCTTCTATGTTTATACGAAAGCTCCTTTAACCCTCACTCACACACTGGGAGAGTCCCCTGTCCTAGTTATATGGCCAGATGCTTCCTATTTATACTATAGTCTAGTCCAGTCTGTACACTCACTTTGTTGTTGATTTACTGTGTAGATGGATGTAGATAATCATATGCAGTAGGTGGGAGGAGGAGGCCAAGAGTGTTTGGTATCGATGTGGATGGTACCTGACACTGAGATCCAATACCAGTGCGTTTCTTCTTTGTCTAACTGTTGATCTAAGATGATTGTCAAAAATGTTGCTTTGTCTAAAGGACATTCATGTACAACATTTTGAAATGTTTCAGTTATTGATACATTCACAATGTTTTATGTTTAGGTATTTATAGGATAATGTAAGTAAAAAAGTTTTGGGTTACAATGACAGTATGTCTAGTTGCAGCACTGAGATCCTCGAACTTACAGAGGCATACAATATGTGCAGACTCATGGGGGATTGTTTCCGGGTCATTTCATGGTCCCACTTTGTTTTGAGATCAATGTAGGAACCAACTGATCTGCCTGTATGCACAACTAGATGCTGTTTTGTAGGCCCTAGTATCACTGGCTGCTGGCGTGAACAGAAAAGCTCTGTAGACTGTTTTAAGTACAATGTCAAGTCCCTTCAAGGAAGCCATACCAAAAAAAATACAAAATAAAGAATTTCTATTAAAATTGGCACATGAATGTTCTTCTTGTAATGTTGAATATATCACTGCTTTGCCTCATGCCTCGTCTATTAGCTGTAGATGATTTCTATTGGCGTAGCATCCAGTCATGAGCAGTCACAGGGGTGAGAAGGTTCAGCCGAGACCTTACGTCTGTATGTGACAGGGTCGTTATCACGGTGTGTTGTCGGCTTTGGTGGGGGTCTGGAGCAAGAGGCCCACGTGTTATCAGCCCACAGCACCACCTCCTGCCGGGGGCACGGGGTGTTCCTTGATCCCCCCCCGCCCCACACACACTGTCGCCGGGGAGACTTTTTATTACGTATGTCAAGACAAAACTGATAAGCAAAATGGCTATCTTAGTTCCTACTTGAAACTCCTCCTCTACTCTCAAACAAGAGTTTGTTAGGCCACATGGTTTTAGGGAACATGGACTCTGGTTCAAAATAGCTCATACATGCATTTCATGACCAAAGTCGGGTACAATCTGTAGAAGCGAGTGTGTATCTTTACAGCAATGAGGAATGACAGATGGTTTTGTTACAGTGAGTTACATAATTGGACAGTAATGGAGTCCTGCTTTGTTTAAATAAGCATTGTCCATTAATGGAATCAATGTCTCCGACTTGAAATGATATTGTTGAATCTTGTCATATGTGTTTATAAGCAGTGTACAGTGAGGGACTGCGTGTCCTCTGTGCCTGCTTTGTGTTAAAGCAGGATAGTTGCAGCTTTGTTAGTGTTTGGCTGTTCCTGTGGTTCTTCTCTCTCTCCATCACCTAACTTTTTTATTGTTTGTCCTTCTCCAGCTCAGGCCTCTCATCTCTGGCTCTCCTCCTGAGACTCTCTTCACTACTTCAACTTTTGTTTTTCCCAGTCTCTTCCATCCCCATCTTCATTTAATCGTTTGTCCTGTGGTGTTTTCTCACTCCCTTGTTTTTCCTCTGTCTCTCATTCTCCCTCCCCCCTCCCTCTCTCCTTCTCCCTCCCTCCCTGCTCCCTCCTTCCCTTCCTCTTTTCTCATCCCTCCCTCTCTCCTTCCTTCTCCCCGTCTCTCGCTGAATCACGAGAGGGGAGAAACAGAGCAGTGTCAGCTTGATGAACAAGGTCATACAGGCCTAGCGGAGCATGTTATGCTGAGTCACCATTAGGCCTCTTGTTCTCACACACATAACACACACACAGAGACACACGCACAGCACAGGCCCAGACGGGTCTGCTCAGTCAAATCTAACTGCCCACATGGTGCTCACAGTCATGCTCCTCTCTGACGTCAAGGGATTCCTCAGAACTGTCATATAACTGTCTCATGTTAACAGCCCTCAGCTCAACCTGAATCTCAACACAGGATGAGCTAATGCACTTCACACAGCTATTCAATTTCCACAGCTAAAATACATTTCTAATCCTGGGTAAGTTTTGTGTTTGTGGATCCCAGTCCTTCAGACCCAGTGTGCCCGTCTGCCGTGCCTCTGGCTCTGAAGTGGACCGCTCAGGAACTGGACAACATCATTTGAGATAGGGTCCTAGATCCAGTCTATATTTACCCATACTCAGAGAGACCGTCAGCCCCACACCCCCGTCTCAGGCTCTCTCAGGGCAATTTCCCGCGCCGGCCTACAGCGATAACACGGACAGGTCTGGAATGGGGGAAGGTGTTAGGAACTGGGGGGGAGGGGAAGAGAGAGATGAGGGGTTGAGTGACGGTCAGCATGTGGCTGTAGGATGTTGAGAATAATGTTCAAAAGAGGTTGAGATCATTTGATAAGAGGAGAGCGTTTGTCAGAAACAGAGTCTGAAAATATTTGTGGCAGATTGACTACATACAGAGAGGAGGCTTGTCCCTAACACAGACCTGTCTGTTATCTGCGAGTCTAATGGACTTGTGAGTCATTCTTCCACTCAGGTTTTAAAGCAGAGCAGATAGCAGACTGGGGCAGAGATACTGTCAGTTACAGATGTGGAAGACTGATACTCTAGTGTGGCTCACTGGTGTGTGAGGTTGTATATGTTTGCGGCAGAGAGAAAGAGAAAGAGAGAAAGCAAGAGAGACAGCGAGGTGGAAAAAGAGAGGCCATGCATTCATGCATGCTTGATGTGCTTGGTCATATTCAGTCTCTTGGTGTTAATACCACATAGCTGCTTGCGCGGGTTGTGCACTGCTAGTGTGAATATACATAAATTCAGAGAGTAAGTGTGATATTCCTGTTTGTGTGCGTGTGTGTGAGTGCTCATCATATCTTAGTAGCGTGTCTCATCATAGTTACTTTTGCACCACGTCATGTATGGACTTGAACATGTGCTCCATCAACCCCTTTGGCGTGTTTTGCTTTCTCTCCCCATAGATCCTCCGTGTCTTCAAGCCTGTAATTTGATCTGAGTTTGTCTCACTCAATTAGAGCCCGGGGAAGCTGTGTGCCGTGTGCTGTAATCATTGGCTCATAGTCTCCACAAGACAAAGCAAGGCAACAAAGGAAAGACCTACCCTCACACCCCCCCCCCTCTCTGTCCTCATCTAAGTCCATGGCTCATTTGACCCGGCATCAGACTCTGTGTACGGCACACAATACTGGACGTGCACATCTGCGCACAGACACAGCTGTTAGACACGCCACAGCCGTATCACAGAGGTAGAGAGATGTTTTCTGAACACTCGTACTGAGTGTGGGGAGGTGCATGGGAAGCATAGATAACACATTCATGTTAGCGTGGTGACATGTACTGTGGACGGAGGGAGGACAAGACGTGGTTTAGGGTGAGGTGATGTAAGAGGGCGGAGGTGGACCGTGAGAAGGCTGGAAAGAGAAATGAGGAACAAAGAAATAAAGAGTTTAGAGGGAGGACGTTTTCTTGACATGGCTGTCGATCAGAAGAGAAACGTGTGTGTCTGTACCCCTCTCTGTCTCCAAGTATTAGCTGCTTTCTAGAACCGAACCCTGAGTCATGAATCATGGCCACATGTTCGCAATGTGACAGGCGTCACATATGTTTTCTTGGCAGGTGGGGAGTTCCTGGTTTCTATGCCAGATTTCCTTATCTTTAGACGGCATGCATGCACCCAAGGCTGGGCCCCTGCCCTAACCCCCAACAGTGCCTCAGACTGCGCCTGTTTAGGGTTGTGGGGTGGGGAGTGGGAGGGATAGATGGATGGAGGGGTGAACTGACCCCCACAGTAACAGGACCCAAAAAGTCAAATGGACCGAAAGCCTGATAAACCCTGGCAGCTGAGCTTCCTCTCACACAGTGCCTTTCCACGACAAAGCAAACCCTGACACAAATGTTCCCCAACACAAAGATTCACAAAGACAACCGATGCAAAATGCCCAGTCATACATGGCGTAACGCCCCGGCTTTCACACAGACCCAGTTTGAAGTTGACTCGGTCTGACCGGCCTGTGGTGCTGCTCCAGTGGAGGAGGATGCTTTACGTAACCGGGAGGCTCTGTGGATGTGCTCTGAGTGGAGCCTATTCTGTGTCTCTCAGCCTGCCTCAGATGTTTTCTCATCTCAGCTTTGGAAAAGATTAATATCTGGATTATACTCATTTTGTGTGTGTGTGTACAGTATGTATGTATGTGTGTGAATAATATGTGCGTGTTTCTGTTTTTTTCGGTTTTTGGTGGCCATCCACCAAATGGGAGCACAAGCAGCAGGTTTAGGACAGCGAAGCGTTTTCCTCCTGGAGGGACTTCTGCAGCTCAGCCCTTTGCTTTCGTTGTAGTCATGGCAGCTGTCCAACTGACCTGCTGTTATCTCTCATCTCGGCATGGTAGAGTTTTGGGCCGGAGGGGGAGTCAAAGAGAGAGAGAGAGAGTAGCTCATATATTGATGATAATGTTAGTTATGTGTTGTTTTTCTGTGAAGGCATGTCTAAGCTTGCCCATCTGTACACAACCCTCCCCCTTGTGTTTGTAAGTCTGTGTATGCATGTTTCAGGCCTGCTGATAAGCAAGGGGGCGCTTCAGTTTGGACTGATGATTGAGTGTGGTGTGTGAGAGCAGCTGCGTGCTGACAGTGGCACCGTGTTGCAGCTGGCGGGGACGACACAGAACAGACCCCCACTGATAACATGGCTCAGACAGACAGACAGGGACAGGGGGCAGGACATGGTGGGAGGTCACATGTTAAGACACCTTGTCTACCGCTGCTGCTGTGGACCAAGATCCAAATGATCAGTGATTACATTAGAGGGGAAGTCTGGGGAGGTCATTGAGTTGTCGAGTTGTGTTAGAATGCCAGCACAGATCCAGTGCTCTGTGTCCTTTACTCCAGAGAAGTCATCAGAGCACGTACTTAGAAGGAGATTCCTCCTTAAATGTAGATGAGATCTCACAGGGATCTACAAGGTGACAGTGAACAGAGGGATAAGAGAGAGTGAGAAAGAGAGAGAAAATAAGGGACGTTTGTAGGGGATGTTAACCTTAAGGTTGATTGCATGGGTGTCTATAATCCAAGACTATGAGAGTATTCATGGAGAGCAGTTCATTTGAAGGTCACTTCGTAATCTGGAAAACCATCTCACACTCGGAGGTCAAACGCACTCTCTTTCATTCTGTCTCTTGTTTTCCCGGCTCTGCCTTCAACCTATCCTATTTTAGTATGTTCTGCCTGACTCTGTTTGCACTCTCGTGAAAAGATAAAAACTGTTCAGATGCCGTCTTTCTTTCTCAGGAAAAAACCTGTGGAGGCAGAGTGAGTCTGTTTTCCCAGTCCGGGGGGAGCGATCTGCTCTCTGCGGAGCCAGGAGGATACTCTGCATGGATTCAACACAGCTCTTTATAAGGACAGAGGAAAAAGGGCCCGCTGCCTCTATATATAGACAGACTTTATTGGGCCTCTTGTCTCTTTTCCCCCTCTGCTGCTCTTAGGAATCTCTCACCAAAGCCATGTGGGCGGCCAACCCTTCTCTCCTGCCCGCAGAGAGGAGAGTGAGAATGATAATGATCTGGGTGATAATAACAGAGAGAACAGAGAGAGCGAGAGAGAGAGAGAGAGAGAGAGAGAGAGAGAGAGAGAGAGAGGAGAGAGAGAGAGAGAGAGAGAGAGAAGACACGCAGACGAGAGAGAGAGGCAAACAGGAGGATGGTGAGTGGGGAAGTGAGTTGGCATCAGTGTATCTAACATGGACTCAGCACTCCTCACTGGCTGTCATCTCGATTGCCGAGCAGAATGAGAAGGTTGATACAGGGCACTCTGGGGATTCAACCCATGTCTCCCTGAGGTCTTCTGGATGATTCCAAACTATGAGCAATGCTAGTATTTGTCTGTCTTGTTTTGGGGGCATGTTTGTGTGTGTGTGTGTTCCTACTCTCCACTGCACTGCTACATGTATTTCAAGCGTTGATCTGCTATCTAAACAGGCTTCTAAACTTGTGCAATCTTGCTGCTAAATCTCTACAGCCAGTGTATCCCTTGGTGATGCTAACAAACCGTACCTTGGTGTAACAGTAACTGTGTCCAATCAACTAGGGTTGGAGAGATTGGAAGACTCAAGTAACAAAACGACAACAAGATAGTGAAAGCAAATATGGACTGAAGTCAACGTCTACATTTTATCACTATATTAAAGTGATTTGTGTTGTCAACCCGTTTTTTTTATAAATCTGTTGCCGGAGCAACATTAACATGTCTCTAGATGTGTTAAACATCAGACTACACAAGGGATGTTCAAGTGATAAACAGATAGACAATAATGATCACACAAAAAACATAATGATCCAAACTCCCAAGAACATATTCATATTGCCCTGTGAGTATACAACAAATGAAGTATCTATTTGAATTTGGACTTATTTTCCAGAATACACTTTTGTTTTGACTTTGAAACACTCTAACCCTAACCCTACAAAAACAAGATTGTCAAAATGAGTTGTCTTGTTTTGTGGCCAAGACCCTGTCCATGAGGATATCTGAGAAGGTGTGAGGGTGACCCCAACCATAAACACCATCTCCTCCCTGGAGTTAAAAAGACTCAGGCCAGATGAAAAATGACATGTTTATTTGCATGTGTGCTGTCAAATACAGGGGTTGTACAGAAGCATCAACTGCCAAGCAAATGACATGCAAATGAGATTCAAATGAGATAAAAAGAGGCTGAAAGGGTGAAGGATCCAGTATGCTTGTATGCATGCCATGGCACACAAGTCACAGCTTTGTACATCTATCACAACTGGAGGAATGAGAAGGTGGACTCTCTATGATAACGGTGAACAATATTGGACCCAAGATAAAAACTAAATGAAGTGTGGTATTTGTATGCATGTTTGTGGATGGCGTGTATGTACCACATTTACCTGTTTATCATTTGTTTTCCCTTTTAAAACCACCATCAGTTTTACGACTACAGTAACAGAAGAGCTCTGAGAATGACCAACCATGGCGTCACAATAGTGGTGGACAATGGGGCTGTGTCAGGCAGAGGAGCCTGGGCGTGGCCACTCTGCACAGAGGCTCCTCACACCATGCACACTGCAGGGGCCACAGCAGCTGTCTGAACCGCTGTGTGTCTCCCTTCGCCCCACTACCACTCTCTGTTCAGCTCCAACACTGGAACGCAGGGATGGAGGTGGAGTGGGAGGAGAGCCAGAGAGGGATAGATGGCAAACATAGACTGGAAAACAAAAGGCCAAGGGACAGAGAGGCCCTTTCAGTTAAAACATGCACATACATACACACAAGTACACACACCCAAACACACACACACACAAGCACACTTGCATAGATAACCTCACAATTATTGACCAGCCTGCATTCATCTTCTCTTCGACACCCCCACAACCCTCACACACGTACCCACTGTTAGTCTCTGCTCCTCCCATACTTATAAACGTTGTGCAGTTGATTTGAGTTACAGGAGTGTTTACCCAAGCTTCTAAAAGGAGAGCTATCCTCTTCAAACAACCATAAAATGTTACAGGCCGCGACAGAAACAAGTGATGAAGCTAACCCTCTGAACTGAATTTCACATAAAGGAAGAAAGAATTCTGTCCGCCTTGGCATGATTCACAAAGTCACAAAGATTCATGACAGGTACAAACCACCTGGATAGTAAGATGAGTCGGATGAACAGTTGAAACAGCCCTTGTGGGACTGTGCAAACAGTGGAGGAACCTCATTGACTATATGAAGTCTGAATAAACACAAAGCCCACCTGCTCTTCAGTTTACGTTTAATGAGAACTACACAACAAAAGCCCAGTACAATAGTCACTGCCACAGGGGCTTCTGCTGTTGACTATTCAGACACTCATGCACTCTTGAATAGGCTTCAGGATATCCATCTGTTTTAGAGCATACATGGTTGGCATTAAATATGGGAATTTTCCAACAGGTCATAGGATAAGGATGTTACAGAACTTTGACCACGTAGAGGTTTTCCCTAAAAGGTCAAACAGAATGTATTTATTTTGGTTCCATTTCAGGGTTTGCATTTAGTTGCTGTAGAACTACAGTCCTGTAGTGGCATTGAGGATGTATGATTGGTTTGTTTTCATTCCTGCATCTGAAACTGATATTTTACACTAGCTTTTGAGACAGCAGTCCCATATTACATAGGCCTATCCCTCTATGACCTTGCTGGTATTTCTACCAAGAGAACTCTGTCCATCAGAGAACCGTGACCTTGCACATTTATTTCCTGAGGGAATGGGGGACCATGAGAGAAATATTTCCCAGACGTTCCCTTTAAATGGATGTACATGGAAATATATTGGATACAGATAGAATCAGATACACAAAATATTCCTAGCCCAGAAGTAAATCCATGTCACACAGTCTGACGTCAACTGCCGGCATGTGGATGTTTTCCGAATCCTGAACACTGTTAAATAAGTTTTGAGCGCCATCCAGTGGTATTATTTGACTTCAACAAACTACACACGACAAAAGTTCATATCAAAATAAAACGCATTTTTTATAATGTTTAAATGTGGAAGATAGTAGGCTACCCTATTTAGAAATAACTATAAATTTACTATTTATGTTATATTGGTTTTTCTTCACACTTAGTGATTTGAGTATCAGTACATCTACGCAATGTTAAAATGTACTAAAGAGAGCTATGGTGTATTTTAGAAACAGACCTGAGTGAGACATCGTCCGAGTCGAGAAACAGATGCGACGCATGAAGACCACCAGTGGTAGCAAAAAGGAAATGTTATTACGATCAACATTAAGGCAGATAGTGTAAGGTGGTATAAATCATGAATGAAGCACGTATGGAAGTTATTGCCCGATAAGCGTGAATTTTTGGCTCCGATCTACACTTTGATGTTTCACGCTTTCAATGGGGAAGTGAGGTGTGAACATTGTGTCGTCACAGTGAAACAGGCAAAGCTTTGGTTTTCAGCTATTTCATCAATCGCAATGTTCTCGGATTGTTTACAGAACACCATATAAAGTGACGCCGTGAAGTGAGCTGTAGGTATTTTGTCTTGACAATTTGACATTACCGTATTGTATGTGTATCAAAACAATTGTGTCTGATGAGTTCCACTGTAGTTCCAAATGGGTGTTAGATGGCAACATTTCTGAAAGATAATCTCTATCTTGAGAAACTGGGACAGTGTCCCCGACTGAAGGTAGGCTGGTATTGTGTAACTCTGTCTGCCCAGGGTGTAAGAAACGTGACATGTGTTAGCCAAGCTGTCTTCTGCAAGCAATTTGACCCACCTTGTTGGTCACTGCACCTACACAGACTGTCTGCATTCTTGCAGAGCTTGGGATATTGAACCCTAGACTCCAGCCCCAAAATACAGAATGTCACAACTATGGAACACATTTGTGACAGCATTTATTTGTGTGTATTTATTACAATGTTTTTTTAATTACAAAAAACAGCTTAGGGGTATTGAATGTACAGTGTCATTTAAACGTAACAACTGAGCAATTATCCTTACAGCTTTGCTCTGGCTGACTGAGCAAGCTGAGCTAGTGACAATTGGAAGCAGCATGAGATAGAGGGGCAAGAGAACAGGGGCCGTGCTGCATGGAGGTCCCTAAACCCAGGAAGATTGTCCATCCTGGGCAGAAGGAGGAAGGAGCTCAGGGCAAGGATGGAAGTCCAACACCAAGTATTGAAAGTGGTGAGTGTTTCTCATGCCCTGCTTGCCCTTAAAACCTGTCTCTGTGTCCGTCTTCTGAGTGGCCATGGTGCTCTGTCACTTGTGTCTGTTTGACTTACAGGAAAACAATTATGTCAGGCTGACCTAAGGAAAAAATTACAATTCATAGTTTTGTTTCACTGGTTATTCTTATGCGATCATCTGTGTGACTCAATATAAATCTCCTGAACCAACTCTGTTTACAGTTTTGGACTGTTGCTTCGACACCTGCAAGCTTACAGTATTAAACCTTTATACAGCTTGCCAATGTATGAATAATGTTGAATAAGTCATGAGGTCACACTTGGAAATGTCAGGTGGTCAGATGTATGAATACAGAGGCCAGGCATTAATGTTTTATGTGTTTGCTGACTGTGCGTTTGGTCTTAGACTGAAGAGGTCAAGGTTTAGGTTCCAGTTACAGACCCCAGCTTTGTGAACCTAATGATATATTAATCCTATGATCTCTTTACATCGGAATGTTGTTGAAACACATGTGAGGCTACTATGACCTAAGTGTAATTGTCTGTTCAGAACTATTTAATATTGAGTTTACTCTGTCAGAGTGAACTACTGAATGTACCAAACATGAAGTGAGAAATACATATTTGGATAACTGCGGTTTCTGTCCACAAATTAGATTCAGACCCCTGCAGGAGATATGGGGGACACTTCTAAAGACTACCAGAGCAAATCAGTGTGTCAGCGACGCACCCAAGCACCCCAGAACCCCACCATCTATAAGGGCCTACAGCCAAGTACAACCAGCAACTTCAGACAGCCGACACACTTACCATACACACCATGCATCTGTCAAATAGAGCTGTCATCATCATGTGGACTGGCTTGCTTGTGTGTTTGTGTGTCAGCGCCCCCTCCTGAGAGCAAAGTGCGCCGCAGCTTGCTCAACCTTCCTGTCATCAACCCAGAAAGACTCAGGACAGCCAAAGCCTTGGTGGACAAAGCATTGCAGGTAAAGTGTGGGCTTGAGATAGGAAAAATGCATCTGACTTTGTTTCGAAAGGTCATTCAGTCATTCTTTCTCCTCCTCGCTCTCCCTCCCTCTCCCCCAGATGCGGAAGGTCTTCTCCATCCAGGGTCAGTACCCGGTTGTTCGGGCTATCCTCAGGGCCAGAGGTTGGGTAGAACGCCGCCTACCACAGCCAAATCAACCTTGCAGGCGTCGCCGTGGAGATGAGGAAGATGATGGGAATGATGCAGATGACAGTGATGATGATGATGATGATGGTGAGCTGGGAAGTAAACAGACAGTGTTTGGTCATTGTAATTTGTTACTTTAATGTATTTGATATTTATACGGAAGATGGACTGAGTGGTATGTTATGTGGCTGTGCTTCTGTTTAGACAATCCACACGATGTTGAGAAACAGGAGGATCCTGATGACATGTATGATATCATGGTAATGTTTTCTGGTTCACTGCGCCTGGTAGCTGAGATGTGGTTCCTTTGCGATGGCCAGTCAATACAGACCCCGTTCCTTGACTCTTACCACCGAAATACTGTTGAATTATGCACTTCTGATACCTGCTCTTCTGTGGTACTCTGTATATGCATCATTTTCATGTCGCTTTGGATAACAGTATCTGTTGAATTAATATAATGTATGTAAATGTGGTCAAACACATTTCACTTTGACTACATAGGCGTGCCAAAGATCATGAGAAAGAATTCCGTTGTTCAACAGTCACGCATGGTGCGCAATGAAAGGACATACCTTTATTGGACAACCCGTCGAGAAAACATTGACATTCGGATTCTGCGAAAGGAGCAGATTACTAATCACTATGCAAAGGCGGGAACCATCACCACCAAGGTCAGACATATCATAAAGTATTACGTAAAAGACTACAGGCTATTTACCTAACTCGGAAATGCCATTGATGACACGTAGGGTTTTGTCCTGTGTCCCTTGTACCTGTCTGTCAGGTGGGCCTGTGTGTCAACCTGAGGAACCTGAGGTGGTTCGATGCAGCTGACCCGGACACCTTTTTCCCTCGCTGCTATAGGCTGGGTGCAGAAGATGAGAAGTACGCCTTCATCGGTCAGAATGTTTCCTTTGTCACTATTGGTTATCTTTACGTGCTCTATATTCCTTGCATTGTCACTTTACTTTCTACTGGATGGGTTTCCAGAACATTTCTGTACTGTATCATTGCTATCTTCACACCCCCCCCCCATCACCACCTCTTTTTCTTCTAAATCTCCTCCCAACATGTGCAGAGGACTACAGGAGGACAGCCTGCACCAGCCTATTGAAGTGTATAGTAGAGAGGAGTTGTGGTGAGAGAGGAGAGGGACAGAAAGCTTGGACAGATGGATCAACCAAGCAGTCAGGTTAGTGAACCATGATGGTCATTCACAACATCATGCCAGTTGCACATGATTTGTTGAAAGAGGCTAACTAACTTCTGTCCTCGTCCCAACTGTGTCTTCAGGTCAAAACAAATCAAACAAGCGCCGAGCAGTCGTATCGGTGTCCTGCGCAATCATTGACACTGCATTAGAAGTGTGTCAAGACTTCCTGGACAGTTTGGAACATAATGACATAGACATTTCCTTGGACACGCCGCCAGCGCTTAATGAAGAACAGTGGTCTGAGTTCATTCACAATTATTACTGCGTTGTTCAGTGAGTACTTTTTAAGTGTCCGATGTCTTGAGGGGCTTTCATACCAAAGAGCCATTAGAGACAGCAGTCTATTCATTTTCCCACCTTTCTCTCTTTCTCTCTCTCTCTCTCTCTCTCTCTCTCTCTCTCTCTCTCTCTCTCGCGCTCTCTCTCGCTCTCTCTCGCCCTCTCTCCCTCTGTCCCCCTGTCTTTCCCTAATGATCTCTTCCCAGCGATGGAGTAGACATAGAAGACAGTTCTATGTATCTGGGCAGCTGTCAGGCCATGTTGCAGAAGCTTCAGGAGGTCAGTCCACAGCTGGAAACAGACGGTACTCACAACATCTGGATTATCAAACCAGGGGCCATGTCCAGAGGGTAGAGGTGAGCTTCAAGAGGAGCACATGATACAAACAGTCACAAGTCATATCTAATAATCTAGCTCTTATCTCAGTCATAAAAAGAGGTATTTACTGTTATACTAATGGTGCCGCTGCCTTCCGTCTCCAGGTATAATGTGTGCTAAGCGTCTAGACGAGATCCTCAGGCTGGTTGACAGTGACCCGTCCCTGATCAAGGACAGTAAGTGGGTGGTGCAGAAGTACCTGGAGCGCCCCCTGCTAGTTCATGACACCAAGTTTGACCTGCGTCAGTGGTTCCTGGTGACTGACTGGAACCCCCTCACTGTCTGGTTCTATAAGAAGTGCTACATGCGCTTCTGCACCCAGCCCTACTCAGTAGAGACTCTGGACAGGTATGGGAGAGGGAGGGGTGGAGAGAGAACTGCAGTAGGGGAAAGTGGAAGAGGTCATGACAAACGTTTAACTTTTTTATTCTTAAATCCTTTACCAACATTTTCTACCCTTTGCCTCTCCTTTTATTTACCTCAACCTCCTTCCCTCTGATCATGTTACCTTTCAACCCGCCTCCCCCAGCTCCATTCATCTGTGTAATAACTCCATCCAGAAGCACCTGCAGCCTTCTCTGCAGCGCCACCCGGAGGTACCGGCAGACAACATGTGGTCTTGTGACCAGTTCAAAGCCTTCTTGTCTAGGCAAGGCCGGGGTGCACAGTGGGGGTCTGTGGTGGTCCCAGGGATGAAGAAGGCTGTGGTTAATGCCCTTCAGACAGCTCAGGACCTGGTGGAGTCACGACGAGGCAGCTTTGAACTGTATGGAGCTGACTTCATGCTTGGTAAGTTTCTCTGTGTGGCATGATGGCATGGCACATTTTTCAGGATTTCAATGATGGGCATACGTGTGATTCATGCTGCTATCCAAAGGCCAAATGTCTAGAGACATTGTAGAGAGTGGTGCTGGGTGGTACGACCATGCAGGTGGGGTATAAGAATTCTGTGATGTTTGTCTCTTTCCTAGGTCGTGACCTGAGGCCATGGCTGATAGAGATCAATGCGAGCCCCACCATGGCGCCATCCACAGCAGTGACTGCCCGCCTGTGTGCCAAGGTTCAGGAGGACACTTTACGGGTGGTTCTTGACAAACGTCTGGACAAGGGGGCACAAACCGGAGGCTTTCAGCTCATATGCAAGCAGGTGAAGTTTTACACACCAGTGTTGGTACTGGTTTCTTTTTTGCATGAAAAGTGTTTTAAAAAATTGTGGGTGCAATTAGTTGAATCTTTGGTTGATAAACGAAAAGTCCCATTTATTTTTCTTATTGGAGATACATAATTCTGTATTTGAGAGATATTCTCTTTGAGGTGGTGAGGATAATTTTGTCTTTCTTTTTTATTTATTTTTCAAGTTAACATTTTAAACGAATGATGGTCCCCCAACTATTCATAAAGGATCTCCTTTCCCAATAAATATAGTATTCTAAAGTGTGTGTACATGGTTATCCAGAGCGTGAATGGAACGTTTTCCTTTGGAACCAGCAGAAACATGCAGTTGTCTATTATTCTAAAATGATCAAAAAGATATTCTGCTCACCATTTGTCCTCTCTCCAGGCTGCAGTGGAGGTGCCTCAGTATGTTGGGGTCAACTTCCTGGTCGAGGGCTCCCAGATCAAACGGCCCCGGCGCACTCCTGCTCCCGAAAGCCTCTAAACTCTCTGAGCCTCAGACCATCCCAGTGGTCCCAAGGCGGTGTCCCGCCAGTAAGGAGGAGACGAGGACAGAGAAGACAAAGACAGCATCTAAGAGGTGGATGAGGGCTGTGGTTAAACAGCTGTCCTTGTCTAGCACCAAGGTCCAGCCCCCTTCCTGTTCGGACAGGCCTCCGGCCACAGACACTTGGAGGCTGCATTACCCATGCCTGCCCATGGTTGGTGTTCACTCGTATCACAGGCCCCCCATAGCTCAGTCCCGCTCCATGGATTGCTGGAGAAGGCCCCAGGTTATAAAGCCTCGGTCGGTGCAAAACAGCAGACTCTTAGATACCAGCTATCAAGGCCCTATCTTTCCTCTGGAGGTCATACGCCTGCAGGACCCAGCCAAGAAGGCCCCTTCCCTGCAATTCACTCCTTTTGTCCGTCATCCTGGTTTCAGGTTTTCTCTACATCAGGACCTCCACCAGTGCATTGTCAGAGCTGCATGCACAGGGAGAGGAAATTACAAAAGCACCTGATCCAGAGGATTGTTATAAACCTTCACTTGCTGTTACATTTGAAGTTTGGTTAATCTTTGTAGACCTACCTCATACCTATAAAGTCATTGTTGAATCATAGCTTTGTGTTTGTATTTTTATGAAAATTGTTTATGTTTTCCACCGTGAATGGGGTACATAATTTAGACCTTTTATTTAAAAAAGAATGTGTTTTACGTTAAAGTAGAATAAATATATACTGTATATGCTCATGATTATGTACAGGTCAAGTTGGACTCCAAACGCAGAGCTGTGTTGAAGTCCAAATACTTTTGGTTGACTAGTGCGATTGCGTCCCAGTTTCTACACCGGTTACGTGCGCGCAGCTGATCAGTCTGTATTTGCCAGGAAAAGATGGCAGCGTCCGTGTGCCGAGTTGGGAGTACTGTGGGTAAAGCCCTCGCCAAAGCACGCAGCGTGAGTAATCAGACACACATTTAAGGTGTTAAGATTATGGCATAGTGTGGGAAAATATATGTTCAGCCCGATAAAAAAAAATCGCAACTTGGTTATAACCATCGAAGAACAAGGCCCTTCATTAGCCGCACTAGCCAGCTAACGTTAGCATAGCTAGCTAGAGAGATTGAGGCATGTAGGACTCGTTAGCTAGCTAGCTTGCTAACATTACGCAAGGTCAACTGTCAGAAGAGGCATAACGTCTTAAAATCAGGGTCTGATCTTTGCTAATACAGTTGAGTTTACGATTACTAAGGACTTGTTCAGTATTGTGTTCGTTTACAGACACTTTAGTAAGGTAATTCTGATGAGAACTGATAGATTTTCTGAGACGTCCTCATTTGCCCTCCCGGCTTTTATATCCGTGCTTAGCAAGTTGGCTAGCCAGTGTTAGTAAGATAGTGCTAACGGTTACTGACCTAGTCAAAAAGTATATAATTATTGTTTTTCGTAGAACGATTTTCCCATCTTTCAATTCTCGAACTCTTTAACGGGGTTTTTCCTTCATTCTTCTGACAATAACTTGTTACTATTAGTAGTTTCAGCAGATGTGCCATCTAGCCACCTAATAACGATTTGGCTTATCAATATTAGTGTAAGAAATCAAGTACGATGTGTATGGCAAACCTTATAGCTAACATAAATGTATTACATAAGTGTTATATAACATAACAACCCGGTTATGTACAATTATATTGTTATCATCTCCACAGTCCTGCAACCAGACATTAAAATGATAATAATTCTGGTAACCTTCTAATTCCGTCCCCACTAGCCCGTGTTGCTGTCGCTCCGTCGTGGTCAGGCTACAGTGTCATATGCCCAGACCCTGCTGGGAGCCCCTGAGACCCAGCTCACTGCCCTCGACAATGGCCTGAGGATTGCCTCAGAGGATTCTGGACATGCCACATGCACTGTAAGAGCCTCTGAGAAACTGCTCTCAGAGCACAATGGCATTTTATGTCAAGAATTCATACATGCTTTCTTAGCTATTGTTAGTTATTTGGGGGGGACTGTAGGACATCAGAATGTTCCCTTAATTCACTGTGTAGATTTGGATGCCAATAGGTCACGTACTGAGCACCTCCTCTCTCTTTTAGGTTGGCCTGTGGATTAGCTGTGGTAGTCGCTACGAGTCAGAGAGGACCAATGGAGCAGGGTTCTTCCTGGAGCACCTGGCTTTCAAGGTACACTACGCTTCACACTGTTCAGTGTGCTTTGAGGCTCATTAACTTGTATGTCAACAGTATTCTATACCCAGGCATGTTCCTTACACCTTGTTGTTCTTCTTCTTCTTCTCCAGGGGACAAAGAAGCACCCCCAGACAGCCCTGGAGCAGCAGGTCGAGTCGATGGGTGCTCACCTGAGTGCATACACCTCCCGCGAGCACACTGCATATTACATGAAGACCATGGCAAAGGATCTGCCCAAAGGTGAGCTGAACAGCATATAGGCTGTGTGTGTGTGCCCTGTGTGTGTGTGCCCGTGTGTGTGTGTGTGTAACTGTCTCCTCTCTCCCTGTCAGCGGTGGAGCTGCTGTCTGAAGTGGTGCAGAGCAGTGCCCTGAGTGAGGCTGACATCGAGCAGCAGAGAGGCGTGGTGTTGAGAGAGCTGGAGGAGGTGGAGGGCAGTCTGCAGGACGTGTGCATGGACCTGCTGTACGCCACGGCCTTCCAGGGCACCCCCATGGGCCAGAGTGTGCTGGGGCCCTCTGATAACGCCAGGTACACACCAACATGCACGGGCGCTTCATCCGGAGCCCGCGCATCCACGCACTGTTACCCTTTCGTCTCGGAAACAGAACCGGCGTTTGTCCGTGACACACATCTGTCTCTTTCCCCTCAGGACCTTGACTCGCCAGGACATGGTTGAGTACATCAACAGCCACTACAAGGCCCCCCGCATGGTGCTGGCTGCGGCTGGAGGTAGGCCTCCCAGACGCGGCTCCGTTGGGGCTTAGGGTTGGTAGACTGTGGAAGGTTCGCTCCACGCGCGCGTTTCGATGAATCGTCGTTATCGTTTAATGCTGAATCATTGTATTGGAACTTGCCTGTGTGTGCAGGGGTGAACCACGAGGAGCTAGTCGGGCTGGCCAAACAGCACTTCAGCGGAGTGTCCTTTGAGTACGAGGACGACGCCGTCCCCGTGCTGTCCCCTTGTCGGTTCACCGGCAGCGAGGTGAGAGAAACGGTCTCTCTGTGCGTGGTGCGCGCGTGCAAGCGTGTCTGCACAGGCCATCCAAATCTGGTTCCCCATGTCCCTTCAGATCCGTATGCGTGACGACGATATGCCGCTAGCACACGTAGCCATCGCTGTAGAGGGCGCCAATGCCGCCAGCGCTGACATCGTCCCTCTTATGGTGGGCAACGCCATCATCGGCAGCTATGACATCACCTTTGGAGGAGGAAAGGTGAGCTTGATGACTCCTTTTTCCCCTCATTAATATATATCAGTTAAAATGTCAGATCACTATATATATATATATATATATACATATATATACTCTCTAAATCATATAATGGTGTGTGTGTGCAGCACCTGAGCAGTCGACTGGCCCGTTGTGCAGTGGAGGACAATCTGTGTCACAGCTTCCAGGCTTTCCACTCCTCGTACAGCGACACTGGCCTGATGGGCATCTACTTTGTGGCGGATAAGCACAACATCGACGACATGGTGCTCTACTGCCTGAACGCGTGGTGAGTGATGTCATAACAGGCCGGCTGTAAACCCCGACCCTGCAGGGTCTCTGGGACACGGTGGTCTCTGAGCAGTCTCCGTCTCTCTCTGCAGGATGAACCTGTGTACCACAGTGACGGAGAGCGACGTCGCCAGAGCCAAGAACGCCCTCAAGGCCAGCCTGGTGGGACAGCTCAATGGTAGGACCCCCCCCACACACACACTTGCTGTGTTGTCTTTCACACAGACACACACGCACGTCCACAGGTTCTAACCCGTGGTGCTCTCCTGTGCAGGTACGACGCCCTGTGTGTGATGACATCGGCAGGCACGTCCTGAACTACGGCCGCCGCATCCCCCTGGCCGAGTGGGACGCCCGCATCGACGTGAGCCCCTTGACTCTGCCCCTACACACCCCATGCCTCACGCACGCTCACAGACCCTTGTCTCTGTGCCTGCCTACCTTGACACTTGTCCCTGTGTGTCTTCTCCCCAGGCCGTGACGCCCAAGGTTGTGCGTGACGTCTGCTCCAAATACATCTACGACAAGTGTCCCGCTGTGTCTGCTGTCGGTGAGTTACGGGATATTTCCTTTTTTTCTTGTTCTTTTTCCTCTTTTATCAAGGCTATGACTATCTGTGGTCTGACCTGTCCCATCTCCCTCCCTCCGCGATACAGGCCCCATCGAGCAGCTTACCGACTACAACAGAGTGCGCAGTGGCATGTACTGGCTTCGGTTTTAAGACGTCCCGCCGTGTTGCTCCCCGTGTGTGCGTTGTCAGCTCTTCCTCCCCTCTTCACTCCTTTCTCACTGCGAACATGAAGACCTGAGACTGGCCTCAGTTCATCAACACAGACAGCCCTCCGTTCTCACCTTCCTCCTCCGTCTCATCGTTCCTGCCTCCCTTTCTCTCCTGCGGAGGGAGGGAGGCCCTGGGAGCATGTGCTCGCGGTGTCTCGGTTCACTGTAAAGACGTGCTTATTCATCGATTACCTCTCGAGAAAGATTGTAATGCACAGATTCCTGGTGTTATCAAGGAGCGTTTGAACATACTTCATACTGTTTTGGGAAGGAGGAGAGAAGGGATCTTCTGTATACATTGTGATATACCTAGAGTTAAATCAGGCCACTGTGTACAACCTGTCATTGTGGAGCAGAAGTATTTATGAATTGCTGTAACGTTTTGTTTCTGGCCTCTATTGTACATAACAGAAGCTCTCATTCCGATGAATAAAATAAAATACTGTTCAACACCTTTGTGGTATGCTTTGGTTTATCTAGTCTACTCGTCAACAATGCCCATAGGAGAAGCAGTTGTGCACTTGAGTAACTGATTATTGGTTGAAGACGTACATCCACTTCAGTAAAGGCTGATGTTGTTCTGTACTGACTCATTCCAGCCACAAGGGGGACATGATGGTTCTCACCTGAAAAAAGGCAATATCCTGTCAACACAGTCACTCAAATGTTCCTCAAGTTCAATGCCTCCCTCACAGTATTATTCTCCCTTTGTTCCTTCATGGGTTAACAGTTAACTCTTATTGCGTCCGCTCTCCACATCTTACTTTCCTGTCAGGTCTGGGATCCCAAGACTCCCTCCACATACCAATGTCAGAACTGCATACAAAGAGTTGCAGATCCGTTTTGCAACCTATACATTCACCTAAATAAACATCTGGTATTGTTTATTTGCTGGTATCAAGAATAAATCACACTGCAAAATGTCAGACAACATGCTGTGCTGGAGTGTAATTAAAATCTCCAGAAATGAATGTCAACTTGATGGTACCGTGTGGCAGGCCCACTTACTTTCCATGGACACAGAAACTCACATCTTATCCTCCACTGATCCACCGAAGGACTGATGTTAATCATACATGACAACATGTGTGACATAAACCACATTGGAGTTCTTATTGTATTTATGAAACAGACCTTGAACTGCAACCCAATAGATGCAAGATGAGACATGCCTATTTACCTCAGAGTCACCCCCTCGATGGCGTCACACTGGATCTATGACACTGGGAATGCTGGTGGTACTCTATTTCAGGCTGTTCCACCTATGAGTACAGCCAGTGACCTCCCCCACCCCTTCTCTCCTGCCTGAGCAGTGCTGCTGATCTAACAAGCTGAAGGATGGGAATGTGACCCCATGCTGTGTTCAGACTGAAGAGGTCACCCAGGCAGATCCTCCTCTGAATAGCCCCAGGATGAGGACCTTCTGTCCAGGCAGCAGATGTTGGTCTCCAGTTATCATTAGCCAGATGAGGATAATGTCTTGATGGACCAAGCTGGAGGTGACTCAGGAAACATGAGAACCTTGTGTTCCTCTCGCTCCTCTTCGCAGGAGACACAGCCTCTCCCTCTTTTCTCTCGTCCGCTGGGTTTTCGCCCCAGGTGATCCTTTTCCTTTCGCCATGTATCTCCTCTATTATTTTGACACCGCAACGCACATGTATTTTTTTAAACCAAATTTTAAGTGCAATTGAGGATGTGTGCTTTAAATATCTGTATATAGGTTTGAACCAATAAATCAGGCACTGGATGTTGTTGCTCAGCATGGTCACTGATGGACTGTTTAACCCAGTTATAAAGAAACCAGAGATGCCTGTCTCCCACAATGTAATGATGGACATGGTGACAGTCTCACTAGTGATTGGATTTACAGGCACAGACGGAACCTGTTGGACTGTGCTGTGAAAGATGAATCCCACTTGTTCTTTCAGGAATCACAAAAAATAAAGATTTAAACCATTTCAAAAGATTATATATATTTTTATATATACAGTAACATGTGCAAAGGGTGATAATTTTATGTGATAACCCTGTACATAAACAAGCACCATGTATTGATCAGGCCTAGATAAAGTATACTTTCAGTAATGATGTTGAGAGTTGGCATGAGGTTCAGGGTGGTGAACGGATATTATGACCAATATAGAAAGGCCAAAATATTACAATTAACACTGTCTTTGTTATTTTTAGACAAAGAAGGTGATAGCAATGACAAGAAAGGAAATGACACAAGATGAGAGGGGAAGGAAAAGGATGGAGAGATGCAAAAGATAAACAGGGTGGGGGGATGGTTGGGGGGGGAAGGGGGAATGTGACGGTGCAGTTGGATGAGGATGAAAGAGAGGCGAGTCTTGGACAACGAGAGAGAAGCCAAGTTGAACAGTGGTCCGTATAGGTGTGATTGTGGTCGTTCTTCTACCGGGAGTTCAGAACCTGAAAGACAGAGAGACGATCAGTGGAGGACAGACGACAAACACTTCAACAGAACCTTGCTTCAGAGAAGAGAACTTAAGTGACTTTTTGTGACGTTTCCACTCCAGAGCCGTGACATTGGGTAAGTCCTTGGAATTTAGACTATTTTATTAGGCTTTACCAAACTGGTGTACCATTTTAAACTCAATTTACTCAGTGGTCAACACAACAGCCCATGAATAGCTTAGGGTAACATTTTATTTTCATGATCTATAGAATGTTGAACAATATTGCCACCCAGTTTAATAGTAGTCACTTATCTACTTAATAGACATGGGATCAGTTAAGCACAAGGAAGATAATTAAACAATGTTTCAAAGTTTACGCATGAGTTGGACCCACTGACATGCAAATACAGTGAACAGTTATTTCTGACGGCAATTACGTTCCAAGGAGAAAAGCTTTAATGATGTGACTACAGTGCATGGCAACACAATCTACAGTACTGTATTGGTGACAAATAAAAGAGGCAAATCTGTGTACATGGTCTGTATGAGCCATTTAACAAGTATTTATCTCCTCCCTAGACCAAGAGTGCTGACCATGCAGGGCATGCGTTTGTGTCTAGCCTTGGCTTTGCTGCTTCCCTGGTGCATCCAGTGCCAGAGAAGGGGCTCTGCCAGTGCTGATTTGGGCGAGGACACAGAGACGGACCTAGTGGCTGTTGACGTCCTAAACCACAGCGGCGTCCTGCGTACCCTGTTCCCCCCAGAGTACCATCCAACCCTCCGGCAAGTCCGAGCTCCACGCCCGGCGTCCCAGATCCCAAAGAGAGCCCAGCAGGGCTCCCGCTTTGCTCTGTCTCTCGATGTCCCCACCAGCATCCTCAGTGTCCTCATAGACCTGGCCAAGAACCAAGACATGAGAGCCAAGGCAGCAGCAAATGCCGAATTGATGGCCCGTATTGGCAAGAGAAAATGAGGACAAAGGGGACCAGAAAGACAAGAAGGATCAGTCTCCTTCCATGAGGAAAGATTCCGGACCAGGCTGTGGTAAATGTGCTAGGATGGCAGCAGGCTGGCTGTAAAAGGCATATCCAAATCTTTACTGAGTCTTGATTTAGTTTAGATCCTCAATGTTTTATATTTTCTATTGCATAATTATCACCTCATTCCAAAAACCTTCCACAGATTGCCTATTGGAAATGGCAAAGAATGATAAAGCAAACCTTGCCAATTGTCACTGAGAATGAAGCTGGTCTTTTGTCTCTGATACAGTGAATTAAAATAATCAATAGCAAATTAATATTAAAGAGGATAGAGAAATATTTAAAGTATATTTATTGTGTTTGTTGAGTGTATTAAATTGGAAGGTTCCAAAATAAAATATAATAGTGTAAATCTGTTTTGCGATTGCTGTTTTCGTTGTGCTCTGACGTCAAATGCGCTTATTAATTACAAGCATCAGCAAACAATAAAACACAAATGAATGGGCCTAAGCCAAATTATCCTGCGTCAGTCGCAACAGGGTATCCTTGATAATGGGACACAAGGGATGGAGAGGAAATTGACCTCAAACACAAACAGAGCCCCCCTGATACATATCTATGTTGATTTATGCCTGATCCATAGTCAAAGAGATATGTTTCAATCTACAATCTAAGTTATTTAATGTCTAAGGTATTCAGATGACACCGTTGAAAAGTATAGGCCTACCCTCATATAGGCTCCGTGTGGCCTGTCGTCATAGCCACATCCTCATTGTAGAACATACTTTGTGTATGATTTACTTTAATAATTACAAGCTGATATTTGAAGTCGAAATGAGTCACTGGACCCTGAGGCATTCAGCAATTGTCTTGAACGGAACTGGCAGTTTATCACTGTGTCCCTACCTCTGTTTACTCTGACAGACGCGTTCCAAGATTCACAAGAGCGGTAGTGTAATGAGCAGCAGTTCATTGTTCAAGACCATTGCCGTATGAAAAAAATAACGTGCAGGCCTACCACATTGTTTGCTCAGTGGGTATAACTTGATACTGTCGCAGGAAAACTTATGAGCATACCATCGGGTATGTGCTATGCCTACTAGCTATTTGGTATATTTGTTCACTAACGATTTTGTCCACACGATGTCAGTATTTTTACTGATGTGTCTTTAATGCTCTTCCAAGCTCTGTGTTGTTCGTATGAGATCACACCTATGGTTCATAACCTTGGAGAACTACTTGAGCCACGATAACGCTATTTGCTTGTCATTAGGCCTAAGTCAGTGCAGGTGTGTAAGATGTTTGTAACAGATGGCAATGTAATGTGTTCAATTAGGCAAAGAAAGTAAACGACTG
The DNA here is from genome assembly GCA_903064625.1 of Mallotus villosus. Taxonomy (NCBI): domain Eukaryota; kingdom Metazoa; phylum Chordata; class Actinopteri; order Osmeriformes; family Salangidae; genus Mallotus; species Mallotus villosus. The sequence goes on along the minus strand of CAEFZP010001313.1, from coordinate 190,002 downwards.
AAGTTGGCAAGCTGATGGTGAGTATGATACAACTATGAAGTGCATATGAAAAAAATCCGCCTATTTTAGGTAGTAGCCTACAAACGTTTTTAATAATTTGGGGAAACCTTATACTATCACTTCACACACCCACCCTTGTATGTTATTTGCATTATGGTTCTGAGACGGAAACCAAGGCAACATCTTTGTGTTATTGGGCCTTACAAGTTGTGTACAAACGTGCGTATGTTCGTCTAGGATGTTGGTACAGTTACTTTTTTTTGAATACCGCGTTTGTGTGCTTTTTTCTTATGAGCATGTTTGTGGAAAGATACAGGAAATGTACAGTTGTTGCATGGGGTCTTGTAAGAGCTACTAGGACACAGAAGTTTGTGAAATAATTGGTAGCAAATCAACAAATTGAGAAAGCAACAAGCTCTTTCTCAACACCATAAATGATGTTATTGTGTGTGTGTGAGAGAGACATGTGGGCTATATGTTGTCACACTGATGTAGTGATTTGATGTAGCTATGATTTGATGTACTGATTTGATGTAGTGTTTTGTACAATCATGTTTGTATTTAGGGTAGATTGTATAACATGGATGGTGTGACACAGTCAAAGGGACAAGGCACTCCCTGATGATGTTGGCCTAGACTATTCGTATCAATCTAAATTACGTATTCAAAACTCAAGATAATGCCAGACTACATTTGGACTTTGACATCAGATATGTACAATATTGCCATGACATGAGAGCCAAGAGTATTAACTGGACCATCATTAATGTACTTCCTATTTTAATTTTACCATAGTATGTGGATTAAGGATTAAATTAACTGTCCTAAATGTACGGGTCCATCCATTCTGCTAACAGATGAATGAATTGGCATTGATTAATGTTCTTGCTTTAATGCTGAAATTATAAATTAAGTGATAAACAGAATTTTAGGGGAGGAGAAGTGGGTGGGACACAGAGAGGATTGCTCAATATAAAAGCTGACTGTGCAACTGGCAGATTTGTTAGAACAAAGGTGAATGTGACGCAAGAAACAGAAGGAGCAAAAGAGAGAAGACAGACACTTGAGTTAAGAGAGGTGGAGACGAGGATACCAGAAGAAGCTGTGCAAGCGTAGAGAGAGAGATCTTACTTACACACGGTAACTTGATAGACTATAGCAACTTCTTTTGCTGGGTTGTGAGATGAACGAATGATTTGAGTTTTACTGACACAGGATTACTTCGGATCAGCCTACATTTTGTATGAACTATTGACAAAACATTTAATCACCAGGACACATTCTGTATTTTGTGTATGTTTATTCATAAACCAATCTTTTCTTCATCAGAAATGTATTCGATGGTTGACTCACGACTTCCAGCACATATCTGTTTTAATGGGAAGACGGCATCTCCTGCTGGTAATTTGAAGTAGTAACACCTTTGAGATCAACCTGTGTTCTTTCTGAATCAGCAGGTCCAGAGAAAACGAACGGATCATGACGTTGAATTATGCCATGAAGTCCTTCAGTCTTCTGTCGCCCACTTCTCTTTCTAAGTAAGACTTGGGGAGGGGGAAACTCCCGCTAGGAACATTGACTGTGACCTTGGAAATAGATAAGCACTACAGTTGGTCATCTTGGATTTGCTATTAAGTTCTTTATTCCATCTCTTATAAGAAATTTGACTGTACAAACAATCAGCAGAGTTTCAGTGGATGTGTGTTTGTGTCCATACGGCAGGCGTGTGACAGACGGGGTCTCTGCAAGTGCTTCCATGACTCAGCAACTCCTGACGGTCAGGACTGCTCCGGCCAAACCTTTCCGGGTCACCATTTTTGACCGCAGTGTGAAGAAAGGCATCATGGCAGAGAGTCTACAAGACCTCATCAACAAGGTGAGGTTCTGAGGGAAGGTGGAGAACAGTGTGTCAATGTCAGGCAGTACATGGGTAACAGTGAGATTAAATGGAAGGATAGAGAGTGAGGAGGGGTTATGCTGTAGCTGGTTTCATAAATATTTTCACATCTATCATTTGTGACGTCATATATTCACGACAGGATACAATGTGACTCAGACAGACCAATGAAGGACTGGAGATTAAAAGCATGGGTGATTCAGAGCCTTACAAAGAGAACATTGTTTTTTTTCCATGAAAGCTTTTTGTACTGTAGGATGAAGTCATTGTCATACTGACGCTGATTCACTTGTTTTTCTTTTACGTGCTGTGTGACGCTATTGCACCTTTCACACACTACTTTTAGAAACTCCCGATCTTTGAATTTAGTTTGAGAATTTTCAAATAAGAGACCTTTCAGGAACATCTTATCAAAGAAAAGCACATTGAAGTGTGAACATACGGGCACCAATTACAACTTGATATGTATATATTTATTTTTTACTTAGTAGTATTTATTTATTTGATTTTTTACTTCCGAGTTGTGATTTAAGGAAAGGGACCTCTGACACATTGACTGGAGACGGCTGTACATGTTCTCCCAGTAGATGTTCTCCCTGTAGAGGTTCTCCCCGTTGATGTTCTTCCTGCTGACATGTTGCTTGTCTCTCCACCAGGCCAGGGACTCTCTGCAGGTGTCCTGTGAATGCGTTGTGGTGCTGGAGGAGGATGGCACCGGGGTCGACACGGAGGACTTCTTCCTGACCCTGCCCAACAATGCTGCCCTCATGCTCCTGAACAAGGGCCAGAAGTGGACTACTACACAGGTTGGCAATGCCTCATACATACTACTGTTGACTCACTTCACTAGGATGTCCAGCATGTCATCAGTCAGTATGCCTGGAGGAGAGCACACTTTAGTATGTTCAGTATACACTCTGCACGAGGCTTGGTCAATGTCCATGGGCCTCCTGCTGTGGTGGCAATAGTAAATTACTTAGTGGGGAAGATACTATTTTATTAAATAAATTCAATATTCAGCAAATGTGACAAGAAAGAGAAATGCAAAATCCCTGGAATTAATTTGTAGAATTAATATAAATGTGTTGTTATAGAATAAGTCTGAAAGCAACTGGAAATCAAATGGCAAAACTCACGCAATCAGTTCTTGGGGCAAAATGACAATTTAACAAAGGTCCCGTAACATTGGAGTTAGTTTATTTCCATATTCCATTTAATTGTGTTATGATTGGCTGCTACCTGAATGCCACCGCTCTGTGTCTGTTCTGCTTGCTTCATGCTGAGCCTGTCTCATTAACATAAGTCATTTCCTCTCTGGTTGTCAGCCTGATGTTTAAGATGCGTTCATCTCTATTCTAAAGCACTCTGTTTACTTGCAGATGACTGAACCCCCTTGGGGTTCTGTTCCACTTTGTCAGAATAAGTCTGAACACTTAAGGGGATTATTTTAGAACTTCTATTTAAAATTATATACTAGAATAGAATAGATCTTTATTGTCAATGTCACAGGTAGAACAAAATTAAAGTGCTTCCGTCCAGCGCATCATTCATTGACTTAATCAATAAAAAGGATAAAATTACTCGAATAAATAGGAAAAAAAATATATAAGACAGTATCATAAACAGTCATATACCCACATTCATTACATAAAACATAACATAGTGCAAATATTTTTTTACAACATTAACAGGGGTTAGCAGTTGGATAGAAACTGTGTTTGAGTCTGTTTGTCCTTGCCTTGATTGATCTGTACCGTCTGCCCGATGGCAACATTTCAAACAGGGAGTGCCCCGGGCGTGAAGTGTCTTTTATGATGTTCTGGGATTTTTAGTAGTGTGTGTGTGTGTGTGTATATAGTAGCCTTTGAGCCCGACCATTCTGACCATTTGACTTCCAGTGTTCCAGCAGACTCCAGCACCGAAAAGATGTGGCTCGAGTGACCTTTGATCTGTACAAGAACCACCCGAAAGATTTCATTGGCTGTATGAATGTGAAGGCCACACTGTATGGAGTGTACACAGTGTCCTACGACGTCCGCTGCTATGCTGCCAAGTCTATGTTCAAGTGAGTAAATGGTGTGTGTGTTTAGATGGAGAGAGGGGGGGGGGCACAAGAGGTCAGATCTCTAATGGGTTGGGATGATGTTTTTCAGAGTAATTTTAGATGAGCCATAAGTGCTTAAGAGCAGCTTCAGGTGAACAGAAAATTAGATTAATGTTAAAATGTTTATTACTGATGTTGTGTATTCTGTTTCCATCTGCCTGAAACCTTTTTTTCTTGTATGTCACTATTTTACATTATGGCTGCATTTGCATGTTATGGCTCTGTTTGGTCACTATGTATTTGGTCTGGTGGTCCATCTACACGGCAGGTATTCTGTGTCTGTGTCTGACCAACATTGTTTGTCCTGGTGTTAACAGGGAGATGCTCAGGTGGACCTTGTTCTCCATGCAGACCACAGGCCACCTCCTGCTGGGCTCTTCCTTCTACATCGAGCAGATGCTGGATGAAGAGGAGCAGGCAGAGAAGGCACTGGCAGCACTGCCTAAGAGCAGCAGGATGAAGAAGCTGCAGTGTGCTCTGATGGGCAAGACGGCCGAGTGACAGCAGCCAGGGATGCCACCAACACTCTATGCTACACACGAGTAGCATGCTTACAGATGCAGAGGTAGTCATGCATGGTCTGGACCGTGGAAAATGTCACCTGTTGCATCATTTGAATGATGTCACGTGCACTAGTCGGTGGTGTATGATGTGCCTAGAATGGATGTAGTCTGTCCTTGTGGAAAACAGGAACGACTGCAATTTACTGCTGTTGATTAATTAGCTTTGTTACATTTTCTGTTTATCAGAATGGCAAACAATGCACAAACCTTTTCTCTGAATGCACTTTGCTATTGCTGTGGCTAATTCTGCTGTGGCTACTACTGCTGCTGTTATGGCTTGTATTATTGCACAACACTGTTCTTTTTTTATTTATACGCTGAACAAAATAAATGATATGGATCACTGCAGCATATTTATTTCACTTGTCGCAACTACAACTAATTTACAGGGCTCAAGGGTTAGTCTAAAGCAGTGGTTCTCAATCCTGGTCCTCGTGGGCCACTGCCCTGCATGTTTTTGATGTTTCCCTGCTCCAACACACCTGATTCAAATAAAAGGGCCTGATAACGAGCCATTAAATTGCATCAGGTGTGTTTGAGGAGGGAAACATCAAAAACATGCAGGGCAGTGGCCCACGAGGACCAGGATTGAGAACCACTGGTCTAAAGGAAGGTCATTTGGCACTGGGGCAGTGCCATTATCGTCTGGTCCTCTCACAGCTCTGTAATAGTGTTGTGCCCTGCCCTGCCCTGCCCTGTCCTGCCAGCTGCAGCGTTTTAACTGGGGGGTGGAAGGAAGGAAGGATAGGCTAACAGCTGTTGGGAGTAAAGTGGCAATGGATGACGGAAGAGAGCCATTACACTAAAAGGAGAGGGTCATGATTTTGCCAGCAACATCAGCAGGTCCACTCCCCAATTTTTCTCCCCAGGAAAAGTGGCTATAGGGAAAAAAGGGTGTCATTAACAGAAATGAATGTAGGTCTGTTTAGTCGTGCTGTCAAACACTTGAGTGGTCAGTAAGTGTGCTTTCAGACGCATGGGTATCAGTCGGGACAGCAGATTGGTTCAGATGGAACACATACCCTGGCACTACACATACCATGGCACTACACACATGCTGCGTCCTGAACTGGATCTCATTAGCCTCGTTTCAAAATAATGCGGGCTATATCAGATCCAATGTCACATGGTTTCATCTTTCCATCCTATCCACTCCAAGTCGTTCACAATCTTGTTCACATGGACCATAACACACAACTTAATGTAGTCCTGCAAATTAAAGGGTTTGCCCACTTCTTTCAGCGAGTACACACTCAGACCAATTTCAATGATATTCAGAATGTAGTCTTAACAGTTGTATCTGAGGAGAGTTTAGTGTTTACCGTTTTCCCATTCCATTCGTGTTACACAGTTGTAGGCCTATGGAATAACAATTTGATGGATCGGCTTATCTTGATATTGGAGGGAAGTTGTGGAATTATATCTGAAAAAAGGATAGGCCTACATTTACGACTTTCAAAACATATTTGAAACAGGCAAGACACTATTTGTATTATGCTAAAACGTAATTGTAGACTGGCATGGGAGGCGAGAGACGCTTGAATACCCAGCTACAGTCCGTTGAACATGTGGTTAACTCTGATCCTCAACACCCGCACACGCATACGCACTGTTTTTCATGGTGAAAAAAACCCTCGAGGTAGTCGTCTGCACCACAGAGGCATGGCTGCGCTTCATCGGCACAAGGAACCTTTAGATGAGTAAAAAGTGACATTTTTGTTCAGTAGTGGTTGTGCGGGAAGATTTGTGGTATTACTTACAAGCGACAGACAGAATGTGTCACCTGTTAAATAATGTAGCGGAATATCCTGGACCGGTGGGGTACTGGCACATACAGGTAAGCATGTGTACTTTTGACATAACACTGAATTTAATTTAAAACCATTCAATAGCCTACTTGATTATCTTATATTCCACCTGTTTACGCATTGATGTGTTAATCTTGGACCTTACATTAAAACAGTTAAAAAAAGAAAAAATTAAATCGACATCTAAAACCGTCTACCTATCCTGTGCCCTTCTCTTAGAAGGAAAACAAAATTCCCTCTAAATTTGTTGAGAGTTTAGGGACATTGTTGAACAGCTCATTTATTGATCTACAATGCTTTTTCAAGGAAACGTGAAACGAATATATTGCAACAGAATTTCATGATTTGTTAAATTGATTAATGTTGTACGATCGTGTAACTATTGCAGATGCAGTTTTTCCTCTGCGTTATTCGCCTGCATACATTGTGGAGGCTGTATCGATTTACTGTAGTAGTGGGGTGCGGATTGAAACCAGGCTTTATGGTAGGAGTTGATGTTTGACACTTAAAGGCTTGGAGGCTGTGTGTTTCTCCCACGCTCCTGTGGGAACTCCACTGTAGTTCTCTTCCTGGGAAAACATTTCCTTATGCATATCATGGAGATATATAACAGGCTTTCCATAGTGCCTATGGAAAAGACGGATCAAAACAAAACCCTAGGTTTCCTACTTATTAAACAGAACTACTAATACAACAAAATAATTTAACGATATCTTCAACTCTTTAAAAAGGAACTGAATGTGATCTCCTTTACCCCTTTATGCCTACTGGTGTGGAGTGGTTTGATTGTGAATGTCTAATAAACATCTTGACAGGAGACACAGTCAGGACACCAGGGAGGTTTCATACAGAGACATCCCCTTCCACTATCTATCTCCCTGCAGCCAGCAGGCCAATTTGATTAATTGTCTACTAATTACATCCTTCAGAAGATAAAGTAACCTCATTGTTTTAGACAAGTAGTGCTCTGTGTTTGTCCTTCCTCCCACGCAAACACATGTGCGCACACAAACAAATGCTGCTTGTGCTCAAGCACATACACTCGTGTGTAGACCCCTGCCTTTCTTGCATTCCGCCTTTCAGCCTCCACTTGCTCCGTTTTTCCATCACTGTCTATTTCAGGTCTATATTGCAGTAAAAGCCCAACTATAAATTATTCAAGCAATTGGACAACACAAAATCTGTCTGTGGATGAATGGTGATATCTCTCGAACATACAAAACAGAATAGCTAACTACTATTCTGCTGTGAGGACAGCTTACTTAAAGGATATTTGTCTTTCAAATTCAGTGATAAAAAATATACTTTTTCTGGTCATTTTGGGGGTTTCTGCTGGCATTACTGGATGTCACAACATTATTTTCATGTCATTCAGTCCTCACTCCAATAATTACTTTAAACATACCCAGCTTCTAGATGATTGTTGTAACACGTGTATACAAAGTTTTCAAGATACTTTACATTCTTACTGATCTTAGGCATTGATTGACCATGGTCCTATCTTCCTGCTCTCTCTGTTCACCGGCCACCAGCCCATTATCCTCTCAGTGTTTCATGCCTTTGTACATTTCCAAATAGACCTGCACATCTGACTGCTGCTTATTAGCATTACAGAATGAGCAAATATATTTATGACCTGGAAAGTAATGAAAATTGGATTTCTTTGCTTAAAAAAAAGAATGGGTGAGCCACAGAATGAGAGGATGTCAAACAAAAAACAAAGAAATTCTACACAAACTGTCAATAATCCAATCGGGATAGAGTACATGCGTGACCCTCAATTCACCCTGTTGCGAAATCGTTTTGGTGAAGGTCAGACCAGCAAGGCTAGATGATTTACATTCTGATGGAACGAGAATACAGTTCCTATCAGTGTGTGGGTGGGTGTGTGGGTGTGTGTGTGTGTGTGTGTTTAGAACTGTGTTAAATATGGGCAGGGGCCCGTGACATTGTGTTCCAGCCAGGGCATGGTTATGGTACATGAACTCAAGTAGTGTTCTGCTGCGGTCTCAGTATCTTACTCTAAGAGAGGGAGTTACTGCTCTCACCATGTGACTGAATTTCTGATAGATGTAATTTTAAGTACAGGTATGACGAAACACCAGTCTGGCACAGATAAAGTTGTCGACCAGGGCACAACCCCTTTTCCCAATGCTGCATCATCCGTCTCCATTTATCTAATCTTGACAACCTGTTACATCAGGCTGTCACAAGGACCACCAGGAGGCCGCTCCATTGACATCCATACTATGTGCTGCGCGTGCCTTAGCACTGCTCCACAGGACTGAGAGAAATACTGCTCTGTTGAACATTATGGCTGTGTTCAGCTTTGATATTTTGATCAAATGTTACATTTCACATGTTACATTTTGACCTACCACTATGAATGACACTTCACTGACTACAAATATCGGATGGAAACAGCTGACCGTGTTGAAAGTCGTGCCCCCCCTTCTCCATCTCACAACCATGCAGTGTTCAGTGATTCCATCCCCCCCTGTCTTCAGCAAGCTGAAGGCCAGTCAAGCGTAGCAGAGTGATGCATCTGGGGTCCAGCAGTTGAGTAGTATGTGGGGGAGGAAGGGATGGAGTGGTGGAGGTGTTGTTCAAACCGCAGCATAGGCAGGAAATCATCCAAGATCCAGAAAATGATCCATGTGTGTGCATCCACACACATCCATCGTACTGTAGTGACCGGTCACCTCCGGACACAACTCTGAGCTGCTTGCACAGCACATTCTCTGCACTCTCGGCTGGAAACAGCGACTGTGTTTTGGGGAGAAGAAGAACATGGCAAGACGTGTAACCATTGACTATTGATTATTGACCGTGCCTGCCTGACTACGTCTGTTATTAAGAAAGCCCACGCCTGGATCCTACTCTATCTGGTCTGAGCCTCCAGACATTACAATGTAGAATAGATCAGTCTCATACTGTATATCAAGGAAGCTCAGAACATCCTAAGCCTGGCCGACCATACCTCTCCTCTCACAATGCTCATTATTCTCGTCCTCACTTCCCAGTTCCCCTTCCATAACAACACCAGACTCAGTGTCCCGCAAAGTCCCACACAGCCTCTCTAGTCCCTTCAACCGTCCTTATCAGGAAGTCAGCTGTGTGACTACAGGTGTCTGGCTTTCAGTTGATTGGATCCAACTTTCAGTTGTTTTTTTATACATTTTTCTAAGTAATTTGTCTTTGAGCTGGATGTAAGTGGCTACATACAATTACCTGAAACTCCAGGAGTCCCCTGTGAAGCTTTACTTGCAGGGGACTTAATTAAGAAGTTATCTTCAGAGGACCGTGCACCGGGGTTTCACACCCTTGCAGGAGCCAATCATTAAGACCTGAGACTGGGAGCAAGGCGAGTCACAAATTCACTGATGCATCAGATGAGTATAGAGGACTAGAGCGGATTTGAAGTTTGAGACGCCAAGCTTTATCTGCAGTTTTTCATTGTGTAGATATTCAAACACAGGCTTCTGAGACACCTGCCTCACAGAGTACAGACAAAGCTGTGAGCCTCGTCCATTCACTATTCCATGAAGAACACATGGCCCTGTTCACTGTTAAAAGCTAGTGTGGACAGGATGGCCTGAGATTTGACACTGAGACAGTTATACTGCCACCATGTATATATCTGCCATCACAGTTTAACCATGTTTGTTGAGTTCTCTATGTTTACGACTGGCATGGTGTCTCATCCCAGTGTGAGACTCCTGGAGACATGCAGCTCTCCACTTAGAGGATATTGTAGGACACAGTCGACTCGGTAGAGAACAGGATCAGTCCATGGGGAGCAGGGAACCATGCAGGAGGGTTGAGCAGGTGGATGTGAGACATTGGAGTGGAAAAAACACAACCCGGTTCTTTCTCCCTGGGGAATCTTGTTTACCTGGTCCGATAAATTACCCTCCCCCTTTTCTCCTCCCTCTCTACCTCCTCACCTTGCTTATGCTTCAACCCTGCTTCTAATCCAATCTAGCTGAAGACAGCCAAGCTGAAGAAACCTAAACATCCTAATGTATGTGCATGGGAAGATGTGTTAGGAAAGCATTTGATTTGACACCTCCATCTGAAGGGCCTGAAGGGTCTGTGCTTTGATGACCGATATGTATTTATCTCTTAAACTTCCCCAACACCTTTGAGGAATAAGCAGCCAACAGAAATGTGAAAAGTTAAAATAAACTTGATGTACCTTATTAGTCAGAATGCTTACTGTCATAGGACCATTAACACTTTGACTGTCACCGTCAGGGTGTCACACACTTCACTACTACAACAACTGTGTCCTCATTAATCTAGACCCTTGCAGCCTGGTTGTCATGGCAACGACAACGGGAAAACGGGTCCATCACTCAACGTAACGTCTTGCTTAAAGACTGATGCAGCGGTGGAAACATGACCCTATGATGAAGAATATTTTCACTGGGTTTTGTGTTCGGCGATGTTCGTGTCTGTAAATCTGACTCTGTGGATCTTGCAGATTTGGAAAATCCATTGGCTTTTGATTAATCATTGGACCACACTCAGCAGCCATTCTCTGATCAATGCTAAGAGTACATTGCCTTAAGTAATCTTGATGGGTCGGTCGATATAGCAGAACACAGGTGAACAGGTCTGATGACCCCGTAGCACTGCAATAAATAAATAATCCCTTAATACTGTTTACTATCACATACAGAAGGCCTCTCAGGCCTCTCACGTCCCCCTTAATCACACTGGCTAACACACGAGTCAACTCACACGAGTCAACTCACATGAGTCAACTCACTGAGCTAGAGTCTGTTCCTGACTCGTAGACACATAGTGACCTAGACAACATGACTGTCATGTTTCATTTCTGTTTCCTGGTGAATGACAATGAGTTTGGACAGATTCAATTGCGTCTTTCACATACCACACAGATGCTTGTAGCAAGCTTTAAACTTGCTAGCCAGATATTATAAACTATTTTTTAATCTGATTTGTACTCACAATCAACTGACATTGCAGGTCACAATCCCTGCGTGTTTGAATAATTTGCTCATTAATTGTATTCATGATGTACCTCAGTACCAGACCTCAGCCAGACATATCTTGAGATCTATATGACAGTGTCTGCAACTTCCAGACAGATGGTTAAACCCACATCTCAACCCCTGATTACACCCACAGAGCTCAGATGGTAATCAAGATAATCAATATGAGACGCAAACGCAGGATTGGCTGTATCTCTACCATACACCTGTTACCTCTGCCGTCATAGCCTACCTAAGGGAAAGAAGATTAGTTGTTTTTCTTCCCATCTTGTCTCCTTCTCTCCAGGCCTGTCACTGAGCCGTCTGACACCCTGGGGTCCTGCCTGGCTGCACCATGGGAGCTTGTTACTACTGGCTATTCTGCTGCGTGTGAGGCTTGAACGATTAGCATGGAGACCGACGGCTACACCCCTAACCTGGCCACCACGGACTGGGCTGGCCTGGTTGGGAGCATTGGGGGGATGGGAGGTGTAGAGGAGGGGGCCCATGGGTTGGCAGGCCCCTCCGGCCCAGCCTGGTACATGCCCTACCCGCTAGGCTTCCAGGTGTCCCTCACAGCCGTCCTGATGCTGGAGCTGGTGCTGGGCTTCAGCAGCAATCTGACCGTGCTCGTTCTCTACTCCTCCCAGTCCAACCTGGTGGACTCGGTCAGCAACATGGTGACGGTCAACTTGCATGTGTTGGACGTTGCCGTATGTGTGCTGTGTCTGCCCCTCACGCTGGTGTTGGTGCTGCTGCCGCCAGGACCCAATCTGGCCCTGCTCTGCTGCTTCCACGAGGCCTGCGTCACCTTCGCCAGCATCGCCACCGCCATCAATGTCCTGGTCATCAGTGTAGACCGCTACGACATCTCTGTGCGACCAGCCAACCGGCTGCTGACCCTACGGAGGGCAGCGCTGCTGTTGGCTGCTGTCTGGGCCACCTCTCTGGCTGTTTTCTTCATCCCTTTCCTGGAGGTGGAGTTTTTCTCTGGTGCTGGGACGAACAGTGGCCAGCTCAGTCATTCATCCTCCCCCCCAAACCCCTCCTCTCTCCCGCCAGTTTGGCAAAACCGAACCCTGCTGTGTGTTGGAGGGCAGGGCTACCACACAGGCCTGAGCATGTACTACCACCTCTTGCTGCAGGTACCCATCTTCTTCACCACAGTGGTGGTCATGCTGTTCACGTACTCACGCATCCTGCGGGCCTTGAACATTCGCATAGGTTCCCAATGGAAGAAGGTTCACCGCTTCAGGGGCCCCCCCTGCGGAGGGCGCCATAAGAAACCGAAGAAAAAGACAGGGCTTGGGGTGGAAGAGGCCGGAGAACAGTGTACAGACAACACCAAGCACCTCACACACCCTCCCCTCATCCCGTCACCCACCCCTACCCTCACTGCCACCTCCCCCCCAGTCCTGTCCACTGCCCCCATGGTCACATCAGAAAGCGCTGCCACCCCTGTGCCCATCACTCTCGGTGTCCAAGCGTCTGTGTCAGCCATCATCGCCCTGCGACGGGCGGTGCGGCGCCACCGCGACCGTCGTGAGCGCCAGCGCAGGGTGTTCAGGATGTCTCTCCTCATCATCGTCACCTTCCTGGGCTGCTGGGCACCTCTGTCCCTGACCAACGTGCTGATCCTGTGCCTGGGCCCAAGCGACGCCCTGGTCAGCCTACGCCTCTGGTTCCTGGCCCTGGCTTACGGCACCACTGTCACCCACCCTCTGCTCTACGCCTTCACCAGGCAGAAGCTGCGCCTCGCTCTTAGGGCCAAGGTGAAGAAGAGGGTGGTGTCCCTGCTCCAAGTGGACCCCTCGCCAGGGAGCACCGTCATACACAACTCCTGGGTGGAGCCGAGGAAGGGAGGGAGGAAGGTTCGACTGATGGGCAATGATGCTGCTGACCGCCGCCTGGCAGAGGCCTTGTGAGACCAGCACAAATTTGGCATGTATGCTTCATTGCCAATAGCCACACACCAATGCAAGTCACATATGTTACTAAAGGGACTTCAAGCACTTGTTGTGAGGGTATTGTGCACGGTTCAGTTGCAGCTCTGGTCACTGGCAAAACGAAAAGTGGCGATATATTTGTGCTTTATCAAATATATAGGAATCCCCCAATTAAGTGGTATAAACTAGTTGGATGTCTTTTTCCTAATCATTGTATTAATTATGCCTCTAATACTGACACAAAAAAACATCAATTTGTACACGTGTTGAAATACTGCAGTCTCTGTTTACAATCAGAGTAAAACTAATATAAATGTTTTCATTGCACTCACGAAGGTGCTTACATAACTGCTCCAAATGAGTGTATGTTACTGTAAGCTAGAAAATGATCTGAATGCCGCCCACTCAAGCTCTTGAAGGCAGCTTCCAGGACTACACAAACACATGGGCTTATATGAATACTCACATCCTTTACTTATGCCTTAATTCTGTAGAATGATTGAGGCTAATTGTGTTATTTATTTGCCCTTTTAGAAACCCATACGTGTAGTTTTTTTAGCACATTAAAGACAATATTTGTAACCAGAGAAAATAATGTCTGTATCTGTTAACTAACTTTTCTTCAACAGCAACTGTGATGTTGAGAGAGACAGAGAGACATGTGACAGTAGGAAAGTCAAAAGAAGTCATTTGTTTCTTGATACAAACATAGGGTAATGTAAAGTAGTCCACACAACTATGAATAAAAGTGGCTGAATTTGTAATTATGTAAATGTTTATGTCAGTGAGATATTGAGTAGCCATGGCAGCATTGCCATGTCCAGCTTCATACTGGGTTATAGTTGAGAAGTATGTCGCTATATGTGAGACCATCAGTCTTGAATTTCCCTACAATTTATTCAACCGCTCCAGCTTTGTAAAGTGTTGAGCGAGTAGGGTTTACTCAATGATCTGCTGTCTTTGTGACACAAGAGTCTATTATTAGTAATGCAGTGTTGAAATTGTTCAATAAATCGTTACACAGTTTTGTGCTACTAACACACATGCTCAGGTTAAGTGAGTTTATTAAAAGTTCTTAAAGAAAATCTTGTGTATTTTAATTCTACACATTCTGTTCTGTATAGTGTTTGCACAGTGCGCACACATAATTATTATATAGGCCTATGGAAATTGTGTTCTATCTATATACTGAATATACTGTAAGTAGAATATCAATAAATGACTTTTGAGTTCTTGTCTTTTCTCTGGTTTTGCTATTTTTGAGTCCTGCTCGTCCATGCATGTTGTGTAGTATTCGTTTTTTTTTAAATGAGAACACTGATGAGAGCTGTTTTAGTCAACTTGTACAGCCTACTATAATTCAAACCTAATGCTACTGTAATGTTTCATAAGTACCTCCTTTGCTAGTTCATCTTCTATAGTAGGAGATTTATATTATATATACATAATCTCCTATATATATATAGCTAAGAATACAAATAATATCTAGCCATTATTCCATGATTACTGAGTTGACTGTCGGATGCACTGTAGGACGATGCCCTTTAATCTATTTGTTGTGCTGTGAAGTGTATCATCCAGAGAGTGTTAGTGTGTGTTCGTGTTTTCTGCAATATTTTGGCTTGGCCTAGTTTAAGGATTTCACAACTCTGAAAGTGCTCTGTTGCATCTAACATTCGCTGAAGTGTTAGGCTTCCGTGACAAGTTGTGGCAGACACAATTTATTTAAAAGATAATGTGCGCTCAGACTGTATGCTTTCAATAAGACTTATGATACTGAAGCCAACACATTCTGTAGGTTATTGTGGACAATTCTTTATCTTCTGTGAATGCAGCTGAAGTCGGCTCGGCTTAGTGGGTTGTGGCTGTAATGGGGTAGTCTTGTCTGGACTAGAGCAATGTTTAGGTCCACTGAGTGACACATTTTTATGCATTATCTGTCTACGTTATTTAAGCAATCATTGACTTCTAATAAATATACCGGCAGACAATTTACAATATCTCAACAGCAATAATAAATTGGTAGTTTTTTGGTCATACGTCAGTAGCAGAACTTTAGCACCCTCTATCGCTCAACCATATATTAATTCTCCCATCATGCACTAGAGTAGACTAGAGCGTCTAAAGCCGTACACGCGACCAATAACTGCATGCCGAAATAGCTCAGTTGGGAGAGCGTTAGACTGAAGATCTAAATGTCCCTGGTTCGATCCCGGGTTTCGGCAGACAGAGGACGTTGTGTCCCTTTTGAATTGATGATTGTTGCGACAATTATAGCATTTACTGCCGTACATATCTGTATTTGACATCACAGGCTAAGTGAAAATGTTAATGAAGCGTCATTAATGGATTTTTTATTTTTGTTGCAGCTTGAGTTCTCTGGTATATCACACGATGGTGCTGCACTCTAACTCAGATACTTTTGGATTTACACCAGACAAAGTATACCACTTTAAGCAGGGTACATACTTGCACAATGCTGACAATGCACAATGTTGACAATTCACAAGTTTGTTTTAGCAAAAAATGATGACTTTTCTACAAAATCGTATAACTTTTACAGTGGTTAACAAAATGGTGCGTTCCATGCGTTCCTTTCTGAGTAGGCCACCCGGACCAGCGCTATATCGCTACGGTTACTGTCCCGTCAGCCTCTGTTATGAGAACATTCTAAATTGTTGTAATATATACGTGAATTACCAACAATGCATCTCAGCTGTGAATAAACAATCACAAAAGAATAATATAAGGGATATAAGGGAGTTGAGCTAATTCACTTGCTAATTCACTTGCTAATCCACTTTAGCAAGGAACCCACAGCAGGACTCTTGACAGGCAAATTGGGTCTGGAACAGTACATTCGAGGTTCTAGTTTTCCTGCCCACCTGCTTGCAAAGTTGTTTTGTGATAAAAAGGCATTGGTGGAGGAGATGGGTCATGAACAGGTCAGGGATTTGCGTCATGTGTATTGAAACTGAGTGAATGGTTTGCTCCCCCTTTGCTTGTCGGTGGCAGTGTTCTAATCGGCAGTACATTCTAATGAAAGCATGGGTTTGTTTCAGGGGCTGCAGTCAGGTAGAGAAAGTGTGGTGTGTTTGAAAGGAGGTGCAGAATGTTCTGATGTGCTGCTGGGGGTTTGTGTGACAAAAGTGCTGAGTAGCTTTCGATGTTGTTTTTGAATGTGTAATTGACGATACACATTTGATTATGCAAGCCACTGAACTCAGCATCTACTGGGAGCCCTGCTCAGAATGTCTTACATTATGTTGTGGCATGAAGTCTACTTGTTTCCAATAACCATGCTCAGAATTAATGATTAAATATGGTAATTTAGTTCAAACATTCAAGTGGCACCCTATACAGAGAACATGAAGGGAAACGGACTGGGGCCTTGCACTCTTTTTGCTGTAATTAATCAATAGTCAATTTAGTCTTGTTCCACACAACTTCCACAACAAGAATGTCAGTGAAGTTGGCATGACTTCAAGACTTACATAACCCAAACAAGAACGACTTATACATTCTTAACACCCTCTTCTTGACATTCTCTCTGTCTATTTCTTGTTTAAAGCAAATGCACATTTTTTCTCTCCAATTCATACACTTCCATTGGGCAGTTTAGATGTGTTCATGATAACAGAACCAGATGCATTCTCAGAAATGCATGGCTTTACCTTTGGGGGGTGCTAGGGAGTCAACAAAACAGCTGATGTTTACGAGAATTTGGTTGTATTCCTCACTTATAGCTCTGACATTGTGCAAAATGTCTGTATTTGTATAAAACTTTGTATTGAAAGGTTTAGTTGATTTTTAAGAAAATCTGACCTCAGGTCAAAGTGACCCACATGTAATAGGTGTTATTATTCCTTAATAACATAATTTAACAGCAACACAAACAGTAAACAGCAACAAAAAAATCTATTTTTTTCAGTGTTTTACTACTTAAAACACTGATTTGTGCTGCTGTTTTAGGCCAGCCTACAGCTGTTTACTAGTTAGATATTAGGCCAGCTCCCCATCAAATTCTAGCATTCAATTGGATGATGGAACCATATTATGGTAGTATATGGTTATTACATGGCGGTGTGTAAAAGTCTCAAAGGTATATTTTCATTTCCTTAAGGTTTAATTGAGTTAAAACTGTTAGTTGTTATGGTGTTCTTGGGTAAATCTCAGTTTCATGTATCTTTCTTACTGACAATCAACCTGCTGTGAGATGTCATTTGCTGTCAGGGACAATCCCACAGAGGTAAGCGATACTAAAGAAGGTCAACTTTGTGTTATATACTTAACATGCCAGTATGCCACCCTCCGACTCCCTGCGCTAACCCTGCCGTACCCGTTTGCATCTTCTCTCTAGTCTTCCTGACTGCTTTGAGAAAGTGGAATCCCATAGGCACTATTATTCATTGTGAAGTGATGGCAGTTCAAGATGTGAGATGGGAACCAAACATTGATGGGAGCCAACAACACAGTTATTGCACTCCTCTCTGGAAATGGAGTAGAAAGTATGTCCCCGCCGGGTTAGTCCAAGTTGTCAGCACTACTCTCATATAACTGAAATATGTGGTGGCGTCCTGCTTTGAGTCATGTGTCCACTTTACAGTAAGATGAGATACCTTTAATGTCAGGGCTCTTGACTACATATACATTTACTTGAGAGATTCTACAAACATTTCCTGAAATCGTAATGATCCCAGGAAAGTAGTGAATCCGTACAAAGTTACCACATCCAAATATTTGTGTTTCCCCCTCCAAAATATCTCTTATCATTTCCCTCTTTGACTTTTTATCTCTAATCAGGTGCCATTCATTCAGGGATTAGAAACATTTGTCACAAGGACACAGACAATAACAATAATAAGACTATAAACAAAAACAGTGCTACACTGACATAGTATCATAAGCTAGGCAGAATAAGGGTCTTAGGGCATGATTTAAAAACATCAATACTGATTTCATGCTCTTTAGAGCTCTGGAGACAATGTGGTAACCAAGTGTTCAATGAAGCCCCAGTACTTTTCCACTGACCACTCTGCAGCTGTCTCTCTGTGCCATTGCTCTAAGGTGTTCCCCTGCATGTTGGACAAGGCCCAGGTTTCCCATTAGAATCTATTACTGGACACATTGAAATGTGAAGTGTTTGTATGATCTGCATGAAGGAGTGACTGATAATAATAAGATACAATACAATGTAGTGGGCAAATCTACTGTCGATTGCTTTTTAACCTTTTGTAAATATGGGGTTGGTTGGGGAGTGGCAAATAATGGACAATGCCTTCTACAGCTTTCGAGTATTAGAACTATAACCGACTGTAGTAAATGCTTGTCCGTGACTTGACTGACTGACTGACTGTAGCCAGTATTGGGTGTCCAGGATGAGACATCAGATTGCAGCTCTCTGTACCGATCATGTTTCCTATTTTGAGATGATCACTTTTCCTAGTGAAACTTTCAAAGCAAGATTGGGTTTCCCTTGGCCTGTGTCGCACCCCTCCCCTCTCCCGTCTCTCCTTCCTTGTCCTTTCCTCTTTCTCATTGACTGGAACACTTCACTGTCGCTCTAGCTTACACACCAGTCAGAGACAGTGGTGAGATGTACATAGACTGTGGGCGGCGTCACCACTCTTCACTCTCCTGTTCAGGTCATGGACACGGACGAGAGCTTTGAACTAGTCGGAGATGTAGGCCAAGGCCTCTTCACTATATGAACAATTGGAATGTTCTGGACATGGTATATTAATGGCTTTTTCTGCTTCTGAGTGCACAGAGGTTTCTAATAGCATGTGACATAAGGTGCGTGACTGGTGATCATTTAGGTTAAAGGTGTAGGCTTGTTGTTGAAGGGATGTGTTAGTGAGCCACAAGCCACGTGCATCCATGTTCCTGTCGCTTGACGTGGGAGGAGAATCCCCAGGGATTCACTTCAAGGATCGGAATCCTCAAGTGCTCTGTTACTCAATACACATTACACCCAATCACAATGCAGATGGATGAGCTTTGGTGTCGAGTTTACAGAAGAACACCTGGCTTACGCTAATCATGCAGTCTCCTTGACATTCCTAAGGTTCCCTTGAACACGTCTTGTCACACGGAGTTACTTTATTCTGCTTTGCCTCTCTTATCCGATATTGTTCGCTTATTATTTAACGACCTCTATTCACCCAGCACATTTCCATTGCAAAGATTTGTTCTTCCAATTCCTGACCAATAGGGAAATGCTAGTACGTCACATTCAAACACAAACAACAAGACTGAGAGCTGTGTATGAGGGCTCACAGAGCTGAGAGACGTCCGCCTGAAGCCTGGCTTACACAGGAGCACAGTGCTACAGTGATACCCTGGCCATCATAGTGTTGCTGGCACAAGGACTGTAATATCATCTGCTGCAGAGCACAGGACAGATCAGGAGTTTACTGGGGAGTGACCCAATGGCTGTTTGACCCCAATGGCTGTTTGACCCCAATGGCAACCGGGGATCATGGTCAAACCACCACGTCAAAAAGAAAACACGTCACCTGCATGTAGAATATATATATACATTTAGACAAGATGTGTCTATGTCCTGCCTGAGGGGAAAAGAGGTGTAACTGGATAGGTGCTACCTTTCCCTGCCAACAGATCGAGAGATAACACTGTGTCCTGTTTTCCAGACAACCTTATTGAACCGGTTGGTTTATGTACACACGTACAGATTTGTGTGAGTGAATAGCTGTTCCTGAAGTATTTTTAGTTCTAGGCTTAAAGTGACCTCTGACGATCACCATCATCTGATCTAATGTCACATGTCTGGAAATGGACCCCTAGCTGACCCCGTGGTGGGATTAACCTCTTCCAATTAATCCACCCTAGAGACATGGGAGGAGGCACGTCACTAGAGGTGTGTGGCGTGTGTGTGTCTGGGATGTTCAGTTGGTGCTCACTCTCTTCATCAGTCTGAGAAAGGGAAACTGATATCCTGTTCTATATCTGGCAATGCAAATGGTCTGTCCACTATCAATTATCACGTTAAGATAGCATAGATTTCTGTATCTTAAATTCAAGCCAGGCCCAGCTCAAGTTTCTGTCCAAGTTGAAGGATACCTGCCTAATACATGTCTCAATGTCAGAGTGAAGATGTGCAAACAAGTGAATTGGTGACCTGAAGATTTTGTTATTGTGTCCTGTACAATCTCATTTAGTAGTCTTTCTAAAATCACTCAGCACCTTGTTATTATCACCACTCCAGTTACCTTTCTCCCCTGCCTGTGCCCTTGGACTCATATGGGCACAAGACGAACAAGATGAACACCCATCATCAAGCTCCAATTCATTTCATTCCAAGGCCCAGTGCAACCTTTTCACATGAGAACTGGATGTGTTGTCATGTGAGAGGGTGATATTTATTGAACTCTGTCCTGTCAGGCCTTCAGAACTGGATTTCTCCAGGTCTCTCTCCAGGTCTCTCTCCAGACCACCAGCCCTCCACACAGCAGCAAACAGCCCTTGTCAACACCTGACCTACTTAAAACACTTAGGTGTTGATTAGTTGTACCTGACCATCCACACAACTAACCCTGGTTAGGTTATTAAAAGGAAGTAAGCCTTCCACTGTGCTGTTTGAGACCGACGAGGATTAACAGAGAACACATTAGATTTTTTTTAAAGAACGTTTGGCTAGGCTTCATAATAATCATCAGTATGGCTGCCAGCATTTATTTAAAAAAATACTAAATAAATGAAAAAGTACACTTTCAACTGTCTTTTGAATGCATAAAAACCTTAAAAACCAGAGACACTGTTTTATCATCTTTGTAACATTCAGAAAAGGTTCATCTTTTTTTGTTTCAGTGAAACACTTTTAATATTTGTTACAGTTTAGTACAAATATGTTCTCATATATTCCTTCGGTGCAGAAAGTATAGGAAGCAAGCTAGAACAAAAAGTCACATGATTATGAACAACATTTTTTGTCCCCGACGTGTCTGACTGAAACTATCATGGCGTGCTACTCGCTTGAAGGAAGGGATCATTCTGCTCCACAGGAGGTGTTTTCTGATGTTCAAGGCTGTTTTGGTATTTCATTTGTATATCACAAGCCTGTGTTTCAATTATTGCATGTTATTTTGTGGCCCATTTTCCTGTTGTGTGTTCCAGGAAAATGGATTACAGAGATTAAGCAGTATCCACCCACTCTGAAACTGACACACACAGAGGTAGCACAATCAACGGCACATTTATTCTTGCATTTTTAGTGATTAGGTGAATTATTCAGTAATATAGCTTACTTTGTTATATGTTGTCGATAAGTATAGTAGCTCATATAGGTTAGGACTCACAGCATGTATTACAGGTTTAAATACACTTGAAACTTGAACTAACCTGATATACAAGGTTGTGCTAATATCTTGTGGAACATAGCATACGCATAGTAGACTGCACAAGTTAAACTGTGACCACACACATTCAAAGAGTGGTCTATCCTGTTCCATACTCATCTCCTGATTTTTTTTTCATGTTCATGGAAACTGACAGAAGATCTTTTCTGACAGAAATTATTCAACCTTTTAAAATGCAATAAGGCTACAGTTTGTATTTATTTACTTATACAATAATACAGTATTATCACAATGCTGTATTATTTCTTGGTGCTGTTATTCCTCATCTCTCTCCCTTCCCCCAGACCTCTTCCATCTTTTCCCTGCATGTCTTTGTTTGTTTTGCTCCATTCCCTCAAATGGTTACCACCCAACAACCTGCTCATGCTGTCTGTGATTGGTGAATGTGGGATGAGGGGGCGGACTTAGCTTGTGAGATTTTTACCAGTCGACAGCGAGCTCTTGCCTGTCAGACGGGTTTCAGTGTGCAGGCAGGACACACAGAGCTCTGTCTCACTCCGACATGCAGCTGCAACACCAAACCTTCATTTTTCAACGATAGGACATAAAGGGCTTTCTGTTCCTACACAGCCAGGAGACCTACCAAAGCCAAAGACAGAACAAAAAGGGATTTCGGATCAAAAAGCATTGAGCCAATCTCTCTATCTCTTTCTTCCTCCTTGTTGTCTCTCTTTGTTTTCATCCTGCATAATCCCTCTTGCACAGAGAGATCCTCAAAGCACCGTCTGAAGACACAGGGAAGGATCAAAACAAACATCGCCACAGAGGCAAAATTCACCAAGGACTTTCTCTGTGTCGGTCGGATGTGATCAAGGGCCTTTTTCTGTCCTGCTGTCCTGCTGCCCTGCGGTGCGTGTGTGTGTGTGTGTGTGAGGAGGCTAATGCCCGCGGTGACGTTAGGGCCAGAGGAGGATGAGTCCGGCTGTAGGGGCTCAGGCCCAGGAGGCCATGCAAGCAGAGCAGCAGCAGTGCTACCTGGAGGAAGGGGGGGGTGATGCTTGAGCCCTTCGTTCACCAGGTGGGGGGCCACTCGTGTGTGCTGCGCTTCGGGGAGCAGACCATCTGCAAGCCCCTCATCCCCCGCGAGCACCAGTTCTACAAGAGTCTCCCTCCTGCCATGAAAACATTCACCCCTCAGTACAGAGGTAAGACTCAACTCAGCCGTGTTGCGGTTTGCTTGTGTTGTTCTGCTCTGTATCTGTAGTGGGTTCATGCTGAGACAGCTCCTCCTCTACATGTTTGTTTCATTCCACCGAGACCTTTGGAAATGCTGTTGTGGCCGGTCAGTGACCCACTTTTATTTATACAGTAGAAGCGGTAAGTATCCCAGATTGTGGAATTTTGAGTTTTTCAGGATAATCTGCAGTCCAGTGGGTTGTGTCCTACTGGCAAGGATTAAGCTACAGTAAAGATGGTTTACTGTGCCAATCTCCTATAGTCAAGAGACGAGAGACTGGGAGGACCCTCCAACACTTGATTCTACTGATTCTTGATTCTATTGATTTTTGATTCTACTTCTCTGAGATCAGATGTCAGATTTAAATGGTTCATTCCTGTTTTACTCACCTGCACTTGTACACATTCGTGGTTTCACATTCACAAATTCATTCCGACATTTTCTAGCTCAGACTGTACATATATTATTCAGCAAAGAAGGAGTTGTAAATGCCAGGCAGTGACATTAGTATGGAAGGTGAAAATGTAGAAGTCAGCATGGAATTGCTGGGTCCTAAATCCCGCCATTTGGCCAGCCTTTCCTGTTCCACCAAAATGTATGCTGTGTCCTTCCCTTTAACTGTTATCTAAGACTGAACGGCTCTGCAGCTGCACGGGTCACTGCTGCTGCTTGCCTTTTGTCCATGAGGGAGGTTTGAAAGGTGATCTTTGATATCAGCTGACATTGATCTGTTCTCTCTAACAGCCTGAGAGCTGTACTGTTTCAAAATGCAAGTGTTACATGTGATTGTTCCATTTTAGTGTTATGGAACATAAAAACAACAAGGCATCACAATGTTATTCATTCAGTTGTTGTCGTTTGATTCACACAGAGAATCAATGTTATTCTTGCCATCACAGGATACAATTTTGTATTGCCTTCCCCTCTCCCTCTGTTTCTCTATCGCTGTACAGTATATCAGCCCCTAGCTTTTAATGTTAAAACATTTCTCTACCTTAACTTGGATTTGCACAACATGCCTTGTGACCATAAACAGACTTTGATGCCAACCATCCAGTCTAATTCAGAAGTCATTAGAATACCTTTTTGTAGGGGGAGCGTTCTTTGTGTGGACAGGTATGCTACCTGATAGCATGCGTAATGCTGCTTTTGACTTTTGGAGACAAAATTAATATTTCATCCTTTATACCTCAGTGTCTTTATTGTCGCTCTTTTATATTGACTTGTGGTTCCTTTGCTTTTTTGTCACATGCAAATACATTTACTGTTGTCGATGCATATTTTTATTTAACATTTAAATAAAAATCATCCCTCATTGCATCTCCTCAAGGCTTGCGTCACAATAATGAATCAATACTGGTTTACAGGCAGTGTGTGCTTACTGGGAGTGTGTAGGTTTACACTGTAACTATACAGTTCATTCACTGATTATACACTGGCTTGACTCTTTTCCATTTTTCTCTCTCAAAATATTTGCTTTAACTGGTTAAAATTAATTGATGCAAACAGCTTGACTCGTTAAAACTGCTGTCACAAAATAACATTTGTCTCTCTCTACTTTCTCATTCTCTCAGGTGTGGTATCGGTTAGCTTTGACGAGGATGCTGATGGAAACTTGTGCCTCATGGCTTACCCCATCCACAGTGAACCAGAGGACATGGAGAACCAAGACCCTGCAGGCGACTGTGAACCCAAGAGCAAGATGCTCAAGTGGGGGAACAAGAGGCTGAACACCCCGCTAGAAAAAGAGAAGTACAGCAGAGACAGCCGAACCAGACACTCACGCAAGGACAAGGACAAGGACAAGAGGTGAGGCCACATTATACTGGTACAAATGCATGCAATGTCACAGTAATGATCCTTTCCATCATTCCATCAGTAACTAAATGTGGCACTGATCAAAACCATCCTGTATGAATGCACTCACTCCTACATGCAATTAAAAAGACATCATCTGTACTCAATGTTACCTGACTGTGACTCGTTGCACAGATCATTCATCAGATCTAATCGATAGAGGTCTCTTCCTAAGATCAGTCCTCCCCCTCTCTCGTCCCACAGTCTGAAGCGTGAGGAGGAGCTGGAGCAGGAGAGACTACAGGAGGACGAGGTGCACCATTACAGCCTGGAGCGCAGCCACGCCGGGCCCCAGCACCAGCACAACCCCTGGAGCCTCAAGTGCCATCAGCGACACCTGCAGAAGATGAAGGAGAATGCCAAGCAGCGCAACCAGTACAGTATCCTTTCGCCCAAGACTGCCAGTCATGGAAGAGGTTAGCGTGGTCTTCTTTTATACTGGAGTAGAGTGAGGCTTCATTTGTAGGTTGACTCCCTTGACCCAGACTCCCTTCCCAGAATTCATCCTGCTGGAGAACCTGACGTGGAGACACACGGTGCCGTGCGTGCTGGACCTGAAGATGGGCACGCGCCAGCACGGGGACGACGCCTCGGAGGAGAAGAAGGCCCTGCACATCCGCAAGTGCCAGCAGAGCACCTCCGCCTCCATAGGGGTCCGACTGTGTGGCATGCAGGTGGGCACCGCTGCAGCTAGGCCTCTGTGGCATTCTTCATTGTCATGAGACGCTAAGGAAGACAGAAAACAGATTCATAAGCAGTAGAGATAGCAGTTGTTTTCATGACGTTCAACAATGGAAGGAAATATATACTTATTCTATACAGATTCAGAAAATGTCTACTTTGCCTATCGTAAAGAGCAATAAAACTTGGGTGATGGGTAAAGCTCAGTGGTCGAGCATTTGGATAGTGATCAAGAGGTTGTATGTTCACACCCCCTATATCTGTTGCTTTGGATAAAAGCTATCTTTAGCTATCTGCTAAATAAAAACACGTTATTTTTATCATTGATGGAACTGTTACGTAATAATGTGTTTGTTGCCATTTCCTGTTCATTTCACTCATTGCTTAGGTGTACCAATCAGACTCAGGCCAGTTGATGTTCATGAACAAGTACCACGGCCGGAAGCTCTCCCTGCCGGCCTTCAAGGAGGCCTTGTTCCAGTTCTTCCATGACGGGCGGCGTCTACGCCGTGAGCTGCTCTCCCCGGTGCTGCACAAGCTGAGGGACATGCAGGCCGTGCTGGAGTCCTGCGAGTCCTACCGCTTCTACTCCAGCTCCCTGCTCATCATCTACGATGGAGAGCCCTCATGCACACACACACGCCACCGCAAAGGCCAGTCCAAAGAGGAGGATGAGGAGGAGGATGAAGAGGGGGTAGAGGAGGACGAGGGTGGTGCATTTGGATTCCTTCACATTTCTGGGGAGTCCAGCGAGAGCGGGAGCTCCTTGGGCAGCGCAGGGGTCCGGTGCCAGCCCCCCTGCCCAGACCCAGACCCAGCGGTGGATGTGAGGATGATAGACTTTGCCCACACCACCTGTCGTCACTATGGGGAGGACAGTGTAATCCACGAGGGCCTGGACTCTGGCTATATCTTTGGTCTTCAGAACCTCGTAACCATCATCTCACAGCTGGAGGATCATTGCACAGACTAGAATCACTCACCTTACACACACAACCCATGGGAGAAATAGCACACTGGACTACAGCTATATTGAGGAGACCAAGGTGTCTGTCTTCACCAGCAAATCAAACTTTGCTGTAGCCTGAAGTTCCATCTGTCTCCATGTTTCGGTCCTTGGTGCTTATCTGGTGTTTCTGTGTGTGTGTTTGTGTGTGTGTTACTGTCTGTAGGGATTAAAAGAGTCCTGAAGGTTAGTGTTTACCTAACTCAGTGACTTACCGCCTTTATCTGCTCAAACTTATGTAACAAAGTTACTTAGTCGACCCAGTTATTCAGGGAAATAAGTTGTGGGAAACAGTTTAGAGATATTTATGAGAAATCTGTATAATAGAGGATGCACGGTTTTCTGATGTTCTATTTGAAATAGAATGTCGCCATTGTGTGCACACTTACACACACACACACACACACACACACACACACTCACACACACACGTACAGGCAGTCCATGATAGTCCTGTGTGCTCCTGATAGAACAGGTGTATCAAAGAGAATAGGAGTTACAATTGATTTGTGTGAAGGTAAGGGAAACTTTCAAAACTGTAACCTTTATTTTCTGTTGAATTCATTTTGCCATCCCTCCTACCCCTTCCCTTAGCATATATTCATATAGATAGTACAGAAAACACATATACAGTATGTATATACAGTATACAGATAGATATTTATTTATTTGACATGTTCATAAATAAATACAAAAACTAAAAACGAAACTGAATAGATTCAAAAATGACATTCCATAAATTCATGTTATAATGATGTGAATGAAAAGTGATGTTCACAAACTGTATTTTATATCTGTGCTGTCCACCATTTACCAGAAGATAAATAAAAACCTTTTTGTGGTAAAACGTCTGGTATTTCAGAGTCCCCATGCTGTAACAATCTATTCCCCACTACTTTCCGAAATTCTCATTTCTATTTCCCAATATACAAAATGGACATGCCCTGAGTTCAGGAAGTGTATTCACAGTGTGTAGAAACTGTGCACTTCAAAGGGATACATTTTCTCTCTAATAAATGACTAATATAATATTCTGAAAGTTACATCAGCATCTACAAGCATGAAGACAACAATTGACCAGAAACAAGCCTTTTGCCACACATCATATCTCTGAGATTGAGTTCCTCTGAAAAGGATGAAAGGCATGGTTCCATTGTCCACTAGTGCCACAGAGAGCCTCAGTTCCAGAGCTGTGTGTTTGGAGAGTGGGTGTGGGCACAGTCCCCCAGAGTCAGGTCTTATCCAGTCGGAGCTGGTACGAGAGGGACGGAGAGTGAAAGGGACACAGAAAGGGTCAGTTTCTGAGTCATGTATGTGTCACACCTTTCAGGATGCATGTAGACCACTGTTCCTGGTTTTGTTTACATGATCACGCACAATGAAGGACCATCCCATTACTGGAAGCATTGCATCTTAACCTCTGTATCTCAAAAAACACGGCTCATGATGTCAGGTTTCTGACTGTGGTTTGGGTATACTGTTGGTGATTAAGGGGTCTACTGGCACTTTGCTGCTTGGTTGTGACCCAGAAGGCTCAGCTCCAATTATAGACACACAGTGTTACAGCAGTAGTACATCAAAACTGTACTGTATGTTTGAATCAGTCCTCTGGTTCATTCGGTGGGTGTGATTGAGTCAGAGCAGGCTCAGAGGCATCACTCATAACACTGAACATATTTGATGCTTCAATCCTGGATGAGATTCCAGAGGGATTGAGAGATTGATGGAGGAAGTAAGCTGCTCCGTCTCTTGTCCCTGGGGAAGGGGGCTTTAACGGATGTTGTCTAAAAGCCTCAGAGTCATTGGTCTGTTTCATCAGCTTCATAGCACCAGGACCTGATCTGATTCTGTCACCTTCTAAATGTGTTTGTGAATTTGTGTGTATGTATGTTGTGTATGTGCATGTGGGTGTGTACTGTAGGTGTGTGTTGTGTCATCTGTATAGAGTATGTAGGTACGTATAGGCTCTTGTTCATACCTTTGTCCTACTTTCTTATGCTTGCCAATGCAAGTAGACTGGTTGCATAACAGTGGTTGAAATTGCTATGACAACAGCAGCACACTATCATTCATTGGGAGTCTGGGGAGGAAATAGTTTCCTGGATTCTCAGATGTTTCTAACCCCAAATGATCCAATCAAATCAACCCTTCGTGTCAACTGACTAGCTACCATTGTATATCTCTTTTCTTCAGTCAGAAGAACAGTAAACCTCATTTAGCACACATAGGAATATACTCTACCATCGTGTAAATACACAGTCTGCCAAGAACGCAGATTAAGGGGGATTGAATCTAAGTAGTTCGTAATTGGTCTCAGTGAGGAATGGAAAAGTCAAAGAGCATCAGAGAATCCAATCATCATAATGTAATAAACAATGCATTATTTTAGCGAACGCTTTTATCCAGCACAATATACAGGATTAGATTTAAACTGGTGACCCTTTGATCTACAGTTAGATGCACTGAGCCATACCTGTCCCCATCAACACCACGTTTGGAAGCAAGGCCAATGATTATAAAACATACCCTGAATAAAAAGCACACATGTTCATATTGTTAACACACATACCGTACACACATATTATGACAGTCTATCATCATTTCTTTATCAGTATCTATGCCTAGTATTTTATAAATATATATCATATATCTGTTAAAGAATCAGGCCTTAATCTCATGCTGTATTCACTCATATCCTGCTGAAGCTTGGGGCAGTTTTAGCCGAGTTTCTATCCAAAACAAGACAGGGTTGTGTTTGGACAGTGGTGAGATTGAGCCCCTGCCAGTGCCTGTGGGGGCCAGTGACAAGCTCTGCCCAGGCAGTTACATAACCAGTGGAACTGTGACAGGAGGTGGGATAGGACACTTCCAGCATCCTTCTCATGCTCTATCATCCAGTCATGGAGAATTGACAATGAGGATGGGGATGTTCAAACACATTTCTTTGCCACTCAGGTGTATGTGTGAAATTTAAATTGAACCCTTCTGTTAATCAATCAAAAGTTTCCTTATCAACATTTTTGGAAAGGAAAGAAAAGGGTACATTGGTCTCTTACATTTTTTCAGAGCTGTAATGTCAAATCATTGGCTGTGTCCAGAAGTCTGACATTTTGTCCATATATACAACTCTGAAAAAAATTAGAGACCATAGCAACGTATTATTTTCTTTCCAAATAGTTGGAGTGAGGAACAGAAGGGTTCAACTTGCAGTGGCCTCTTCTCATATAATCGTTATACATGTTTTAAATATTTAGTTATGTCACCATCTGAAGTAATTTTTGCATTTGATGATGATTTGAATGAGAACAATGTTCTGGTTTGTAATGATAGCCTAAATACATGCAGTGTGCAGAGCAAACACAGCCTAACCATAGAGCGAATTTGACCTTCACATTGAGGAGGATTTCAACCACACTTTCAGATGGAGGGCAGCAGATAGCGTTAGATATGGTTGGATTGGGCAGGGAAAAGAGGAGACCAGAAAAACAGGCCAAGATGGAATTAGAATCTTACATAAGGGCAGCAGTGACGTGGTTGAACATAGCAGAGGGCAAGCATTTGCCCAAGGGTTCTGTCAGGGCTGGTCCACACGGCCTACTCCGTCAAACCAATTTATATTCACCTACAAACTACCCTAATTGGTAACTAGACACACACTCTCTTCATGTCGTGAAGGCATGGGTAACTATAAACTGATGCATGTTAGAGGGATCCTATCTGAACTGCAGGTCCCTTGTCTAATATCCACTGGACTACAAGACTTTTGCAATTTAACTGTTTCCAATGGCCCTGCTCAAATTTCTGTGTAAAACAATCTTTGTTTTGACCATATCATACATGACATTAAAATGAAATCAAATTCTTAAGCCAAAGATTTGGATGAAACAGAAAGTCTTACTTTTTAATCTACATAGTATTTCCAGTCATTTCAACCTATCCCCCCCCTCCCTCGCCCCCTCCCTCTCTCTCTTGTATTGAGACACTATTCTGAGTATAGTTTACGTAACTGCTGTTTTCTCATTGGCCCCCTCTTTGCCAGAAGGGATGTGTGAAGCGAATGATGCATGCAAGGACTGTGTGTGCGTGTTTGTTTGTGTGTGTGTGTGTGTCTGTGTTTGTCAATGTATGTCCCAACTGGTAAACAGCTCAGGATAGTGCAATCCTATGAATGGACACGGTAGAGGTATCATAAACATAGCAACCAATGCTAATCAGAAACAAGGAAAGGAAAATACTTTGATCTTCATAACAAGGTTCCTCATATGTACATACTGATAGATGAGGTCAGGGTGTGAGTAGACTGTACTACCAAGGTCATACATTTTAGTTTACGTTGCAGCATATGAATATATACAGTACACACTCATATGGTATTAATCAATGTTGATGTGCAGCAAAAATAGGTCCCACCCAGACTCCTGTAACACAGTCATACACATGCCTGCACACCTAGCAGACTCCTCTAACACAGTCATACACTTGCCTGCACACCTTTCAGACTCCTGTAACACAGTCATACACATGCCTGCACACCTAGCAGTCCACTGTATATTATTAGGCCTCTAAAAATAAGAATATAAGATCTGACTAATCTGGAATGAAAGCATATTTTCTGCCTGCCTACGTCACCATGTTCTTATGTTCTCATATCAACTTCCCACGCCACAGGCAGTCAGTATGTCTGCACAGCTCTGCACATTACTGTGGGTGGACTTATGGAGGCAGTTATGCCTTAATGAAGACAGACAAGAACTTATTTTTGCACTATTACATGTGTCAGAGCTTATGCAGTCAAATTGAACATTTATACCTATTCCCTGAATGGTGCTCCTTATATTAAACTCTACCACACATATACAGTACATAAAGCATTCATAACCACCTCTTCAGGACTGAAGTCAATACCACTTGTTGCAATACAAATAAGCACAGATAGATTTTAAGGACACTCACAGTGGGTGTCAGTCATTCACTTTTTATGCAACAATTTCCCTAGTCCCTATATTTTTGGTCACAAAAAACACAGGATGATTTTGATTGATTTAATCAAGGTTGATGCCCTAATCAGACTAATCATATTCAGGCAGTCATTTGACAGATAGGGTTGGTAGAGGTCCCAGGTGCTAATTAAGGTGCCATTGTTTTACTGGAGATCAGTGATTTGACTAAATTCACGCTGTCATCGACAGCCACAATGCATATCCTGCAATATAACTGGACATCCAAGAAAATAGCTATTAAATAACATTTCCAACCAGTACTCAGATGTGTTTTAGTAAATGTGTTTCACCCCTTTCTGTCTTGTATGAGGTGTATTTGTTTTTCCTTCAGGGGTTTTATATGGTTCCATTGTGTACTCAGAGAGTTTTTTTAAATTATTATTTATATGCTCCGTGTTTCATTTGAAATATAATCAACAATGATAAATAATTCAAGAGATACAGTAGGTGATTCGATCTTTAGAATTGTCTGTCCCCAAAATATCCGTGTCTGTGGATAATTAATTGTGGGGATTTTTTTTTGCATACTTAACAAAAATAATATCTATATCATGTATCAATGTTTTATATAACACATTGGTTCATTATGTCCACACAAATACTTTTTCGAGTTTAGGCAAAATATAATACAAATATTATTTTATTTTTTATTTAGGCAGACTAATGACAGTGGTTACTTATATATATTACCTGCTGTAACTGGTGGATTATCACTGGTATAATACTGATCTCTAGTGGCAAAGAAGACTACCCTACTTACTGAATGATTTGAAACGAATAGGCAAGTCTCAACGAGCAACCGATTGTCTTAATGTCTCTTAGCATTGAGCAGACAACAATGCCTACTGTATACATCTAATTCGTTAACTGCTTTCAGAAAATTACCCCTGACTGGAAGAGGACTGAAACGTTTGTTTTATATATTAATTTATTAGGCCTACAGCTTCTCTTTTGCAGAAAAATGCAAATGAGCGTGTTTAAACACGTTTACACACTGGAATTAATGCATGCATTGATGAAAAACTAATCAAGCGCATACTTGTTCAAAGTTTATAAAGTTAAATTATTTAAATTAAATTATTGCATAGCTATTAATGCATTTTTAAACAACCTATTTGTTTTATTAACATGCTATATATATATATTTGTATGTATTTTATTAGCTGAAATTGGCCAACTCGTTGAGACGTTGCTTGGGATCTTGTGGATGGCGATGATTGCTAAAAAACAGAAGATCCTAACATCTGACGTGTAGTAGCAGCTTCATTGGTGACGTGTCTTTTACAGAGCTTTCTTTTCAGTGTGGAGCGGCTGGATGGTGCCACACAAACTGTGCTGATCCTTCGAAGTGGCACCATAAACATATTTGGAATCGGACAAACGACACCATGGGCAGTAAGTAATCTTCCTAATAGACATATACATCTATTAAACTGGATTGATATGGTAAAAATACGCTCTAACTGTTTGCATTGGCGTATGAATAGACATTTAGCTTACTAGCTATCAGTAAAGGTAGCCAGTCTGGCTATTTGAGTGTCAGGCCCTGGTTATTACTTGCTAATAACATTTGAGTAGCTACCCAGTTAACTTCCTCAAATGATATGCTGTGTACCTCACTGAACTCACTAACGTTATCGCGATGATTGTCATTGATATATCAAGGTGGCACGCTAGACAATGCAATACAAATAGGGGTTGCTGCTAGCTAGCTAGCACCAAACTAATCTGCCAAAGAAAGTGGGTGGCTACTCAATGGTAGCATAAACCATAGCTGAGATAGTTAGCTAGTTGCTTTGCATTAACCCATTCATCCAGTTTGTCAGAGGAAATGACCGAACATAAATGTTTGACACAGTCCAAATTTGAACGTTGTGTTGATTTTACTTGTACATCTATCAGTACAACAGTGAGTCTATCACAGTATGTTTGGGGCAAGCTAGCTAGCTAACTGCTCGCTAGCGCTGCAGAGACACAACTCGGTTGGAAACGTCAGCATAGTGAGCATACTAGCTAACTAGATGAAACACAATTGTACTTCAAATAAAAATAGAGTTTGTTTTTTATCCAATGTCATAATGGGCTAGTCGACATTCCTATATTGCTTTCGCTATCTACAAACTAGATTGAGTGACGTGGTACTAGATTACCCATTTGTTTCATGGAAAAATCTAAAACTAGGTTAGCACTAGACATTTCACTTCAGTTACATACTTTTGGCGAATGTTAACAACCTTTTTTTCTCTCTTTAGTTAAATTTTTGGAAGTCATAAAGCCCTTCTGTGCGGTCTTACCTGAGATCCAGAAACCAGAAAGAAAGGTAAAGTATGGGGGCAGTAATGTGTACAAGCTCTCCAAATGTAGCTAATTGTATCTGGAGTTTAATTATCTAACATCCCTTTTTTTCCATATAATTACAGATTCAATTTAGGGAAAAAGTACTATGGACTGCCATCACTCTCTTCATCTTCCTGGTGTGCTGCCAGGTTAGTATCTGCTGGGTTCAGCTCAACACTGGATGCTTTTACTTGCCATTACTGTACAAGTTATTCTTGTCTTGATGTCTGTTTGCGGGTAGCTAGTCATTGAGACACTAAAGGGCTGTTGTTCACTCGTGTTTCTCCTTCAGATTCCTCTCTTTGGCATCATGTCATCGGACTCAGCAGATCCTTTCTACTGGATGAGAGTAATCTTGGCTTCCAACAGAGGTGTGTACAGTGTGCTCTTTCTTAAAATGATTGTCCCTTTTGATCCAGAGCTAACTGTCTGTAATGTTGGGGTTTAGCGAGGGTGTAGCTCAGTGGTTAGAGCACTTGACTGCAGATTAAGAAGTTGCAGGTTCAAATGATTCCCTGCACTGTATGTTGCTTTGGATACAAGTTGGACAACAGCTTGGTAGAAGTCAGCATATCTAACTGTCTCTTTCTCTCCCTTCCTTTTTGTCTTGTAGGTACTCTGATGGAGCTGGGTATCTCACCCATCGTCACTTCAGGGCTCATCATGCAACTGCTTGCAGGAGCCAAGATCATTGAAGTTGGTGACACCCCAAAGGACAGAGCTCTGTTCAATGGAGCTCAGAAATGTAGGTCTTCTGTGCAACCCTTTCACTTTCAAATGCCTATAGACCTATATCTATCTCTGTTCTCTAAATGAATGCAACCTACATTGTGCCTTCCAGTGTTCGGAATGATCATCACCATTGGACAGGCCATTGTGTACGTGATGACTGGCATGTATGGAGACCCATCTGAAATGGGTGCTGGGATCTGCCTGCTCATCATCATTCAGGTTAGAACCCTTAGACAATGATCCATATGAGTGATCCAAACCTGAACATTAGCATTCACCATGTATCATTCAGAACTCTGTTAAGTTCCTTCTCTTGTCCTGTCCAGCTGTTCGTTGCCGGTCTGATTGTATTGCTGCTGGATGAGCTGCTGCAGAAGGGATATGGTCTGGGCTCTGGTATCTCCCTGTTCATCGCCACCAACATCTGTGAGACCATTGTCTGGAAGGCCTTCAGTCCCACTACTGTCAACACTGGCAGAGGTTTGTACAGGCTGCCGACTGATGGGATAAGGCACCCAAACAAACCTCAAATAGTGTAAAACAAAGATGTAGATAAAGTTTTCCTTTTAATAATCATCACCTTGTGTGTTTGATGTTTCAGGTACTGAGTTTGAAGGAGCCATCATTGCTCTCTTCCATCTGCTGGCCACCAGGACAGACAAGGTGCGTGCCCTGAGGGAGGCCTTCTACAGACAGAACCTTCCCAACCTCATGAACCTCCTCGCCACCGTCTTCGTGTTTGCCGTGGTCATATACTTCCAGGTCAGTTGACAACTCAGTTGGAGGATGTATCTTGCTTTTCAAACCACTGGGTAAAGAATGAGGACTTGTGAACGAAATAAGGCAACCATTCTGTCCTCTTCTTCTAGGGCTTCAGAGTGGATCTGCCCATTAAGTCAGCCCGCTACCGTGGACAGTACAACACCTACCCCATCAAGCTGTTCTACACCTCCAATATTCCCATCATCCTCCAGTCTGCCCTCGTGTCCAATCTGTACGTCATCTCTCAGATGCTGTCGACTCGGTTTAGTGGCAACTTCATTGTTAACCTGCTGGGTACCTGGTCTGTAAGTATCTATTTTGAGTGGCTGAATATTACTGCAAATGTAATGTTTACCTTTTACTCAGCACTATTACCAACTGGTTTAGATGTAAGGTATAACGCTTAACGTCATGACTAAATGTAAATGACTAACTGACTTGTGTGTGTGCTCTGGTGTTCAGGACAGTACTAGTGGAGGACCAGCCCGTGCCTACCCGGTGGCTGGTCTCTGCTACTACCTCTCTCCCCCGGAGTCGTTTGGCTCGGTCCTGGATGACCCGATCCATGCCTGCATCTACATCGTCTTCATGCTGGGATCCTGCGCCTTCTTCTCCAAGACCTGGATCGAGGTGTCAGGGTCCTCCGCCAAAGATGTAAGCACATCACAAGTTCTGATTATGCTTCGGTTAATACGCCTTTTCTTATGGGATGATCCGAGTTCTTAACCGTGCTGTTTGGGTGTGACAGGTGGCCAAGCAGCTGAAGGAACAGCAGATGGTGATGAGGGGACACAGGGAGACCTCTATGGTTCATGAGCTCAACAGGTAAGGATGAGTACATCATCACACTCTTACTTATATTACAGTTGACATGTTGTGTTGGATATAGCTCAGTGGTAGAGCTTTTGACTACAGAGCAAAAGATTACTGCTTCGATAAATATATAATAATGATTATTTAATAGATCTTCCCCCTCTTAAATAGCCTGTCACATTAAAACTTTTTAATTGTAGGTACATCCCTACTGCTGCTGCATTTGGAGGTTTATGCATAGGAGGGCTGTCTGTCATGGCTGACTTCCTGGGTGCCATTGGCTCTGGTACTGGAATCCTATTGGCTGTTACCATCATCTACCAGTACTTTGAGATCTTCGTCAAGGAGCAGAGTGAAATGGGCAGCATGGGAGCTTTACTGTTCTAAAAGCACCTCCTTTAACACATACAACAGACACATGCCTCCATTCTTCAAATTATTTTATTTAGCATTTTGTTAAATGCGCACAATCAATACATTCTTGTCCTGGGAAGTGTGCGTGTTCTCAGCCACTAATGTGTTCCCAGTAGCCCTCAAGGTTTCAATACAGGCTGGGTTTTATTTGGGAGTGGAAATGAGCAGCTTGTCCCAGTGTTCAGCATGGAATTGAGCTTCTTCTGCCTCTTTTTATAACCCTCCTCTCTTCATCAGACCATCCAGGCTAAGTCTTTTCTGACTGTCCTATCTTCTGAAGCAAAGGTCTGAGATTGTCGTTGACCGCTGACATTTAACCATCTTGTCACCATCTGATGGAGTTAGTGTTTAACTCGTTTTTGGAGAGTGAAAAAAAGCCATGTTCATTTCAGGTCATTGAAAGCTGCACATGAGGTTTTTAGAGTATGTTATTAGAATGCATTACATGAAATATACTTGTACATGTATTTCTGAAATGGCTCAAGGAATCTCCCAAAAAGCTTAGTTGGTTTTCATTTATATTGATGTTTTAAATCATGAAATACTCGTTTTCACGCCGGTCTTATCAAGGGCACAATGTCCTGTGTCTGGGTCCTAAAAGGGAAGTGTGTGTCTGTGAAGTCCACTTTTTTAGTCCCTGACTGAATCGCTGCAAAAACTGCCTGATGTGGTTGGATGAGGGTGGGTTTGGTAGGGAAAGAATGGGGGCTCGTTTTTGGTTCTTACTTTCTGTATTGGACATAATTGTATTATTAAAATGATTTTTTCCAACAGTCTTTGAAGTTGTGTTATCAATTCAAATGGTCGGTTCTAAATCAACATGGCTTTCTCAATAGGCTGTTATAGAAAGCTGATTTCTGTTGAACAGCCGCTGGCTCTTATCTGACGTCATCACTGCGCGACTGAAGGTAGCATTAGGTCAGGGGTAACCGGGCAGCTCGAACTGTTGGAAACCGACAATTCATTAATGAATGTCCTGCCACATTGATGGTTAATTATATTATTTTGAAGAATCGTGTCATTGTGAATATATAACGTGGGCCGACAGATACCAACCTTCGCAAACATGTCTTACTGCAAGGAAGAGGGTAAGTGTTGCGGTGCTGGCTTGTCATTCATTCCATGCGTTTCCCCAATGTCATGTCATGCCTGCGAGATCTAGCTAGCTCAAGTTAGCTGGCAAGTTAGCATCATGGCATGATTTCAATTTCTCGCAGTGTCACATTACCCTGTCGCTTGAGCTTGCAACCTTGCTATCTAGCCATGATCTACGATTGCCTTAACCGTAACCGTTTTGCTATTTTAACTTCTTTGCAATCGGGTTTAGCAAGTCAAATAGCCAAGCTAAATTTGAGTCTAGACTCGTGAGTCGTTGTCTTCATTGACAGCAGTCACGGATTGAGCTACATTTGGGCAATTTATGTATTATCCTCTGTCTCATGGTTCTGTCAAAGGTGCTAGTATTATGTTTACCTAAGGGAAGCCATTCTTAGATGCATGTGTTCTCCCCTCCAGGAAAAGATCGTATCATCTTTGTAACTAAAGAAGACCATGAGATGCCAAGCAATGCTGAGCTCATTGCTGATGACCCTAATGACCCCTATGAAGACCATGGTTAGTAGATGCTTTTATTTTGTTCAGTATCTCATAGCATCACGACTAGTTCATTGAGTGTGTGTGGTGTGTTTTTCTATTTCTATAGGTTTGATCCTGCCCAATGGGGATGTAAACTGGAACTGCCCGTGCCTGGGGGGCATGGCCAGTGGGCCCTGTGGTCAGCAGTTCAAGGAGGCCTTCTCCTGTTTCCACTACAGCAGTGAAGAAGTTAAGGGTTCTGAGTGTATCGACAATTTCCGGAACATGCAGGAGTGCATGCAGAAATACCCTGAGCTTTATCCCCAGGAGGATGAGAACCCCCCTCAGGGAGGGGTTGATGCCACTGCACCAACTGAGGACACTGGCCTTCCCTCAGCCCCCTCCACTGACTCTGCCCCAGCCCCATCTGAATCAAGCCCATCTGAATCAAGCCCATCTGAATCAAGCCCATCTGAATCAAGCCCATCTGAATCAAGCCCATCTGACAATATGCCATCCACAGACAGCCAAGCTACCAGCTAAAACAATGCATCACCATCTGCAAGCTCTCTGTCTCTCTGTAAAAAAATCACTGCCCTACGGAAGGTTCTCTCTGTGTGAGGTTGGATACTCAACTTGCCCTCTAGGTTCAAATCTTGTCACAAGGGCAGAGAACAGGAGACACACCCCAGCCTCAAGGAAGATCTTGTTAATGTAGGGACAGTCATGAAGTCATGAAGACAAGGGGGATGATCAAATGAAAAATACTTAATATATTTTTTCTTAAGCTATTGTATGCTAAGTTTGGAGAGCACTCAAAGTCCCAACAGTGATGATTTAAGATGAGATCGTCCTGCTACAAATCAGATTAGTTGATTCTGTGCCATTGATCATTAAAGCTACGCTGGTGATGTGTAACCTACTGTAGGTGTAACTGCTCAAACTGTATTAGTGTCACTTAACTTAAGCTTGCAGTGTCAATACCCCAACATTAACACTTAGATGTTTCATTCAAGCTTAATCATAATAATTACCTATCAGCATACCAAAGATTGTAATGGCAAACTATCCCTTTTCATCTCACTTGCAAAAATACATGACAGTCTGTGTGTATGTACCTTGTATCTACTCTTTTAGTTTGTTCTTGTCTCAGGTTTTAACACATCTTGTTGTTCAAGTGGCTTTTGGATTATCATTTTCTATAATTAAAAAGACATATCCAAATTATATGATTCTACATATCTATGCAATATTTCTACAAATTAAACAATAAATTGAACTGGATTTTGAGTTGATCAAAAGGACACCACACAATATACAGAAAAATGTCACTTATTTTGTCCCTTCATTTTCTGGTACTCTTCTGAAAAATGTCTGGTGAGCCTCTGTGGAGGCATTAGAGCTATGTGTCTTTTGTACAATCCTTGGTGTACTTATGGCCTGAATCTTGTTTCACTGTCTATTCAAACATGTTTTAAGCCTTTTTCCCTGTCTAGATTAAACAGAATGCTGAACTATGTCATTTGATTTCTATTACTTATGTGGTTAGTGTGTCTAGATAGTGATTGGTTCCAGAGAGGGTAATAAAACCATATTCCCCTTTAATATGTTACATTTTATTTAAAGTGTTTAAGTAGAAAATTACATAAAGGTTTTTTAGCAAAATTCTTTATATATATTCAGAAGTGCTGTGCATCTAGAACATTATCAAAATGTATTGAGGCAAATCCAAGTTGGCATATGACTCCTGTAGTTAATATGTTTAGTTGTAGGCTATATAATTATATTGTTTTAAACTAAATGTTAGAAATAGTTATCAAGCCTGCATTCCAGGTTCATTGTGTTGTAGATCACACTTAAGTGACCACGTTTAACTACTCTAGCATTCATTGGATTCCAGAAAAAAATCATTTCTGCCGATGTCTGAGAGATGACTTGTGGAACCACCTTTCACATTCACTTCATTCCGGAGTTTAACTCTGTCATCACATCACATTTACAGAATGGCAGAATGTTTACATTGGGAAAAGTGGTAACCAGTGACCTTCACTGAAATGCAGTCCATTAGCGGAGTAATCAGTTTGACTCCAGTCCGTTTGTGTTCTGAGTGCCCCTCTGTTTCCAGGGTGTGCACAGCTCACTGGTCATGGGCAGCTGTGTCTGAGGCCCTCTGTTTCCAGGGTGTGCACAGCTCCCTGGTCATGGGCAGCTGTGTCTGAGGCCCTCTGTTTCCAGGGTGTGCACAGCTCCCTGGTCATGGACAGCTGTGTCTGAGGCCCTCTGCTATGTGAACCCCCAGCTGAGGGGACCAGGGCACCACCACACTCTGCATGGTGACCAGCAGTCGCCCCGTCCCAGCCTCTTCAGGGCCTGCCAGCAGGTACTCCACACCTGGGGGAAAGAGAGATGGATGGGGTTGGCCTGGGCTAGTTTAGAATGATTGTGTTATGTTCTTGAATCATTGTTATTCAAGATGTATCATCATTGGGTAATGGTTACATATTACAAGTTACAGATGACATCTAGCATGAAAAATACAATTTGCACTATTGGATGTTTACTGAAATGTGTTTCTGCTTTAATATTGGACTACCTGGGTTTAGGATGGGGCAGGTGCACCCCCGGCTGGTCCAA
This sequence comes from Mallotus villosus, assembly GCA_903064625.1. Classification (NCBI taxonomy): domain Eukaryota; kingdom Metazoa; phylum Chordata; class Actinopteri; order Osmeriformes; family Salangidae; genus Mallotus; species Mallotus villosus. The sequence goes on along the minus strand of CAEFZP010001313.1, from coordinate 149,318 downwards.
GACAAGGGATAGAGACTAAGAGTGCCCTGGGACAGAGTCACCTGTCCTAATCGCAGAACCTTGCGAACTTTGACCTGAACCTCAGCATGGCTCCCCTTGTCATGAGCAGATAACACACTGGCCTTGATCACTGAAACCAACCACGTATAAGTATTTGTACAACTCAAACAGTGCCTTTGACCTTACATTTATTTTATTTGAACTGTCTTACCATAGGCATGTTTGGTCTTACAAAGGTCAGATAGACTCAGTTTTTTCTCTTTACAGCTACATTTCCCTGTAAACAGTCAAATGCATTGTTCTTATTCTAAAAAGCTTGATCAGAGATAAACATACAGCAAATGTACATTAGCCATATTATATTGATCCGGTTTGTTTACACACTGCTTGCTTACCTGTGTAATGCAGCGCAGAGACGGCAAGCTCCTTTGGCCACAAAGCCTTACCCTCATTAGTCGTCAACATGTCCACATCAGGAATCTTTCCACCAATGGGCACGTTGAAAACCTGGTTATTCCTGAAGCTGTTGAAGTGAAAATGGGGGTATGGGGTCAATGTGCAGTCAACTGTGTACTGTAGGACATGATTATACAGTGAGTATGCAATCACTGATGCTTTGGACAGTAAGAGGCCTGGGCCTAACCTGTCAAGGCAGTGACCTGTGAATGGATCACAGCTCAGAGGACAAGTGCATGGTTTGCAGCCCTCCTCCCCATATTCCCAGTAACCAGGGAGGCAGTGGCTGCAGCTTGTGCCCCCAACACCAGGCTTACAGGGGCACTGCCCACTCCTAGAGTGGCACCATGGGCCCTTCCGGCCAGAGTGAACTGACAATGACCCCACTGAGTCACACCTGCAACCTGGAAAAATGGACACAAACAATTTATGTATAATCCCTTTATGTTATAACAACATAAATCTGATTTATCATTATCATCTCCTCCTTATTATACACTTTCCCATAATGCTAATGCAGTTCTTTACCAGAAGGGGGTGAAACATTTTTAATTGACAACTGAACAGGAAACAGACGTATATCAAACCAGCTACCCCAATCCCGTGTCCAAACTTACGTGTGCAGGCATAGGGGGAGTTGAGGGGCATGGTCGGATGACGGTGGTAACCATGGCGACAGCGCTGGCACTTGCGCCCAGCTGAATTGTGTCGGCAGGTATCACAGACCCCCCCCGCTCCTACCCCCTGAGGAGAGCCATGCCCTCTTGGAGAAGTGACAGCTGTCTGCGTGGCTGTGACACTCACATTCTGGCCAGCAGGAAGAGAAGAAGTCAGTGAGAAGGTGAGAAAAAGAGGGGGTAAGAGAGGATTGATGTTTGAAACATTCAAGTGTTCAAATGTTTTCCTTCTTCTTTGCCAGTTGTGACTTGCGTTATTAGGCCATCCAATTAGCAAAAGGATAGTTTGGATATGAGTAGAATGAGGGAAGAGAAAGTGTCTAATTGACAGGTAGTTGAAATGCAGTAGTTCAGAGGACTGAGGCAATGAGTAATAACCAGGTTTTTATTGTTCAGTTGTATTAGAGCTGTGTTATATTGACTGTAGTTCGACCCGCACAGAGTACTTACTCTGGCAGGGGTGTGGCTCCCCACTGCTACCATTGGCTGTCCTCCAGGCACGGTCATTGTACAGAGGGGCACACCTTTCACAGTGCTCCCCTGCTGTGTGGTGAGTACACACACACCTGCCTGGAACCTGCAATACAGGTGTATTTCACAGTACACACATGCACCAACTACTACCAGGCATCTGCAACAAGCGATGGGTCTTTAAGAACACCGTCCAGTCAGAGCAGTCTTTGAGCACAAACAGACACTTGCAAAGCCATACACCATGAAGAACAGTTTGACAGCAACATGCTATACAATCAGACAGATCAGCACCACATAGCATGGATATCGACTTTGAGCAACATAAACGGTTGTGCCGAGATGGAGAACAGTGAAAACAATATAAAATGTTATACAGAAATGAATCACTCACCGTGTTTCCGTCCTCTGGTGTCTCCTGGCTGCTGTTGTGTCGCACACATTGCTCTGCATGGCCATGACACAAGCATGTCCCTCTAGCCAGTAGGGTGTAGATGGAAAAGGATGGTGTGGCTGAAGACTCTGATATGGACTGGGAGGGTAAAGTGCTCCCAACCGTGAGAGGGTTGGGGGGTGCCACAGAGTAGCTCAAGGAAGAAGATGAGGATGAAGAAGACTGGCAGGCCTGGGCCTTGATGAGACGTATGCGGAGGCTGGTCAGAGTCAGCTGGACGAGGGCCTCGGGACTGTAGGGGTCAAGTACTTCACCGTCACCCGGGCCAAGCGCCCGATATATCACCTGGGAGAGACATGCTGTACAGTCACAATATGCCGACTGGCTCATTGACACATTGTAGAACCTACATTAATCAGCATGTCCATCAGACACAATGGCCTCTTACCTCCCCTCTGCTGCATGTGGTGGCACTGGAGTAGCGGGAAGTACACAGAGACCCTGCCTGACTGCTGTCGTCAGGAAGTCCAAACTCCTGAATGCAGTTCTTAGCAAACAGTTTCAGCGTCTCCCAGGTCTGGCCGTAATCCTGGGATCGCTCTATGGCCATGGCGGCAGGTCGGGGGGAATGAAACAGCAGGACCACATGGGTCAGGAAGAATTTGGTCTCTAGGTCTAGATGAATCTCATCCTGTTGCCCGGCACTAGCCCTGGACTTCCACCAGGTGTCTGGGTGCAGGAAGGGATCGTCCGCCATGTGGGCAGGTGGGTGGAGTTGCTCAGAGCAGACGTGGTGAGGAGAGGGGCATGGGGTGTCCTGGGAGCTATTTCCACAGCAGCCTGAAAGAGTGCGGAGGGTCCGACCACTGGCTAGGTTTCCCAGAGGAGGACTGCAAGCATGGTCCACACACCTGGAGGCTAAGGAGGGCAGATGGAGATAGGTGCTCAGTGAAAAAATACAGATCTGAAATATGTTGTGACAACTAAAATAACTAAGATGAACGGTAAGAGATGTTAAATATTGATTTGATGATGTTATGGTGGTGTCCAGACATGTGATAGGCTCACCTGTTCCGCTGTGCATAACAATGAGGAACAGCGCATAGTTAATTGCAAGCATCTCTATTCTGAGGTGACTTCCCAGAAAAGGTATTCTACATAACAAAGTATTCTATCTGATATCAATTTGGCTTTACATTTGTTTAGTTAAAGGACGAGCACTTATCACTGTCTTGGAATTCGTATCCAGTGGTCTAGTCTGATCGATGTCGAGTCCTTTTTAATGTCGAAGAGGAAGCGTCTTGAATGTGGTCGGTGGTCCATAATGCGTAGCCGGATTGATTAAATGCCATTCGATAATCCAAGTGCAAATATTTAGGACAATAGCACGTTAAAAAGGGAAGATGTTTCCATTTAAAAAGGTTTTATATGTAACTATTATTTAGCTCCTTTAGTAAATCCTGTTACTTCCGCTCAAGTGTTCATGATGATCATTTTTTAATGGAGAGGCTAAGTACACAAGCGCGTGGAACATCCCCAACTGAAATTACGCACAAATAAGCGAGCGCTCTGTATTTATGCAGAGCCCTCTGTGGACAGCTGGTGTATTGCCTTTATTTATTTATTATTTATTTATTACCGAATTTAACTTCAAAAGTATGTCTCGTTAAATCTGTCGGCACACTAATTATTTCCACTCAGACTCCAAAACAACGACAAGTGTGAGTATTCTTTGATAACCTACCTTCTACCGTTTAAACCACTGAGATAGTTTTGCAAATTTGAGTTTGAGTTTTCCAAGTCATGTAATCAACAATACAGCTATACATTAATAAATACAATACAGCTATACACTAATAAATACATAATGTTAGTGCAAATATTCACCTTGCATGTAAATAATTGTCTTGCATAGAACATATACTGTACATAAAATGAACAATACATGTTATGCATTCCTGTTCCTTTGAAGATGCTAGTTTATGGAACACAATATCTTTTCAGATTTACAGTCCAATGAAGATAAAGGGCTCATAAATTTGAATATACACATAAAATTGGACTTTGTTCCTATAAATCCCTTTTGTGTCTGGAAGCTCACTGAGGCCTCCCCGTCATTTTCAAGGGTCATCTTAGTTTATCCCTTTGGTCCCTTTAACTGCAGTATGTGTCATGAATCATTTTATGGGGAACTGTGTTACTCTTGTTTGTGAGGGATTTGCTATTATAGTTGCATTGGACACAAAAAAATGTAAGACAGGTAAATGTGTCACTGTAAGGTTTTTGATAGTGATGCTTACTGTTGACAATAAATTCAGAGAGTGTGGGATAGAAATACTGTGTGTGTGTGTGTGTGCACATGCTTGTGTGTATGCATGTGGTGTTCTTATATTTTAGTCTGTGGTAGCTCTGATACATATATTTGTGTATTTTGAAAATAAATGTTTGTGAAGCCAATAGACAATTTCAGAATTTAGGTTTCATTTTACGTAATTTGCATCTCACTTGAAAGCACCCACAGGATTTAACAAGACTGTGAAAACCTTCATAAAGCAGGACATTTGAAAAACGAGTTGCTGCTGAAACTGCAAATGTTAATTGACTTTCCAGTAATTGTGGGTGATGGTGCCAACCCACAACCAATAAAAAACATTGTTGTGAACATCCCACATGATAACACAAACCCACAACATCATGGTCCACAGTGGATACTCTCGCCGTAGTGAGAGAGAAAGTGGTAGGAGTATGCATTTCCTTATTATTTTCATAGATAATTGGGCATTTTCATGAGGGAAAGTCACGGAGATCTTCCCTGTGACTCTGGTTCTAATTGCTACTCTCTCTCATTTCCAGGAATGATCAGAGGCCTGGGTCAGGGAGCGAGGTCAGGCTGTCAGGGATCCCCCTGCCCCTATAATCCTCAGTGTTAGTTCATGCAGGTCATTCATGCAGGTCATTCATGCATGTGTCTAGAAAACAGTGTCACTCTTCACCTCACCCTTGTCAACTCAAATAAAAGTCTTTCTGCCTCTGGTGCTGTATCTTTGTTCTATCTGTGTGACCGCCTGACATTCCTTTATACGCATGATTGTGAACGTTGTATTATTTCACATCTGGGGTTGGTCACCCTGTAGAAGTAATATGATTTTGGGATCATTTAATTGTAAAAATAATTCATAAATACTTTACATCATTTGTCAGATAAAGTGCAGTTGTTATCATTATAGCCCTCTGAAAATACCATGGCATGACAGAGCTGTGGGCAGTTGGATGGATATGTAAGAAAGCCATCGCAATAGACCATGCCTACAGTGTCAAATATTTCAACAAGATGGGTCATGACAACCGAGATTCCCTAAAAAGGACCTTGCAGAGTACAACTGGGCAGGGTTTAAATGGAAAAGGTTAGAATTAGGATCCAAAACATTAGCTCTGTCATGATTTGTACCTCCTTAACACTTCTCTTTGACAATCCATGACCATGAACATGTTGGTGTACACATGCATCAACATTATTTTGAGTGTTGTGTACACTGGGATCTGTTTTTGTCTTAAAAGGGTTTAGAATGCAGCCAGCTCTTTGATCTAAAATAATAAATGACACAGATTATGCTGTCAGGCAAGGGACTGATAAAAGCCAGATGAGGCACCCTCTGTGGAACGATTGGGTAGAGAGGCAAAGTAATAATGCACTGTGTGTGTGTGTGTGTTCCAGGGGTGCAGTAACACTAACACATGTTTTGATTTATAATCTTTTTTTTTCTAATTGAAACTGTCTGAATATTTCAGAAAATGGTTTTGATTGAATAGGTTTTGGTTGAGTGGCAGTGATGTGTTTTATGAATGCAGCTGAAACTCATGTCTGATCTGGACGCCCACCCACATACAACGTGCAAAGAAACCTTTTACACAGAATCTATTTACAGTTTTCCCACTCTGATTTATATGGTATTGTGTTATTATTTGTGCTCATTCTTTCCACCAATTCCACTGGACAAAGAGGATTGGAAATGTCTGCTCTAGGAATGTCATGTAAATCACAAGAGTTGTACAAAAGTTGAACAAGGTCAACCAGACGACAGACAAGGTTAGAAGTCAAGACACAGAGACTGGAGAATAACAATAAATCTATACTGCCTTACTATAGAGTTCACCACCATGCACATTGCACACACACCTGCAAGTCTTCTCTCTCCTTGTCACACACACCTACACACACTCACACACACCAGTGCACTCAATCACATTGAATCAGTAAAGAGTTTCCTTTCCCCTGAATACTTGTGTGACCGATGGTTTTTGTTCTTTGAGCTTTAATGTGACTTAAGTTCCCCCTAAAAGTCACAGTGAGAAATGAGGCAAATGAGGGGAAGAAAGCATAGGCAGCTGTTTTGGGTCCCTGGTCGTGAGTATGGAGATTTACTCAGTCTAGCCCTATTCCCTACTTAAGGACTGTCGCCATGCACCCATTAAACGCTTTACAAGCATGCCAAGGATCCACCTGTGATGCACCCCAACAATTTGCGGCCACTTCAATGGCGGACAAGGCATAGGGTCATACTAAATCTGTATTCAACATCATGCCAAAACCTAACACCCCAGGTCACCCTTTTATTTCACTTTCTCTGGCATGTGCTCCGAAAATGCACATCCACAAACATTGCGATGTTAGTGTGACATTTTTTGCCCTAACTGGGTGTCCATTTCATCCATTAACTGGCATGTGTGACACTCCAGCAGTGCAGAGGTGTTTTCGGAACCCTCATAAAAGAGTAAAGCACTTGACAATTGGCCATAAATGCTTATGTGAGGTGAGCAGATGTGGTGTGATTACCTTTTTACCTTCTAAATGAAACCTTTATATACATAATGTGATATATTAACTCCCTTTTCCCCAACTTTATCATGAAGCATCGAGACACACACAATACCTTTACATCCTGCTGGGCACACAGTTGTGGATGGAACGTATGTTGTTGATGAAGAAGGTTGGTTTGGCCTACCTAGCTATGAGAGGAGTTTGGTGGTGGTGGTCGGGGTGGGAGTGGGAGTGGGTGGGAGTTGGACAGTGTTTGATCACACCAACATCTGGCCCTCAGGAGGAGCTAAAGTTAGTAGCACATGCTTCTCTCATTACTGTAAAAATTGAGTCACATTTGCAGGCGTGACCCCCACAACTCCCCAGACCCCGTAAAAACAGGAGGTGGGGTTGGGGGCTGAAGTAGGGAGGTTAGGGTGGTAGCCAAGGAGCCTGGGTGAGAGAGGCAAAGAGGGATGAGAGAAGTGTGTGTGTGTGGGGGGGGTATTGTGGTCGTTTTGTAGTTGATGGTGTTCCAGCTGGTTAATATGAGGATACAGCTGCCACTGGACAAGAAGGACCATAGAAAAAGAGGTGCAGGGTGGATCAAAGCAATGACAAACTTGTTCGATTCGAATCAGCTCCACCACAGAGAACTTCCAAACAAAGATATGTTGATAAACCTACGCTCAGTGGTATATTCTAGCTTCAGCCACGACCATGATCGCTCGCCAAGCCCTGGCTCACGTCCACGTTCGCAGGACCGACACCTCATCAGAGACACTGGGGCTTATCAGATTTTCTTTGGTTCATTCTAACCAGATCCTTTGCCTGATCTCATCGCCTTATTACGCAGCTGCAACCAATTAATGAAGCTGTGTAGACCAAGAAGGGCTGTGAACATCAAACGGCCTGGCGCTCTAATATGATAATGTCATTCTTAGATGTTGGTTAATCGTTGGTGCGGTCATCCAATAGGATGGTGGGACTGAGTTCCCCTGGTGAGTGAGCTCATCCTTTCTAACCACTAATGGTTAACATGGTTAGCCAACCAGAGCCAAGTCGGAAGAGCCTTGGAATAAACTGTCATTTAATTTAAACTGTAGCTGACAAAAACAAGGATGAAGAAGAGCACAAAAGACAACACATTTCCTTTTCATTTCTTTTTTAATTTGGCTTCTGTCATGCTTGAGAAGAACGCTTGAGAAGAATGTCACTGTCCGACTCATCACATGTTCTCTGTCTCCAGTTCACTCTGCAGTGTGTCATTCAATCCAGTGTAACACGTGAGAGTTCAAACATGGAAAACAAATTGTTTATGCTTGGTGAATCTTAGGCAGGTCTACGAGCTTCATACTTTGGGGGGTCGGGCCAGGAGGCATGTTTTTCTAACCCTTTTCTGTCATCTGCCATGGGAAATGAGTGGTAGGCTATGGAGGCCTTGTGACCCAGGGGTGTGGGGATAGCACGGGTCAGTGGGGCTTCTCCCCTGCCAAACACATTCAGGCTGGCCTTGGTGGGACAGGAAGGTTCACTAATTTGAGTACAGGACTGTCCATTCCAGTGTATTATCTCATCATCATCACCATTATCATTACCCTCATGATCATTTGCAAAAGTATTGTAATTGGCTTTAAATCAATTAATGACATCCCTTGGATATGGTTCAGCAAGCAGGAGTTTTCATATTCTGTATTTGTTGCAGTTTTTTTTAGTTGTGACCAATTATAGCTTTAAGTAGGCTATATTTAGCAAAAATGAAAATGGGCATATTTGCGCCCCAGAAACCGATTTTTCTTCTCGCGTAAATCACGTATGTCTGTAGTGCATTAGGTCACGTGCTTTGGCACTCCACGCTCAGCTGTTTGACAGGATAAAGTCCCTGACAACCGTTGCCGCGTCCTCCACTTTTGCTCTGTTAACTAGTCTACATAGAAACCGAGATTTCACCTGAGAAAGAAACGGCGTTAGGTTCATGGAAAGTCAACCCCACGCAACAAGTTTGATGTTTGAAAACGAATAGCACCTTCTAAAGGTATTTCAGAATGTAGAGCATGTATAGCAGGTCTGTACTGTAGCAACAAGTTCGCGCGAACTTCATACTGTAACTTTGCCAGATGGGAACCAACGTGATTACAGTATACAGCCTAGCGTTACTGCAGTACATTACAGTACTGTAATGACAAAAGTTAAGCTAACGTTAATTTTGCTTTAGCTTGTACTATCTGTAATGTAATGTTATTTGGTCAATTTACGACTTCTCTTCTGTCATGCCAAGCTATGTCAGTAACGCAATTTAAGGCTTGAAGATACTGGATTTGATTCAGGAAGTGCTAAAACCTAAAGGTCTCATACATCCTCAGATTGCACCAACATTGTAATTCTTCCTTTGTGACAGGTGACAGGTGACCTGTGAGAATATGGAGGCAAAGCAAGGACTCTACGACCATCCTCATGGATTTGGTACATTATTAGTTCCACATCATCCACCCATCAAACCTGCAGAGCCCAAGTTACCACCCATACAAGGTCACACAAAACTACCTCCAATAAGAAAGTACCCTTTGATTGTGCAGAAAGGGTACTACTCTGAACTCATCACAACTGCAGCCAAACCAAGACTTCAGGTAGCTACTGTCTGTCATTTGTGACATACAGGCAGGCTACGGTTAGCAATATACATTGTGTTGTAATGCCACAGTATTAATACATGTTTTGTCTTACTTACATAAGCCTTGCACAGATGGACCAGTGACCCAACAGAGTTTACTCTGCCAAGCTGGGTATGAGTGCAACACTCCAAAAGGTGGGGCTCATGCACAACATATGGAGCTTTGAATTTATGAGGAGACATACAGTATGAGTGTTACGTTCAAATACTTCTACAGACTGTTAACCACTGGACATTTATAATGGCAAATACATATTTTTATCAATGTAATATATCCTGTGTGAACTCTGCTCACAGTCACCACCTTCTGGACACCCCATGAACTGCACAGCCTGGTTGAGAAGGACAGCCATGGACCCAGCACCCAGCTCCTGCAGCAGACTGACTTTGCCCCAGGAGGTCACACAGCCAAGGTCCAGCTGCCCTACAACAGCCTGCCAGGAGAGATCCCTCGCAAGATAGAGATTGAAAGGTGTGTGCAGGCCAAAGCTCAGATCAAACAGAGACGTGATCGTCCCTTTGTATTCAAGTAACGTAATGTAGAACTTTTGTTTTAATTAAAGTTGTACTTTTTTTAATGCTGTTAATGTTTATCACTTCCCTTTGTATCAGACGCAGACGGCAGTACCTACAGCTGGACATCACGCAGCTCCTGGCAGAGGAAGGCATCGACTCAAATCTCCTGATGCCTCGCCACCAGGGAACAGAGGAATGTGTGAGCGCCCCAGACAGTCCTCTCCCACCAGTGGCAAACTACCTGCCTCTAGAGGTGAGACCCATATCACAGGCTATGTCTGCTAAATTCTCCTTAGTTCAAATAATAGTGCATATGTTTTAGAATTTTGGTTTGACCATACCAGCTATCCATGGCAGGAGAGAAGCTATTTCTAAATAATCGTGGACTGTTGTTTTTTTCTCTAGATTTTTGACAATGAAGAGTATGACTGTCGGACCCCTCAAGACTGGCTTGCCCTGGGCTGTGATCCTGGATCAACTGAACGCAAACCTATACCTGCCAAAGCCCTGCTGCCCACAATTGACAAAATACCTCCAGGTACAGTCATTTTACAGAGCATGACTCTCAAAAACAGTAAGTATATACAATGCATTTACAGTACATGCTTTTTTGTTTATTCCTTTGATTCTGAAGAGGACCCAAAAAGCCCCACGATGGAGTACAGCTGGCAGTTTGTTGGAGTCCTAAACTACTGCCAAGAGAAAGGCCTTTACCTGGTCCAGAAGGCTGATAGCAGCGGGCATATCAAAGATGCAGAAGGAAATCCTGTCCTTAATGGGGCCCAGAAAATCCAAGGCAAATACTGTGCTCGAAATTGTTAGATCCAAGTACAAATACTATACCTATGTCTATTCTTCCCACTGTATTACTGTACTGATTTTTTACCATCATGATGCCCTGTTCCTGTGGTCTGTACTGTAGGTGTGTACCACCTGACCGCCACTCAGTACTGGGTTCCCAGGATCCGGCTGCTGTTCAGTGCTGAGGACCCCCGTGTGTTCTGCCAGCGGGTGCAGTTTGCCCATCGCTGGAGGGACAACACAGAGGCCCTGCTGCTCTACCACCTGTCTGTGGACTGCATGCCCTGTGTGGAGCGGCACCCCGTCTCTGAACTCACAAAGCCTCGACCGCATCCAGAAATACGCCCTCTCCACACCTGGCCTGAGACTCAAAATGTGAGAAGTGTGGCTCTACTTTTCTTTCAGTCGCATTTGATTGCATGTCTTTGTCAGATTCCCCCATTTTTCTTTCTCGTGTTTCATATGTCGTATACGTATGCAGTCTGAAGGCGTGTATAGGTCGTCTGGGGGAGGAGATACAGCTGGATTTCGAGCGCGCCATGAACAGAATCAGCTTTGACAGAGTGGTGCTGTCCAACCCTGAGGAGTTCTCCCACATCACTCTGCCTCAGGAAGATCCTGAGTGTGTGCCCCAGGAGGGTGAGATCACTGGTGTTTACTGTAGAGAACTGGGACTGCAGGGAGATCAGTACAACTCAGTAGAACACAGTGTACTCCTCAAGTATTAGGGACTTTTGCTGGTGTGCTACTGTAACATATTGTCATATAACCTTCAGTATCGGAGATATATCGTGTGTATCATGTGGAACGTCTCCTTAACATGCACGTCCATAGGGTTAGTGTCTGTCCCTGACTACCCCTTTGAGAAGAACCGGGCTGCATTCGCCTTCCACTCCCTGCTGACCAAGCCAGAGGTGATCTCTGCCTTGTCCAAAGTGCGAGCCGAGTGTAACAGAGTGGCAGCCATGAGCCTCTTCCATGTCACCTTCACCAAGTCGCTGCGCCTGGAAGAATTTGAGGTCACCCAGTCTCAGACACACGCACAGGTCAGATGTCCAGACTTGCGACACTCCCGACACAGTAGAAACCACAAAGACTTAGACTTAAGTCCGTTGTTCCGACCGTATAGCATACATTGAGACCTCGTCGAACATCCCTGTGCTGTATACGTTTGAAACCCTTCAGGTACAGCTGTTCCTGAGAGACTCGTTGGTGACCACGCTGTGTAATGGCGTGCGCTACAGCCTGAGAGACGTGGGGCCGGGCTGGTACAGTCTGTCTGAGTCCCGCTGGGAGGTGTACAGGATGTCCAAGCTGTGCAGCCTCATGGGCCTGGTGCGCTACAACCTGCAGGACTCCCTGCGCTTCCTGGTCCAGGACTCCATGGTCAGCTTTGCCCAGCTGCTGCTGGACGCCTGCCACAGTGTCCTCTCCTGTCCTCAGGACCTGGTCTGGGGGTCTGACCTCATCAACAGCCCTTACAAGTCAGCTGCTTTTTTATAGCTGTCTTGTTATGCATTCGGATTGTTCGAATTGCATTATTCTACTTGTGCACTGTAACATTTTGTGAGGGGATGTGTGCTGATGATGTATCTGCTTTGTATTCAGGCCTAAGAAGAACCCTCTGTTCCTGGTAGATCTGGTTCTGGACCAGACTGGAGTCCATTACAGCACTCCTCTGGAGAACTTTGAAACATCTATCATGACTTTGTTTGATAAGGGAGTACTGTCCACACACAACGTACCTCAACTGGACAAGGCAAGATAAACAGCGTCACGATGAACTGATATAGACGTTTTACAGTAAAAATCTGTCACTTCAAATAGCTTTGCTCCAGACATGGTGAAGATGATGACGTTTCATGATGATGATGTGCAGGTAACTTAGCCTTTCTCTCTTCAGTTTGTGATGCAGAAGATGTTCATCAGTGGAACTCCCCTGCTGGAGTCTGTGGGTCTGTTGGAGCCAGTGGTCACAGAACTGAGGGAGCTGATCCGTCTAGCCCTGCGCCAGGCAGCCATACCTCTAAAGGCCTACGCCTGCAAGTATGAGAAGCACCTGGAACTGCACAACTCCAACATCGACACCTTCCTCACGTAAGACCTACCTCAGCCCCTCATAATAAACTCGTCCGACATTAATTTCCGTGCGAGCTGTCGACGTTCTCTGTGTTTCTCCCGCACAGAGCCCACAGTCAGGAGAGCCAGACTCCCCAGGAGGTGAAGAAGGAGGCGGTGCAGCACCTGAAGGAGCAGGAGACTCTGGACCACTCCCTCCCTGCCTCCATAGTCATCGGACCTTTCACTGTCAGTGTGAATAGTGTACGCCTGAATCTGTCCAAGAAACGCAAAGCTCTGGCCAACGCTGTGCTCGACCGGCTTGTCATCAAACTACACAAGCAAGTGGAAGAGGTGAGTCCATCTGTGTGTGTGTAGAAAACACATGGGGTTTGGGTGTGTTTGTTTTGTAAGCGAGATACAGGGTACATTAAGCCATTCTGTTCAAGGCATGTGAAGAGTGCAAGGCCATCAGCATGAAACTGTACGAGAAACCCAACAGCATTGAGGAGCTTTCCGAGCAGCGTGATTGGATGAAGCAGATCCCAGAGCAGCTGAAGTCCCATGAGGTTCAGACTGATATTCATACAATAAGAAAGAAAGCCGTACGCCCTCAGAGACCTTTGATTTGACGTCTGATTTGATCTCCCCCTCCGAATCTCCCCGTATAGGAGCTCCTATCTAAAGCCATGTCAGACTACGAGCTGATTGACGAGTTCTTCTACAGTCTGTCAAATGAAGACTTCAATGGAAAGTAAGACGAACCATCCATCGTCACACAAACATGTGCTTTTCAAATCTCTGTCGGATGTTGAGATAAGATTGTGGTCACATCCTCTAGCTTGGATACCTTAGGCTACACAGGGCGAAAGCAGGCATTAGATAGTCAGTGAGAGTGAAGATGTCCATCGTCGGTCTCTGTGCAGGTGGACAGCCATGGCGTGGTCACACAAGATCGTGACCCAGATCGAGACAGTATCAGAGCAGCACGTGGAGGATGAAGAACGCTTCCACAAGATCCAGCTGGCCGACCAGAACAACTTCCAGGAGCGCATTGACTCTCTGCAGGTCGGTGGGGGAGGGAGAGCATCCACAAAGCGGAGCCTTCTGGTTCGCTGAGGAAGTTGCTGATCACCTGTGTGCTTGTAGATGCTGGTGGCCGGCTTCGCCGCCTACACCGACGTGAGCAGAGCCCACGAGGTGGCCAATGAGGTGAGGCGTGTGGGGAAGCAGCTGAAGGAATCCCAGACCATGGCCCAGACCTACAACAACCGGGAACGCCTGTTTGGACTTCCCGTCACCAACGTGAGTAGGGCCATAATGCCCGCTATTATCCTCATGAAATCAAATGATAGCTTTGAATCCTCATGGTATTTTGGAACGTGTGTTGCAGTACGAGCGTTTGCAGAAGCTCGGCAGGGACTTCCAGCCCTTCAGAGACCTGTGGACCACCACGTCAGACTGGCTACGCTGGCACGAGAGCTGGCTCAACGACCCGCTGTCCACCATCGACCCCGAGCTGCTGGAGCGAAACGTCACAGACGCCTTCAAGACCATGCACAAGTGTGTCAAACAGTTTAAGGACATCCCTGGTAAGGCATCCTGACCAAGGAGGCACAAGAGGCAGTTTGACACTTTTTTTCTCTCCTACTCCCATGTATTTTTTCTTCCTCTCTCACATGCCGTACATCACCTCCCTCCCAGCCTGTCAGGAGGTGGCGTCGGAGATCCGGGAAAAGATCGACGAGTTCCGACCGTCCATCCCTCTGATCCAGGGCCTGAGGAACCCTGGGATGCGGGCTCGTCACTGGGAGCTGCTGTCGGACCGCATCCACATGAACGTGAAGCCCAAAGCCAACCTGACCTTCTCCCGCTGCCTGGAGCTGGGCCTGCAGGACCACGTCGGTGAGATAGCCCACGTGGCCGAAGTGGCGGGGAAGGAGTACGCCATCGAGCAGGTACTGGATCGTACTGGACAGCGATCCATCCAAAAACACATGGAGCTCGACAACAGTTCCGTAAAGTATATTCTTGCCCTCCTCTCCGTCCATCTAGGCCCTGACTAAGATGGAGAAGGAGTGGTCCACGGTGGTGTTTGAGGTGCTGCCGTACAAGGAGACGGGCACGTACATCCTGAAGAGCCCAGACGAGGCCTCCCAGCTCCTGGATGACCACATCGTCATGACCCAGAGCATGTCCTTCTCCCCTTACAAGAAGCCCTTCGAGGAGCGCATCAGCTCCTGGGAGACCAAGCTCAGGATGACGCAGGTACGCTTGCTAGCGAAAGGAGGCTAAAGCTCTGGGAGAAGTCCCAAATGATACTGATGCACTTCTAGTAAATAATGGGGATGGAATGCGTTTGAATTCCGCAATCGATTCGCGTCAATTTGAATGCTCGCTCCGATGCCCGTTCACTGAGAACCAGTTCTGTGGAGCGTTACTCCTCGCTCACGCTGTGCTGCCCCCTGCTGGCAGGATGTGTTGGAAGAGTGGCTGACATGCCAGCGCTCCTGGCTCTACCTGGAGCCCATCTTCAGCTCTGACGACATCAACCGCCAGCTGCCCGTGGAGGGCAAGAGGTACCAGACCATGGAGCGCACCTGGAGGAAGGTGATGACGAGGGCTCACGACAACAAACAGGTCCGACCCCGCCCTCCCTAACAACCACGTACAACAGCAAAGCCTCCAGTAGACCAGTAGACAGACATGGGGAAGGAGGTCATGCTTTGGAGTGTGTGTGTCTGTAGGTTATCGACCTGTGTCCAGACCCACGCCTGTTGGACAGTCTGAAGGACTGTAACAAGCTGCTGGAGCTGGTCCAGAAGGGGCTGAGCGAGTACCTGGAGACTAAGAGGGGATCTTTCCCCAGGTAGGCTGTGTGCCTGCTAGCATGGCCTGTGGCTCTGTCCACACCACCTGACCTGCTGTCTGCTCAACAACTGCCAGTGTTTTAAACATCTAACTCGTTCCGTGTTTCGCATTTTTCAGATTCTATTTCTTGTCAGATGATGAGCTGTTGGAGATTTTGTCCCAGACCAAAGATCCCTACTGCGGTCCAGCCTCATCTACGCAAGTGCTTCGAGAACATCGCTCGGGTTTGTCTTCATTCTCTCTCTCCCCTCTCTGAACACATAGGACTCCTAGAGACACAGAGTAACGAGTAGAACATGTTTGCGTCAGCTGAATAACCCGATCGTAACACCCCCTGGCCTGCAGCTGAAGTTCCAGCCAGACTTGAAGATCACCCACATGTACTCCGGTGAGGGTGAGGAGGTGATGCTCAGTGTGCCAGTGTGGCCCTCTGGGAATGTGGAGGACTGGCTGAGGGAAGTGGAAAAGTCTATGAAGGCCAGTCTGAGGGACCAGATTCAACGCTCCCTTCAGGCCTACCCACAGGTCAGGCCCTGCAGCAAACTCCTCCACATCACAGTGCGGTAGAGATCCAGAAACTGAAAGAGCAAACAGAAGAGCTCATTTCACCGCGTTTCCTTCCCCTCAGGAACCGCGTACCACCTGGGTGTTGTCATGGCCGGGGCAGGTGGTCATTGCTGGCTGTCAGACCTTCTGGACCACGGAGGTGTCTGAGGGCCCTGGAGCAGGGAGACATGGGTAGCCGTCTCTACCCCGAGCTACAGGCCCAGGTGAGGGGAAGCCGGTTGGTCAGACAGAGGCTGCTCTTCTTGTGCTTCATTTACAGCTCAAGTGCTTCATGAAGCTTCGTGGAAAAACACAATCCTAGTATCCCAGTTTCTACAGCCTCAGGGGAGAGTAATGCATGAAGGTGTTCTGTGCAGCTGGGCGACCTGGTGCAGCTGGTGAGAGGGCGTCTGTCTAGGATGCAGAGGGCCGTCCTCTCCGCCCTCATCGTCATCGAGGTCCACGCCAAGGACGTGTCTGCCAGGCTGGTGGATGAAGGAGTGTGCAGTGTCAATGCCTTTGAGTGGATCAGCCAGCTCAGGTTGAACCTGCGTCCATCCCCCTGACCCCACAGCTCAGAGGCTGTGCCTGGGATTGTATGTGTTCCTGTGAAAGGCACAGAACATGCTCAGCTGACTGGTGTACTGTGTTCCAACCCGTTCCAGGTATTACTGGGCCAGAGATGACCTGTATATCCGAGCTGTGAATGCAGAGTTCCTGTATGGATATGAGTACCTGGGTAACTCTGGACGTCTGGTCATCACCCCCCTCACAGACAGGTCAGTCCAGGCTGTCAGGGAGTGTCTAAGGTAGTGTTCTCACACATCTTGTTCATTAAGACGTTTATGAAGTCATTCTAAAGTACCCCCTCCCCCCCTTCCTATCTTCACAGGTGCTATCTGACCCTCACAGGAGCACTGCATCTGAAGTTTGGGGGGGCTCCTGCAGGTCCAGCAGGAACAGGGAAGACCGAGACCACCAAGGACCTGGGGAAGGCCCTGGCCATCCAGACTGTGGTGTTCAACTGCTCTGACCAGCTGGACTTCATCGCTATGGGCAAGTTCCTCAAGGGACTGGCCAGGTGAGACCGACCTAGCACATATGTAACACCCCTAAAGCACTGGAAATGTTGTTGTAAAATGATGGAACCCTACAAAACATACGAAGAAATCGAAAAGATGCCCACTGTAACAGTTGAACGTATTGACTTTGTTGGTGAATATTATGAGTAATTCATGGTGAAAGTTCATGAGAGTGGCTTCAAATGATAAGGCACCTTTCCTGTCATCCTGTCTGCCCTGCAGCTCCGGAGCCTGGGCATGTTTTGACGAGTTTAATCGCATCGATGTGGAGGTGCTGTCTGTGGTAGCCCAACAGATCACTACTATCCAGAAAGCCCAGCAACAGAGGGTGGGCTGGAAATGGAATGGCACAGAAGTATTGGTATCTGATTCCCAGATGATAGGAGACACATGTTTTAAACGTATTCATTATGTCTTGACAGGTGGAGCGCTTTGTGTTTGAGGGGGTCGAAATTCCACTGGTGGCCTCCTGTGCTGTATTCATCACCATGAACCCTGGTTATGCAGGGCGCACTGAACTGCCAGATAACCTCAAGGTGGATCCTCACTCTTTACTCTCCCTGCACTGTCTCCAATTCTGACAGGAAGGTCTGACATTGTATTTGTTATTTCCAGGCCCTGTTCCGTCCTGTTGCTATGATGGTCCCTGACTATGCCATGATCGCTGAGATCTCCCTCTACTCCTTTGGCTTCAGTGATGCCAAAGTCCTTTCTAAGAAGATCACGACCACCTTCAAACTGTCCTCAGAGCAGCTCAGCTCCCAGGTACAGAACAGACAGCTTGGCCCGCAGTATGTTAATGAATTCAACCAGGACTGAGTCTTAATCCTGATGTCATTGTGCTTGGTTCTGTATGCAGGATCATTATGACTTTGGGATGAGGGCTGTGAAGACCGTGATCTCTGCAGCTGGAAACCTAAAGAGAGAAAATCCTGATATGAATGAGGTGTGTATATTTGTGATTCTGCTGAAAACGAACGCTTTTATCCAAAGTGACGTACCGTACAGGGGGGGGCGGGGATTTAAATCTGCAACCTGTTGATTTGCCGTCAAATGCTCTACCACTGAGCTATACCCTGAAAAGAAGCATTGTTCCTATTTTCATCCAACAAAAACACAATTGACCCTTTACCTTCTGCCTCATCCAGGAGCTGATCTGTCTGCGGGCTATAAGAGACGTCAACGTCCCCAAGTTCCTCCAAGACGACCTCAAGCTCTTCTACGGCATCGTGTCTGACCTTTTCCCCAAGATCAAAGAGGAGCCCATCGACTACGGCACCCTGGAGAAAGTCAATCCGCGACGTCTGCACCAAGAAGTACCTCAAGGATGTGGATGGTTCGTCATGACCCCACACACAAACACACACCTACACACACACTCTACGGCCGCGGTAGATGACCGTGTGGCGTGCATCCTTCTCACGCATCTCTCTTCCCATCTGATACTGTAGCATACATCACCAAGTGTATCCAGCTGTATGAAACCACCGTTGTGAGACATGGCCTGATGTTGGTGGGACCGTCTGGCTCTGGGAAAACCAAGGTCTGCTTTCATTCTAATCTCTTCCTTAACATCATCTTAGTGTTGATTTGCCTCTGAGAGAGTTTGTCTTGGTCCGTTTGTGCGTTAGTGCTATGAGATCCTGGGTGCTGCCACAACAGCCCTGCAGGGCCAGCCGTCAGTGAGTGGTGGGGTGTATGAGGTTGTTCATATACATGTCCTCAACCCCAAGTCCATCACCATGGGACAGCTCTATGGAGAGTTTGACCTGCTGACCCATGAGTGGTGAGAACGTACACCGCCACACAACGTCGTCAGCGTTCACGTAAAAACACCAACCCGCTCACTCAGCACTCCCTTCCCTCTCCGCGGTCCCCGCAGGACGGATGGAATCCTCTCGTCCCTCATCCGGGGGGGGACGAGCACCATGGATGAGGAGAAGAAGTGGTACATGTTCGACGGGCCTGTGGACGCCGTGTGGATTGAGAACATGAACACCGTGCTGGACGACAACAAAAAACTCTGTCTGAGCTCTGGAGAGATCATCAAACTCACCGACGTAAAATTTTTTTTTACAGCCTTCCCACTTTATCCATCGGAATGACGGAGTTGATTAATTCAGCTGTTCTGATGTCGGTGCTGTGCTGTGTGCGTGTGTCCTCCAGGTGATGACCTTGATGTTTGAGGTGGAGGACCTAGCAGTGGCCTCCCCAGCCACGGTATCTCGCTGTGGGATGGTGTACCTGGAGCCCAGCATCCTGGGACTCACACCCTTCACAGAGTGCTGGCTCAGGAAGGTCCCTGAGCCCTTCCAGCCCTTCACAGACCAGCTGAACTCCCTCTTCACCAGGTTCCTCCAGGTAGCAGACAGAGACCAAGGGAGAGGGGCTGGGAAACATACCAAATAGCTTGCGTGTGTGTCGAGCTTGACATAAAGACATACTGATCCCGTCTGTGTTTTTGTAGGACTCCATCACGTTTTTGCGGAAATCCGTCAAAGAGGTCATAACCTCCATGGACAGCAACCTCACCTGCAGCCTCCTGAAACTGCTGGACTGCTTCTTCCAGCCCTTCATCCCCCGAGAGGTCAGCTGGAGGCAGCATGCTGTCGTGTGTCATGTATCATCAGTATGTGTGCAGGGTGAAGAAGACGTTCCATGATGCGTCTGTGTCATGTTCCTGGGCAGGGTGAGAGGCCACCTCTTCAGGACAAGCTGGAGCGTCTGAATGAGCTGATTGAGCCCTGGTTCATCTTCTCCCTGATCTGGAGTGTGGGCGCCACAGGAGACGCCCCCAGCTGCCAGCGCTTCAGTGCGTGGCTCCGGGGCAAGATGGCCGAGGAGAAGGTCAGAGGTCACGATGAGGCTCCCTCAGGCAGCGCAGTAGAGTTTGTTACACGTCACGTGGGAGGACTTTAGCTCTTGATGTGTGTGTGTGTGTGTGTGTGTGTGTTTGTAACTGCATCAGTGTGTACATTTGTGTCTGGCAGATCGGCCTGCTTTTCCCACAAGAGGGCCTGGTGTATGACTACCAGCTGGATGATGCAGGGATCAGTAACTTTACTGAGGAAGAGGAGGAAGAAAAGGGGAGGAAGGTTAGGTTTTCAAAAATAAAACACACTGGAATGAAACATGTAGAGATTTTGATGAAAATATTTGTGCAGTACATTTTTGTGGGGATCTTTGGGACAACTTGTGGTGTCCTGCCCTGGTCTGCAGGTTAAGTGGGTCAGCTGGATGAACTCTGCCAAGGATGTGGTCATCACCCCGGAGACAAGCTACTCTGACATCATCGTGCCAACCCAAGACACAGTACGCATGTCCTTCCTGATGGACATGTTGCTGTCCAATAAGAAACCAGTGAGTGTACCCTATCTTTCCCTTCTAGTAGTAGTAGTAGTAGCTTCTCATCCCTAAACTGTGTCATGTGTGCATTTGGCTTTAAAAGCATGTGAGTGAAGGTTTAGTTGTAATCCAGTGTGGCTGTGTTCACCAGGTGCTGTGTATCGGTCCGACTGGCACAGGGAAGACCCTCACCATGTCTGATAAGCTGCTGAAGAACATGTCTTCTGAGTTCATCACACACTTCCTCATGTTCTCCGCTCGGACCTCAGCCAACCAGACTCAAGATTACATTGACAGCAAGCTGGACAAGAGGTACACCCCCAACAAGCTAATACTAGTCTCTTATAGCGATAGTTCAAGGTGTTCTTAACTGTGATGTCTAGTCATGTCTTTGAGGAGCTTTGAAAGTTGGAGCCCTGTTTCTTTGCTAGGCGGAAGGGTGTGTTTGGGCCCCCCCTTGGCAAGTACTTCATCTTCTTCATTGACGACCTGAACATGCCCCTGCTGGAGACGTACGGGGCCCAGCCCCCCATAGAGCTGCTGCGGCAGTGGATGGACCACGGAGGCTGGTACGACAGGAAGCAGATCGGTACGGGCGCCTCTCCTCCCCCCACGGCCGTGACTCAGACACACACAGAGCTTCCTTTACACGAGAGGGGAATCCTCGTTCCTTTCTCATTCATCTTCCTCGCTCTGTCCTTCAGGGACCTTCAAGAACCTGGTGGACATCAACTTTGCCTGTGCGATGGGTCCCCCAGGGGGGGGCAGGAACCCCATCACGCAGCGCTTCACACGCCACTTTAACTTCCTCTCCTTCACCGAGATGGAGGATGCCAGTAAGAGGAAGATCTTCTCCACTATTCTGGGAAGCTGGATGGGTAAGTCAGAAGCTTAAATGAATGAGTGTCAGACCGATGGTGATTGAGATGATTAAGGAGGCTTGTTTCAGTGGTGGGTCATGATGATGGATGGCCCCGCTTGCTGAGGTCATATCAGGGTTGGTCTCTAACAGAGTTTTTGTTGTTTCACAGATGGAAATATGAGTAAAAAAGAACCAGGCAGTAAGTCAGACAGGAGAGAGGAGAATGAGGGAAGATGAGGAAGAGACAGGAGATAAAAGATCATAGACAGGCATTATCTATTCATCATTATTTGAGACACGTCACATTTCTACGCAGGATATTCTTTGTGCAGTAAAAGCAGTTTGTATATAAAGAAAACGGTCAGAAATCTAATATGTTATCCTTTCAGAACCTTCCAAAAGGAAGGGGCTCCATGGTGTCTTCTCAATGTCTTGTCCCCCCTCCCCACCAGAACCTGTCCCAGAGATCCAGCCCCTCAACGAGCTCCTGGTGGACGCCACCATCCTCGTCTACGCCACCATCACCTCCCAGCTGCTCCCCACTCCAGCCAAGTCCCACTACACCTTCAACCTCAGAGACCTCTCCAAAGTCTTCCAAGGCATCCTGATGGCCGAAGCCACCAAGACTGAGGTACTGGACTCCCTGGAAATCCTGTTTCATAAGAGCTATCGAAAGAGCTCTTGTTAGACAGGAGCATGTGGATCAGACACACCTCCAGGTACGTGGATCTGATGGGATTGTGTCTGTGTCTGTGTCCAGGACAAGGTGCACCTGCTGCAGCTGTGGTACCACGAGAGCTGCCGGGTGTTCCAGGACCGCCTGGTGAATAAGGAAGACAGGGACTGGTTCGACCAGCTGCTGCAGGCTCGCATCCAGGAGTTTGGCTGCAGCTTTGAGGAAGTTGTACCCACCCAGCCTCTCATGTTTGGAGACTTCATGATCCCCGGGACCGACAACAAAGTCTACCAGCTCATTGAGGACAAGGAAAAGGTGACCTGTGTGATAGAATGGCAGTCAGACTGACAGACATGTGGAGATATTATATATATAATAGTTTATAGCACATAACAATTCATCCCATCTCTGGTTTTGTTTGGCAGCTGGCCAGGGTCATGGAGGAGTATATGGACGATTACAACCAGATCAGTACCACCAAGATGAAGCTGGTGCTCTTCATGGACGCCATCCAGCACGTGTGTCGCATCAGCCGCATCCTGCGCCAGCCCCTGGGCAACGCCCTGCTGCTGGGGGTGGGGGGCAGCGGGCGGCAGTCTCTCACCAAGCTGGCCACTCACATGTGAGGCTCGCACTCAGTGGCCGTCCCATACAGGAAGTCAACGTGGCTGTATCTGTCCCAGGTTCATTCTCAGGCTCCTTCTCCGTCTGTCCCACCCCAGTTCAGACTACGAGTGCTTCCAGATCGAGCTCTCCAAGAACTACGGCCTGGCCGAGTGGAGGGAGGACATCAAGAGTATCATGCTGAAGGCCGGCCTGCAGAACGTCCAGATCACCTTCCTGTTTGTGGACACCCAGGTAACTGGCTTGGGCCCGGGCACACGGTCCCCCCGGCTGTCCCTCGTCCCTCTGCCACTCATCCGTGTCGTGTGCTTTGCGTCCAGATCAAGAGCGAGTCGTTCCTGGAGGACGTGAACAACATCCTGAACTCCGGGGACGTCCCCAACCTGTACGCGGTGGACGAGCAGGAGAGCATCCTCACAGCCATGAAGCCCGTGGTGCAGGACCTGGGCCAGCAGCCCACCAAGGCCAACCTGATGGCTGCTTACATCAAGAGGGTCCGCTGCAACATCCACACCGTGCTCTGCATGAGGTCCGCTCACTTCCCCAGTCCTGTCCCTGTGATCGGACCAGCAGCAGAGGCTCTAGGCCTCCTTCACGTGCTTTGAGCACTTTGTGAAGTGATTTTTCATTCATAACTGCCCTTCTGTCTTATTTTAATTACGCCTCTCCTGGCATTGCTCTCTCCTTCCCCCTCCCTCGGCCATCTTCTCCCTCCCTCCCTCCCTCCACAGCCCTATAGGAGAGGTGTTCCGTGCGCGGTTGAGGCAGTTCCCCTCCCTGGTGACCTGCTGTACTCTGGACTGGTTCAGCGCCTGGCCAGAAGAGGCCCTGCAGTCTGTCGCTTCCTCCTTCCTCAGTGAACTGCCAGAGCTGGAGGCCAGCCCCGCTGCTATGAGAGGCATGGTGAGCACTGAATGTGTGTGTGTCTGTGTTTGGAGCAGGGGAGGCATGTGTGCGTTTGGGTGTCTAATGGGTGTGAATCGATTTCCTTACCTGTGCGTTTGTTCCCAGACTTTGATGTGTGTGGAGATCCACCAAATGGTGGCCATGAAGTGTCAACAGTACCTGGCTGAGCTGTCCCGCTACAACTATGTCACCCCCAAGAGCTACCTGGAGCTGCTCATCATCTTCTCTTCTCTCATCGGAGGCAAGAAGCAGGAGCTGCACAGCGCCCGCCAGCGCATGAAGACCGGCCTAGACAAGGTACGGCTAATGGTCTCTGTAGAGGCTTCCATTAACGAGAGAAGACTCACAACTGCCTGTGTGTGTGTGTGTGTACGTGTGTGTATGTGTGTGTACGTGTGTGTACGTGTGCGTACGTGTGTGTACGCGTGTGTGTACGCGCGTGTGTGTGTACGTGTGTGTGTGTGTGCTTGTGTGTGTGTGTGTGTATGTAGCTCCTGAGGACAGCCGATGACGTGAGCAAGATGCAGGAGGAGCTGGAGATGATGAGACCCCTGCTGGAGGAAGCTGCCAAGGACACCGTGGTCACCATGGAGAAGATCAAGGTACCCACACCCCACCAGCTCCAGACCTCCACCACCACATCCAATCAGACCGTCAATCCCAAACCTTCTCACCGCGTGCTCTGACACCTTGCCGTGCGCGTTCCCAGGAAGACACGGTGGTGGCTGAGGAGACCCGCACGGCCGTGCAGGCGGAGGAGGCCAAGGCCTCAGCCAAGGCCAGTGTTGCTCAGGAGATCGCTACGGACGCCCAGAAAGACCTGGATGCGGCTCTGCCCGCCCTGGATGCTGCTCTCACCAGCCTCAAGTCTCTCAACAAGAATGACGTCGTAGAGGTAACACCTCCTCCATGCAGCTGGACGCTAGTGTCCTCTCGGGGGGTTTAGGTCCAGCTCATGAGATTGGGTTTATAGAAGCAGGTAACAAGTCAAATACATACTCCCGGTGTTAAATGAGCACTATGAAATGTTCTGTGTGGCTTCATAGCTGGACTTGTAACCGGGGGGCGGGGGGGTTTGTAGGTGAGAGCTATGCAGCGTCCTCCCAACGGGGTGAGGCTGGTTGTGGAGGCAGTGTGCATCATGAAGGGCATTAAACCCAAGAAGGTGGCTGGGGAGAAGCCAGGCACCAAGGTGGACGACTACTGGGAACCTGGAAAGGGCCTGTTGCAGGACCCTGGCAAGTTCCTGGAGGGTCTCTTCAAATTTGACAAGGTAGAAGTGTTGAAATGACACGATTTGCCAATGACTCGAATCTGAATTTGTATTCCACACTGACACCAACTTCTCCTCCTCTTACCCACGTCGTCAGGAAAACATTCCAGATTCTGTCATCAAATTAATTCAGCCATACATTGATAATGAAGAGTTCCAGCCAGCCAACATAGCCAAAGTATCCAAGGCCTGCACCTCCATCTGCCAGTGGGTGCGAGCCATGCATGTGTACCATTTTGTGGCCAGGGGTGTGGAACCAAAAAGGGTAAGCCTTTTATTTGAAATGGGATCACATCCCACACATTAACTCTTAGTTACTGATTGGTAAATACTCTACTGTAATGTACTGTGCGTGTGTGTGTGTGTCTGTGTCTGTGTGTGTGTGTGAGCAGCAAGCCCTCCAAGAGGCCTCAGAGGACTTGGCTGCCACGCAGCTCATCCTGGACGATGCCAAGGCGAAGCTTGATAAGGTGGAGGAGGGCATCGCCACCCTGCAGGCCAAGTACCTCGACTGCCTGGCCAAGAGGGACGAGCTGGACACCAAGTGCCAGCTGTGTGAGTGCCGCCTGGTCCGCGCAGACAAGGTTAGAGACACGGCGTTCAGTTCGAACCTTACCGGCTCTTTTTCACTCATGTCGTCTGTTGTCTGTACCGGCTGTAAGTTGATGATGAAGTTCTGTTTGTGTATGTGTGTGTATGTGTGTGTGTGTGTGTTTGTGTGTGTGTGTGTGTGTAGCTGATCGGAGGGTTGGCAGACGAGAAGGTGCGCTGGAAGGAGACAGTGCAGCACCTGGAGTACATGGTCAACAATGTGTCAGGAGACGTGCTGCAGGCAGCAGGATATGTGGCCTACCTGGGGCCTTTCACTGTGAGTGGCTGTTACCAGGGCTCGCAACTAACTGCCGCCGCCCATGTATGTTAATGGCTGTTACACGTTTCTGTCTGTGTCTCTGTGTGTGTGTCCTTATGTCTATTCTTGTGTTTCTGATAGGGGGAGTACCGGGCCTCCATGGCAGAAGAGTGGCTGCAGGGTTTTAAAAAGCTAGGTGTTCCTCACACTAAGGATCCCAACCTCATCAGCACCCTGGGGGACAAGGTCAAGATACGCTCGTGGCAGGTCAGAACCTCCTCACACACCACACAGTCATCTGTCCCCTACTGTGTGTGTGTGTGTGTGTTCCTTCGGTGTGTTTGTGTTCCCACTATTGTGAGCGAAAATCTGAGGTAAGTTCACCTTGATACTACAGTCTTTGTGAATGAATGAATGTGCTTTGGAGTATTTCGCATTTTCCTTGGGGAGGTGCGCAGGACATGTAAACTATATAAACCATACAAACATGCTGCTTGAACAGTTTATGTGAAGATAAGTGGATGTGTGTGTGTGATTCATTGTTTCCTTGGATATATTTAGATTACCGGTTTACCCAAGGACAACCTGTCAGTGGAGAATGGGGTGATCACTCAGTACTCCAAACGCTGGCCTCTGTTTATTGACCCCCAGGGACAGGCCAACAAGTGGGTCAAGAACATGGTAAGAACCTCTTCTCTCCCATGCACCACTCTCACTCTACCCACAGATGGAGCTAGTAAGCTAAACCAAAAATCACAATAGCTCTGTTTTTACATTTAGCAGACACTTGTTTTATCCAGAGCCACATACAAATGATGCATGTACAATACCATTAGGTTTTGAAAATGTGAAATCCATGGTTGTAGTTATGTGAATAAGAATAGTTTCTATGTCATACTATGACTGGCTACTGGCTAGGTTAGTTGAGTACAGGTCATAGTGTAACTGGCCCTGCGTTCCTGTCTTCCAGGAACGGGAAAACGGATTGGATGTGATGAAGCTTAGTGACCGGGACTTCCTGCGAAGTTTGGAGAACGCAATTCGCTTTGGGAAGCCCTGCTTACTGGAGAATGTGGGCGAGGAGCTGGACCCTGCTCTGGAGCCTGTTCTACAGCGACTGGTCGGTACATAGCTGACCAGAACCTACTTCTGAACAGGGCGAACCTTCCATGGTCATGAGAACTTCCACATCTGCTTGACGTGACTCTCTCTCCCCTCAGACCTACAAGCAGCAAGGCAGCACGGTCCTGAAGCTGGGAGACGCCATCATTCCCTACCACGACGACTTCAAGATGTACATCACCAGCAAGCTGCCCAACCCACACTACTCCCCTGAGATCTCCACCAAGGTCACCCTCATTAACTTCACCCTGTCCCCCAGGTACGCAGCCTGCTCACAAGATGTCACCACCTCCCTGTCCCTGGTCATCCATAAACTAGCACCACAAGTGTTCTCTTTCATTTGAACTGGACCCTGACTTTGACCTTTGTCGTGTGTATTTGTGTATGTGATTATGTTTGTGTGGCTATATTTGTGTGGCTGTGTGTGCGTACGTTTGTGGCTGTGCGTGTGGCTATATTTGTGTGGCTGTGTGTGTGGCTGTGTGAGTGTGTGGATGTGTGTGGCTGTGTGTGTGTGTGTGGATGTGGATGTGTGTGGCTGTGTGTGTGTGCACGTGGTCTTGTGTAGTGGTCTGGAGGACCAGCTGCTGGGCCGGGTGGTGGCTGAAGAGAGGCCTGACCTGGAGGAGGCAAAGAACCAGCTGATCGTGAGTAACGCCCGTATGAAGCAGGAGCTGAAGGAGATCGAGGACCAGATCCTGTTCCGTCTCAGCTCCTCAGAGGGGAACCCCGTGGATGACGAGGAGCTCATCCGAGTGCTGGGTGCCTCCAAGGTCAAAGCCGAGGAGATCAAGGTCAGTGTCCAGCAGAATCACCGGACCGTGTTCTAACGGCCACAGTGACTGTTCAGTTATTTGTTCATCTCAACCTCAAATTATGGATGTATTCATGTGTCTGTAACGAGCTGATGTCACCGCCAGGCCAAAGTGATGGTGGCCGAGGAGACGGAGCGGGACATTGATGCCACCCGTCTGGAGTACGTCCCTGTGGCTGTGCGCACTCAGATCCTCTTCTTCTGCGTGTCGGACCTGTCCAACGTGGACCCCATGTACCAGTACTCCCTGGAGTGGTTCCTGGGCATCTTCCTGTCCGGCATCGGCAACTCCGACAGGGCAGGTAGAAACCACACAGACGCACACATTGGATACGTAAAAAAACAAACACTTGAGACTTTAGGGTAAAATAGGATACTAGGTGGCTACTAACAGACCGTTTCTTGACTCTGAAAGCACTGAAAGACGACTAGAACTCTGCCCTTCTGAGCCTTGTTCTTCTACTGTTGTTATTTGCACTCTTTGTACATCACTTTGGAGAGAAGCATATGCTAAATGAATACAACGTGAATGAGATGGAAAGGCGTGTCTGTCAAGCTCCGTGCTCCGCTGACGTCCCTGTATCCCTCCCAGACACGGTGGAGCAGAGGATCGTCAACATCAACGAGTTCTTCACCTTCAGCCTCTACAGTAACGTGTGCCGCAGCTTGTTTGAGAAGCACAAGCTCATGTTCGCCTTCCTCCTGTGTGCTCGCATCATGATGAACGATGACAAGATAGACATGGTGAGGAGATATCCTCTTCCACCTTCCTGCCCTGAACCATCTCCATCGCTTCGACAGTGCTGATATAAAAGAGCATTGTGGTGCTCCCGATGTGTGTGTGTGTTTATGTGTGTGTGTGTGTGTGTGTGTGTGTGTGTGTGTGTGTGTGTTTACCAGGCGGAGTGGAGGTACATGTTGTCTGGAGGGATGCCCCTGCAGCAGCTGCCCAACCCAGCGGGGAGCTGGCTGTCTGTGCGAGCCTGGCAGGACATCCTGGCTCTGTCTGCCCTGCCCACCTTCAGCAGCTTCCCTGAGAGCTTCTCTCAGCACATACAGGGCTTCAAGACCATCTTTGACAGCAACGAGCCCCACAGGTCTCTCTCGCAAGCCCCCGCTCTCACCCTCACTGTTTACCTTACTGGAGCCTGAGGGGCAAAGTCAGATAAATATTTAGCGTGACAGTTTACAGTGTGTGCGTATGTTTAGCTTTGGTTGACGTGTGTGTGTGTGGCTGTGTGCGTGTGTGGCTGTGTGTGTGTGTGTGTGGCTGTGGGGGTTTATAGGGAGCCTGTCCCAGGAGAACTGAACACAACCTTGGACTCCTTCCAGAAGTTACTGGTGCTGCGCTGTCTGAGGGCTGACCGCCTCACTCACGGCCTGCAGGACTTTGTGGCTGCCCATCTGGGCCAGCGCTTCATCGAGCCCCAGGTGTGAACACAGAGCACAGGCCTCAGACTCCACTGGGGCTTATATCAGCCCCCCATCCTCTCCAGGAGACCCAGTCACTCTAGATCTAATGGCTCTTTCCATTGCTGCTGATATCAATCTATTTTCTGTTGTTGTTCACCCTGTTCCACCCATATGCACTATTTGTACGTCGCTTTGGAGAAAAGCGCCTGCCAAATTAATTAAAAATGTATTGTTGCTTTCATCCAAAGCGACGTACAAACAGCACACAAACAACAGCACATCAGATGATCAAGGAGGGCCTAGTTCTACCAGTTCTCGTGGTTCTCCCTCCTCCACTGAGTGTCCCGTTCTCCTTGGCTGCCCCTCCACTTCTCCCCCCCAGACCTCAGATCTGTCCGTGGTGTTTAAGGAGTCGTCCCCCTCCACGCCCCTCATCTTCGTCCTCTCCCCTGGAACTGATCCTGCCGCTGACCTGTACAAGTTTGCTGACCTCATGAAGTTCTCCGAGAAGATGAGCGCCATCTCGCTGGGCCAGGGCCAGGTGAGGACCGGGAGACGGCCACAGTCTCATCCCCCTCTCACACCCTGACCTGAAAACCGTTATTCATATAATGAGGTCACTCTCATTTGTCCTGCTAAATAAAGCCCAGTTTCGACACCTCGGTGCTAATTTGCCGGGTGTATTTTGAGCAGAGTGTGGCACACCAGGTCCTGTATCTCTGTCAGACTGTGTTGATGTGCTGTCTGGTCCCTAGCTCTCTGAAGACCTCCATGTAGCCCTCCTGCTTTGTGTTGTTCCCTCCCAGGGTCCCTGGGCCGAGGCTCTGATGCACAGTGCCATGGAGAGAGGGAAGTGGGTGTTCTTCCAGAACTGCCACCTGGCTCCCAGCTGGATGCCCTCCCTGGAGAGACTCATTGAGAACATTGACCCAGATAAGGTACGGGACATCCACAAAGATCCATAACTGACCCACTCTTGACTGTTAGCCTGGAACCATCTCACCCTAAGTGTTTTTGTTCCTTCTCTCCAGGTACATAGGGACTTCCGTATGTGGCTCACCAGCCTGCCCAGCAACAAGTTCCCCGTGGCCATCCTGCAGAACGGCTCGAAGATGACCATCGAGCCGCCCAGGGGCATCAAGGCCAACCTGCTGAAGACCTACCTGAGCCTCACGGATGACTTCATCACAACCTGCTCCAAGGTCTGTGTGGCTCACGCCCACTCACTTGCTCTCCCTCACCTCTCCGCTCCTTCAAGGCGAGGAAGGAGGAAGAGAGTCCCCGTCCTCCCTCTCACGCCCCTCTCTCCTCGCCTGTCTTCTGTCTCTCCCTTGTTCCTCAGCTCAGTCACAGTTCACAGATGACCACAGCACAGACTCTTAGATCGGAGTCTAAGACTCCAATCAGCTCTTGACGTTTATTCATCGCCGTACGACCTTAAGATCTGTCCTTCTGAGAGCCATGTTGAATGTGTAGAAGTAGCGGCACCATATCTTCCTCCTCCTCAGCCCTGCCTCCCCCTCCCCCTCCTCTCCTGTGGTCCAGACTGCAGCGTTCAAGTGCCTGCTCCTGTCCCTGTGCCTGTTCCACGGGAACACCATCGAGCGCAAGAAGTTCGGCCCGTTGGGCTTCAACATCCCGTATGATTTTCACTGATGGAGACCTGCGAATCTGCATCAGCCAGCTCAAGATGTTCCTGGACGAGTACAACGACGTTCCCTACAAGGTGGGACACTCCCCCTTTGTTGTATTTGTTATTTATTCTTCATCCAGCCCTATTTAGCAACGCTTACATTTATTCAAACAATTTGCAGACAGATTAAACAGTTTAAACCGTGTCCTCTCAGTATCTCACCTCTCCTCTTGAGCCAGACAGATACTGCAAACATTCTAAATTGAAGTTGCTGTTCTTTGGGCCATGGGCTGTAGTAAACACTTAAAACAAGATTAGACAGTTTTGCCAGAGTGTGTTTATGTCCTTGAGCCTGTACCCAGTATGTGTGTTGTGTGGGTGTGTGTTGTGTGTGTGTGTGTGTGTGTGTGTGTTTGCGTCAAACCTCCTGTGGACTGATGTTGGTGTCCAGGTGTTGAAGTACACGGCCGGGGAGATCAACTACGGCGGGCGTGTGACTGATGACTGGGACCGCCGCTGCATCCTCAACGTGTTAGAGGACTTCTACTGTCCCTCCGTGCTGCACCCCGACCACGCCTACTCTCCCTCTGGAGTCTACAGACAGATCAACACGGAGCTGGACGTCAAGGTTAGGGCAAACTGCACACCCCACTTGTGCCTGCTTCTCGCTATGCACCTTTGTGCATCAGCATTGTTCCAGACTGACAGTTACAGTGAGTCATTTAGCAGACGCTCTTATCCAGAGGTGACATCTACATCAGTCCATTTAATGTGTCTATGAGTGCTTTGGTATTTGTGGCTTGTTAATGACCGGTTGTCATGGTCACCCTCCTTAGGGCTACCTGGACTACATCCGTGGCCTGCCCATCAACGACACACCTGAGATCTTCGGTCTCCATGACAACGCTAACATCAGTTTTGCCCAGAATGAGACGTTTGCTCTGCTAGGAGCAGTGTTGAAGCTGCAGCCCAGAGCAGCTGCCAGTGGGGGCAAGGGCAGAGAGGAGGTACTGTGTGTGTGTGTGTGTGTGTGTGTGTGTGTGTGTGTGTGTGTGTGTGTGTGTGTGTGTGTGTGTGTGTGTGTGTGGTGTGTGTGTGTGTGTGTGTGTGTGTGTGTGTGTGTGTGTGTGTGTGTGTGTGTGTGTCATGTAGACAATGGGTGACAGCTTGTCACAAACCATTTACTTGTCTTTCTAGGGACTTTTGGTGTTGTGGCATATTTACCCTGTCAAGATTACATTTAGAGTACAGTATGATAGATGCATGTGTCTAGACTGTCACATTTCCCTGGCAACAAAACACCATCAAAAATGCATTGGATACTATTCTGGTGACAGGGCAACACTAAACAATGCAAATATCTCCAAAGGCAATCATGTTGTTCATGAGCATTTAAACATTCGTTTGAAAAGGGGATTAAGGTCGGGTTACGGTGTATATCTCCTGCTGCAGATGGTGGAAGAGATCGTGGCAGGTATAGAGCAGAAGATCCCTCCACCCATCAATGTTGTAGAGGTCATGGCCAAGTATCCAGTCATGTATGAGGAGTCCATGAACACAGTGCTGCTGCAGGAGGTCATCAGGTAAAACACTCCTCATACACCCCTCAACTCACCCAGCCCTCATACACCCCTCAGCTCACCCAGCCCTCATACACCCCTCAGCTCACCCAGCCCTCATACACCCCTCAGCTCACCCAGCCCTCATACACCCCTCAGCTCACCCAGCCCTCATACACCCCTCAGCTCACCCAGCTCTCATACACCCCTCAACTCACCCAGCCCTCATACACCCCTCAGCTCACCCAGCCCTCATACACCCCTCAGCTCACCCAGCCCTCATACACCCCTCAACTCACCCAGCCCTCATACACCCCTCAGCTCACCCAGCCCTCATACACCCCTCAGCTCACCCAGCCCTCATACACCCCTCAGCTCACCCAGCCCTCATACACCCCTCAGCTCACCCAGCCCTCATACACCCCTCAGCTCACCCAGCTCTCATACACCCCTCAGCTCACCCAGCCCTCATACACCCCTCAGCTCACCCAGCCCTCATACACCCCTCAGCTCACCCAGCCCTCATACACCCCTCAGCTCACCCAGCTCTCATACACCCCTCAGCTCACCCAGCCCTCATACACCCCTCAGCTCACCCAGCCCTCATACACCCCTCAGCTCACCCAGCTCTCATACACCCCTCAGCTCACCCAGCCCTCATACACCCCTCAGCTCACCCAGCCCTCATACACCCCTCAGCTCACCCAGCCCTCATACACCCCTCAGCTCACCCAGCTCTCATACACCCCTCAGCTCACCCAGCCCTCATACACCCCTCAGCTCACCCAGCCCTCATACACCCCTCAGCTCACCCAGCCCTCATACACCCCTCAGCTCACCCAGCCCTCATACACCCCTCAGCTCACCCAGCCCTCATACACCCCTCAGCTCACCCAGCCCTCATACACCCCTCAGCTCACCCAGCTCTCATACACCCCTCAGCTCACCCAGCCCTCATACACCCCTCAGCTCACCCAGCTCTCATACACCCCTCAGCTCACCCAGCAGGTCAGTCTCCTCCAGTCATTCATCTACCATCTTCCTTTCTCAGGTATAACCGGTTGCTGGAAGTCATATCCCAGAGCCTCAGTGACATAGTGAAGGCTCTGAAGGGCTTAGTGGTGATGTCATCCGAACTGGAGCTCATGGCCAACAGCCTTTTCATCAATGTGGTGCCGGCCATATGGAAGGGCAAGGCAAGAAAGAAACACACACACACACTGTGAAAAGATGATAGTAATAATGGTTTGTATCAGTCCATTTGATACAGTTGTATTTGTCTCTGAAACACTGCCCATCCACTGTCATCCTCCAGGCCTACCCCTCCCTGAAGCCTCTGGCCTCCTGGGTGTCTGACCTTCTCCTGAGGATCAAGTTCGTGAAGGGCTGGATCTCTGACGGGATCCCAGCGGTGTTCTGGATCAGTGGTTTCTTCTTCCCGCAGGCCTTCCTCACAGGAACACTCCAGAACTACGCTCGTCGATCCGTGGTGTCCATAGACACCATTGGTTTTGACTTCAAGGTGAGGAAGGACGCTCACCCTGCCCTAACAGACTGGATGGCCGTCATAAACATTAGTTACTCTCTACGAAGACAAACGTTTCAGTGGTCTATGGACTCTGTGTGTGCTGGGACAAACCTTGTTCTCTCCCCCCCCCCTCCCCAGGTGATGAAGGTGTCGGCTGCAGAGTTGAAGGAGCGTCCTGACATGGGCTGCTACATCCACGGTCTGTTCCTGGAGGGAGCCTGCTGGGACAGGCAGGAAGGCCTGCTGAAACAGTCCAGACCCAAAGAGCTGTACACAGAGATGGCCGTCATCTGGATGGTCCCTGAGCCCAACCGCAAAGCTCCCTCCTCTGGGATCTACATCTGCCCCATCTACAAGACCCTCACTAGAGCTGGTCAGTCACTGCGGTTACATGCATTCGAATTACTGGCTTAATCGGATAGAAATAGAATTATCCGTTTCTTGTAAACACCTTAATTCGAATCATTGCGATCCGATCCGATCCGATCGACACCCCGGGATAACTCTGTCCGATTCGATTGATAATTCGAATAACGCATGCATGTAAACGCTTAATCGGACTATGAACTGGATTCAGCGTCTTTGCGCATGCTTGAGCCACCCTCCCAGGTCGTGACACGGAAGTCGAAAAAGGCTGTCGCTGCCAGGAGCTGGCCCAGTAGAAACAAACAAACAACGCGATGTACAACCCAGAAGACTTTGTGTCTGCTCTTCATCAAGACTGTTCGTCGAGACCTTTGCGGTACTGTGGCAAAGTGCAACCACATATTGGTGGTCTGAATTAAATTATCCATGTTCCTTCGGCGGCGTCTTCTCTCCTTTATCAATCTAGCCAATATCGCCGTTTGCATTCGCAGTAGGCTAGCTACTCCTATTGTCATCATGCACGAAATGTAGCTAGGGGACGTAGCTAGCGTCACCTTGCCATCTTTCTCGAAATGTTGATGTTGTCATAAATATATGTAAAGGCCTTTATATATATATATATGGTTGTTGTTGTTGTTGGTAGTGGTGAAGAGGTCAAGCGGAAATGGCGGTATCACCACTAGTTGTAATGAAAACAGCGCCACGTATCGGACTGGGATATGACATGCTTTCGGCCAAAAATTCGGTTTATTCTCCGTCATGTACATTCGGATAATCCTGTTCCGCCAGAGAGTAGCATTATTCGAATTAAGCAAGATTCGAATTACTACCATCATGTAAACGCACTGACTCTGGAGAGGTTCTGGGGACAGTGTGTGCAGCTCCAGGGGTGTAGCTGGTGTCTCAGTCTCGTAAGAGTGCAGGGCACAGGGCGTCAAACCCTCTGAGCGGTCAAACCTGATCAAACCTATCGGACATCATTTTGCTAGGCAAACTTGGCAAACTGTAATAGCTCAATTATGCTTATACAACATGTACTGTATTTTTCAGACTATAAATCGCTCCGGAGTATAAGTCGCATCAGTCAAAAAATGCGTCATGAAGAGGAAACACATTTATATAAAGTCGCACTGGACATCAGTCACATTTATTTAGAAATGGAATTGACAAAATCCAAGACCAAGAACAGACATTTAATCTGGAAAGGCAAGTTATTCAAGTACACAATAGCACAAAGAACAGCAGGCTGAATAGGTGTCCAGTATGTTAACGTGACACATTAGCAGTTATTCAGCTGCACAATAGCATAAAGAACATACCTGGGAGGCTGAATAGGCTAATTTAACATAACAAGCCAGCGAGTCCAACAGGCAGGTTACCGGTAAACTAGTTCACCAAGCTCCCGATCTCAGTCCATATCACTGAATCTGTTGAACTCGTTGGTTCATGTTTATGTTAGTCAGTATGAATTAACATTTAAAAACATGTTCAATTATATATATTTTCATATATAAGTCGCACCTAACTATAAGTCGCAGGACAAGCCAAACTATGAAAAAAAAGTGTGACTTATAGTCCGGAAAATACAGTAATCATATTTTTAATGATTACATGTTAATCTATTAAATGCTCAAATATTAAGCAAAGTCTATGGCAAACCATATATGGTATGTATGCTAGTGTGGCTAGATAAAGCTGCTAAACTACAAAAGAACACTCAACAGGTAAACCAATGGAATGGTGCACCCAGGGCAACAGTTAAAGCTGTGTAGTACTGATGTGACTGTTTAATAGCAGTTGCGCATACACTTGAGTTGGTTGCTTAAAATAGCCTGACTACAGTATCCAATTTCACTAGGTGCAACTCAATGTTTTCCATCACCAGCAAGCTGTTGCCATCCACATAATATCACTTTGAAATATCCGATTCATCACAGGTATATCACATTTTGTTCTTGTTAATCTTTCCCTCTGTAGGAACCCTATCAACAACTGGGCATTCTACCAATTATGTCATTGCTGTGGAGCTGCCCACAGACCAGACCCAGAGACACTGGATCAAGCAGGGGGTGGCCCTCATCTGTGCACTAGACTACTGAAGACACACACGTATACAACACACACACTACACACACACAAGACCACACACATTATATAGACATGTGGCACAGACCCTGTCCCTAACAGGGTATGCTGTCTAAAATACAGGTGCAGGATTGTGGATTCTTTTATGAATTAAAATGGACATGCTAAGCATGTTTTAAACATTGTATATTGCTACCTTGCCGATCACAGTGGTTTTGTTGAAAGTGGGATATTTTAACCACTTCACTATCTTACTCAAGAACTTAATGCTATAGTACATACACTATACAATGCTCTTTTTTTCGAATGCAGAATTTGGGGGCAACAGTGGTGCCCAATTAAACGAGGACACTTTCGTGAAAAGAATTGTGAAATACAATCCCAAACCAAATTTTTTTCACTTTTCCTGATTTTTTCTATTTTCATCTATCTCTCCCTCTCCTCCACACATAATCATATTTTCTCTCCAAACTTAATTATCTGTGTACTACTGTCACAGCTATTCTCATGTCTATATCTCCTTTACACACAAACACACAAACACACACACACACTGTTACATGATATATAATTCAAGAGACCTTCACTTTAACTCTGGCCAACAGACCAAAAGTCACACCTAGTTTCCATTTAACTGAGCACCTAATTACAAACACTCCCATGACACCTGTACTGCTCCTTTAAGAGGCAGAGAGCCAGTAGAGAAATATGACAAGGAGAGGGACAGGGTTACGCAAGCTCCCAGTGCCAGTTAGTTCATGTAAATGTTACGAATCGTTGGGAAGTGTTGAGATCAACGGAAAGGTGCATTAGACCAGAATTCCCGTTTGGTCTGACTAATGCATATTTATATGTGTTCTAATTGTATGATATAAGGCAATTATAGTTTAAGTGTAATTTTTTTTAAATGAAATAATAGATGTAGATACACTTTTTTGTAACAAGCATGAATCAGATGCGGTATTAACTTTTTACCTTTTATAGTTGAACTGTTGGGTTTACACACATGCTCACGTCGGTCTGTCTGGATTAAGTCACACTTCTCCATCGTACTGCTGCTGCGCGAATAAGGGTGTTTACTAACCAGTTTAATTTAGGATTTGAAACAATTACGGAACAGCGGCAGTCATTTCAATACTTTCTGTTCTCTGACCTAAACTGGTGGACCAGTCCACGGCACCAAGCCTGTGTGACAATGCTACAAAATGGGAACGGTAAGGAGAAACCGTTGGAGGCTCCAAAGGCTGAACCAGAAGAAGATTCCCCGTTAGAAACTCCGAAACAGACTACTCCGACTGACAGTGAGGCGGCCAAAAATGACTCTGATAGCGAATCTACGAACTTCCCAATGCCTAATTATCCTAAACTGGAGATCAAGCGAAACGCAGTGACAGACGATTACAAGATTTCCAGCCAGGTGCTAGGTGTGGGAATCAATGGGAAAGTTCTGGAGTGCTTTAACAAGAAGACTGGAGAAAAGTGTGCACTGAAGGTAGGCTAGCCTTCACCTTGTGACAAGCAGGTGGATGTGACACTAATGTGCTGGCATTTTTGTTTTAAGATGATCTGAGCACGTCAGTAGTCAAAAGTTAAGCAGAAAAGGCACTGCCACTGTATAGTGACCCATAGGCCTATAGTATTTTATTTGAACTCATTTCTAGTTTGTGTGTGCACTCTTACTTGTGTCATTTAATGTATCTTAAAGTGTGGAGTGGGTTCTGGGAAGGAGGGTTTGGGCTATTTATACATTAGCTGAAACTCAGTGCAAAACCAAGAACATGGTTAGTGTTATTTTATGCTGACTCTTAGTAAGTCATAATACTAGTAATGTCTGTTTTGAACTCAGATTTTGGCTGAGAAGTGGAAACTTTGACATAAACACAATCCTGGAACCCGCATGACCAACACTTAGTGACTGTCCTGGTTGTGCAGTGGAAAGCTGTCACCTGTCACCACAAGGCTGGAGAAAAAGATTGATCTTCTTCCGGTAATCCACCGGGCTCAGAATACTCAAACCAGGACCACGGAGCCAAGCCTAGACTGAGGTGTAGGTGTACTTGAGGGGAGGAGAGACAGCTGGGGGAGAACCATGGCTCATGGATGACATGGAAAGGATCACCTGACTTTTAGTAAAGCTTTAAAAACTCAACAATCTTATCTTGAAAAGTAATAATATAATCAAATTAATTGGATGGAAAGTGTATTTAGATACAGTGTTTGCCTATCACAGAGATGATCTTAACATTTTCCACTTTCATAGGCATACATTTTACACAGGCCTTTAGACAATTTGCTTTGAGTGGTATCAAGCAGTGAACTAAATCATTGTACCTACATCAAACAACTTCTAGGTCCCTGTTCATAACTCAGGCAGGGACCACAGTCACAGAGACCAAAGCCTATGCAAGGACTTCAAAGTCAAAGCAATTCCTATTTAAAACACAGCCACGTACAGTCGTAACACACTGCAATAGCAGACAACTTTATAAAAGTTCACTCTATTTGAGAAGATGTTTGCACATTGACTGAGAACTGTTAATCAGTATCTGAAAGTTACCCCACCCGCACACCTTGCCAAATACAACTATTGTGTGACTTAAACCAAATGGCGTTATATCTGGTTGGCATATTAGTGGTGTTTATGTCTTTCCTCTACCTTATTGGTAGATAGAGTACATAAGCCAACAACTTGTTTGCAGTGTGTGATTAAATGCACACCTGCCAGGGAGAGACTGTTTTGGGATTTTCCCATTGATACTCTTGGTCATTTACAACTTAATGTCCTTATTGTTTTATCACAAAGCAAACAGGCAAAGGGGGACTGGGGGTAGAGGTGCTCAGTCTGGTTGAGCAGCTTTTTAATTAAGTCTTTGTCTTAATGCTAGATGGGGACAGGTTTCATGTATTCTGTAGACTTGGAGGAAAGCCAGTCTTTTAATCTAATCCAATTACAGTGATCAGGGATCTCTCCTCTTGTCAAGCTGCCACTGAAGATGATTCACTGAAAGCGAATCTGTGCTGAGCCTGGAAAGATGCACTGCCCCACGATGGTTCCCCGGAGAGATTCCATTTACTGGAGATTCCATTAGAACTTCACAGTTGGCAGGCGAATGTTCCGTCCTGAAGCTCTGCTCGTGCTACCTAGCCAAACATTTCAGCAGTCTTTTCATATTCATGTTTACATCTGTGGTCGTTTTTAGGCAGTTTTGGTCCTCCGGAGTTTTCTCAGTGGTTTTGTGACGTGGATGTGTGATCCATCGGGATTAGGTCTGATGCAGAGTTGAACTTTGGCCATAGTTGAAACTTTGGTCTCTAGGTTGATTGGTCCTCAGAGCCTATAAAAGAAGTTAATCAGTCAGATGTGATAATTTCCTCTCTTAAGTGGTCAACGTGTTGAGTAATTGTCTGCTATTGCAGTGTTATACCTTTCTTATAATGAACAAATACTTACAAGTCAAACTTGGCTAGTACTCTACTAGGTTTTACCTTGTGAAAGCTTACTGCATTTCTGATATTTCTCGTACATTTTTGTCTCCACTTTCTGTTGTACTGAGAGGATTAATATTTTATTACCTCACTTAATAATTTATATAGCTTCCTATTTACTCATCAGCTTTTATGATAGCACACATTATTGGTTATAGAAGTGTTAAAAGGTGCAATACAGACTAAACCGTACTAGATAAGCAGGCCAATATACAAGCAATATGCCATTAACCTTGAACAGTCTGTAAAGAACCAACAACCACTATGCAGCAGTGTGTGAAGCTGGCCAATAACACACTGCTGGCAGGGATATCATGCATGCTGTAAAAGCACCAGGGTTGTTCTAAGTAAAAGGATGAGATTTCTTTTGGGGATATCACTGTGTTGTGATGTGTGAGGAAGGGGGCTGGGCAAGTAGTGTCTCATGGCTGTTGGGGAGTAGGATGTCATTGGTA
The DNA here is from genome assembly GCA_903064625.1 of Mallotus villosus. Classification (NCBI taxonomy): domain Eukaryota; kingdom Metazoa; phylum Chordata; class Actinopteri; order Osmeriformes; family Salangidae; genus Mallotus; species Mallotus villosus. The sequence continues at coordinate 108,980 of CAEFZP010001313.1, read as the reverse complement.
TATGTGTCTGAGGACGATGTTGATTGGTTTATAGGGAGATCAGGGACAGGTGCGACGTTAGCCCCCAGAACGTCTGCAGAGGGCACCAATGATGTCATGTTGCATTAGAAGTGGATCCATCTGAGGATTATATCTTATCCTTACCTTGTGTGTGTGTGTATTTGTTTGTGTATGTGTAATATGTGTGAATGTGTGTACACGTGTGTTTTCATTTCTGAACTGATACTAATACTGTCCTTTCAGTATTTCATACTGTAAGTTAAAAGCTGTCTACTTTTAGCTGAATCTTAGGGTCTGCATTAGGGTCCCAATAAAATTAATTTGGGTTAAAATTAATTAATTAATTAATTAATAGATTAATTAGGGTCCCAATAAAAACAGTGCATAGGAGTTTGCTGTATTTTATAACAATATCCACTCACTGTTTGATTTCAAGATGCACTACTAGACAGATGTGATAAACTCACTGTTGAAGAGTGTCTACACTCTGAAGTAATGTCTTAATGTGAGCCCAAGATAGACATCTATTATGAAGAACGACGGAAGTCTTTAAATTCCCCTTTCCACATGCCCCTCACAAACATGAGGCAAGAAGCTTGCTTCCTCTTAAATGTTTTATCAGGGCGTGGTTTGTGAAAATGTTTCTCTCACACAGCCAGAGCTAAAACCACACACTCATACCCACGCCTTGTAATGGGCACTATCACACACAGGATAGTAACACAGCTTAAAATATAACTTCATGTTACTGACTTCCTCTGAAGTTAGTTGGAACCTGGGACCTTTTGTAAATCATTCTAAAAGATAATGGATAATGAGATTTTAACGGTTGTCCTTCAAACATTTAGAATGCAGAAATCCTTGTGAAGCATATGAATAGTATGTAGTACATTGCTACTAGGGGAGGGGGACAAATTTGATTCGCATTTGAATCGCGATTTCTAGCGATTCATATCGATTCACAAATGTCTTTTAATTAGCATTACATTTGTATATAAAAATAAAATAACAATAAGTTTACTAAACTGCAAAAAAACAATAGATTGTAGATAGTAGATAGTAGATAGTTACTTTAAACAGCAAACTGGAATCAAATGTAAGCATATATTGAATCAAAATTTAATTTTTAATCGAATCGTGACCCCAAGAATCGATTCAAATCGAATCGTGAGGTACCAAAAAGATTCCCACCCCTACTATTGCTATGGTACTTGTGTGTGGCATATTGTTATGTGTTTTTGCTGTGTGTGTAATCTGTGACTGAGCTGGTCTTGTGAACTGCAGATCATTCCATCTCTGTAAGATCCCCAAAATACCCTCTGATGGAACGCATGCTTTGTCAAGGCCTCTCGCCTGCTGCGTAACCGTGTGAGTGTGTATGTGGAGAGAGGAGTGGGTCCGTAGTGCCTATTTCAAATTGTTGTTGTATGAGCAGGGAATGCTCTGACACCTTATCACATGTAGTAGGGAGCAACTTTGACAGACACAAATTATTGCTTTGACTAGTTGGAAAATGTTTATAAATACATGAAAATTGTTGGGCATGTATAGAATTCTTTGAATTCATATGAACTAAGGAACTTTAAGGAACTTATTTGAATCCATGTGGAGCAATAATCGTTTTGTATAGATTCATTAATAGTTGATGGGTTGGCTTTAAAAACTCATTGTTTTTCTAGGAGTTTACCATTAATGTCCACAAACTTTAAAACTCTAACTTGCATCATTCTACCATGCTGGATGCCTGATGTTAGCATTTGCTGTAAATAAGTCAGGTTGGTCATAGGCCTATAATTGTCTTGTGTCTCAGTCAGAATGTGAATTATACAATGACAATCGTGATATTTAAACGAACCCCCCCCCCGACTGTTGTTTTTACTTCTTTTAGGTCCAAGTCTTAATCAGGGGGGTCAAACTTAATTCGAACCCTGGCCCTTGAGACAGAGAGAGCCCTAGGTGCAGATATCAGTCTTTCGACCCCAGTCCAGATCTGTGTCCAGTAATCCTTCTCCTCCCTGTCTCAGATCCTGTACGACAGTCCGAAGGCCAGGCGGGAGGTGGAGCTCCACTGGAGGGTGTCAGGAGGGCCCTACATTGTTCGCATTCTCAGCCTGTATGAGAACATGCACCACGGGAAGAAGTGCCTGCTCATTGTCATGGAATGGTACAGTCCTGTCTGTCGTCCTGTTACACCCCACTTTCTCCTCCTTCCCACACCACTGCTTCGAGGGGCAATAATGGTCGCTTCATCTAATCTTAGAGTACATAGTATACTACTGGATCCAAAATTGAATGGGATTGGGGATGGACTAATGTGAGATAGATTTGAGATGGGTGACAGTTCACCTGAGGGAACACATCCTGACATGAAGGACGCTTGATGAAACTTTACAATTTGACACATCAAACTATTTTGTTGCATCAATAACTTTAAGCTTTTGCTCTGTGGGATCTTTCCCGTGTCTTTAACATTGAACATGTATCTAATAGTATATATCTGAAGAGATAAGTATATGTGTGGAAGTCTGTGAATTCAGGCTGGGCTATCTAGCCTTTCTGTGCTCAGTTCAAGGCATTTTAGTGCCGCACAGTTGGCCAACATCATTAGGCTCAATAGAAAGGTCAGTTATGCAGCATGGTATGTGTACGGAGAGCAGGAGTGTGAGTAGGCCAGCCCTAAACTCCATGCGGGGTCACCACCTGTGCTTCTCAGATCACTCCAAACTCTCCTCACTTCTCAGAGATGCCACCGTAGTCTGTCACCATGTGCTGGAAGTCTGTCTCACGCTAGTCCAGAGTCTGGTTTGTAACCTAGATGACGTAACTGTTATTTCAATTGACAAGCTACACATTTGCCTCCGCGCTGCATTAACGGTGATGTGTGGACATTAACAAGTAGGGAGTTTAACTGGTTAACATATCATCCTGCTGCGCTGATAGAAGATTTCTGGTTCATAGTTTCTTCTCAGTGTGACCTGTCATTTTCACATCATCTGTTTATCCAAAGAAGCATGGGATGACCAGCACACAGATTCTCTGAGCGTGTTGTCAGTAAAGTAATCCCTCTCAGCGATCTGCCCTTCCTGTAGCCAGGAGGGTCACAAGAGTTCAACAGCTCAGAAGGCTCAATAAAAAGATCCTATGACAGATTCTCACAGACATTCTTTTTGTAAACCCCATCCTCTTCTTACATGGAACAGTGTCGAAAGGAGAAGCAGCGTTACAGTGTGGTTGTGTGTATCAGAGGTTGCTTGTATGAGGTCATGGAAAGATAGGGACAACAGTTTGTTGCGTAAAGTAGCTTGTTGTCAGTCCAGCCTTACACTCAGTCTTTGTTAGGTTATATCTAGGTGCACAGATTTACCACCCTGCTGCCTGCTTTTTAATGCTGCCTACTCCTTCATCCCCATGTACCCTACTGCCTTTCACACTATAGAAAGACAACATGCTGTTTGTGAAAAAGGTTGTACACATGGTCAGTAGGTGACAGTGTTCCTCCATTTCCAGTATGCAGGGAGGAGAGCTCTTCAGCCGCATCCAGGTCAGAGGAGACCAGGCCTTCACTGAGAGAGGTGAGGCCCAAGCTCCATGTCCATCACCTCGGCCAACATGACCTTTTGATGTTCTCGTACTGAGGTTCTGTCTTCCTTTTCAGAGGCTTCGGAGATCATGAGGGACATTGGCACGGCCTGTGAATTCCTTCACAACATAAACGTTGCGCACAGAGACATTAAGGTGAGAGGGGCTCTGTGATGTACACAGAGCCACAGGAACACAAACAACTTCTGGCTCTGGTCATACTGTCATGTGTTAATGACAGGGCTTTCTTTTATCAGCCTGAGAACCTGCTCTACACCAGCCAGGATTGCAAAGGTGTCCTCAAGCTGACAGACTTTGGCTTCGCCAAGGAGACAACGCTACACAACGCCCTGCAGACCCCCTGCTACACTCCCTACTACGTGGGTCAGTTTTATTACAACCTTCTCTTCTTGAAAGGCATATGTAACATGGACTATAACTATGACATTTCAAAAGTTGCAGTCTGTCACTAAGGTTGTTGTTAAAGACTAACAGTAATACTTTGTTTTTGTTTCTCATCGATAAGCCCCTGAGGTTTTGGGCCCAGAGAAGTACGACAAGTCCTGTGACATGTGGTCTCTTGGCGTCATTATGTACATCCTGTAAGTACTGCGTGAAAGCTTGTGTTTCTGTGTATGAGAGAGAGTAAAGGAGAGAGTCAGCCTTAGTTGTAGGGGTGTGTCTAAACTTTACAATTTATTAACATTTCAACGCAGTCCCTAAAAATATCAATGTAATCTTAAAGGGGTCACTGACTGCAAAACCGTTTTTACCTTGTCATAGTTGAATAACGACAGTTCGGTGGGTAAAATGAACATACAGTGAACCTCAAAGTCCATTGACACTTATTTCCCATGCAAATCTCAAAAAGAAAAAATCTAGCTGTAGAACGGTAGTTTTTGGAAAAATCCACCCTACTGACGTCGGGAGGGTATCGCGCATTCAATTGGCTCTGGTCTGTGTCTTTGTCACGCCCCAAAATGTACATCCAGACCAGCCCACTCACTGGTGTTCTTGCCCAGTCCGAGGTAGCGACGCTAAGTTTCTAAACACATCAACATACCTTACTTAGCAAATGACTAGCTAGACTAGCTGTAGTCGGCATTAGAAGGGAAGCTTCCAAAAAAATAGCCAGAAAACGAAAGCAGTCTAGCCTTTTGCTGACGCCTGTCTAGATTATCTATTCGAAATAACTGGAGAAAGGCTGTGCTAGATACAGGATACGTTAGCATTGCTAATAGCCTACCTGTTACTGACAAAATCATACTACAGTTTGCGGTTCTGATGAACATAACTAAGGTCGGAACGCACCTCTTTTCAGCAACAGCTTCATAGCAAATCCTGCTTTACATATTCCCAGGTTTTTAAAACCGTCCTTGGTGAAATGGTTCACGCAACTGCACAGAGATCTTCTATGCTACGGTATAAACAAACATCAGCCATAACCGTCTAGTCAATGTTAACTAGACTCAAGCTCATCTTTTTTTCATCGGTGATTTGCAAGGAATGTAAGAACAGCTAGATAGCGAAAACACCTATAGGCCTACTGTAGGCATGTAAACCAGTTTAGCTTGCTAACGCAAGAGCATGAATGTGTTATGATTTAGCCTAGTTTATTGGCAATTGGATTTACGTTATTTCATGTTCCTGACTATGTTTCATTCAAATAAATAACCCGTGTTGTTATGTAAATCTACAATTCAGATGCATGTTTGTCCAGATCTATTTTTCAGTAAGATAGCTAGAGCTAACTGAAGCTGTGTTGAATCACGATAGTTTGTATGCTAAGCTGTAGTGCTAACGTTACCCACCTAAGGCGATTCTGTTTGCTTCGACAACAGACGTGGAAACTACCGTAATCATTTCAAATTATATCTAGTCAATCTGTTGAAAACAGTGTTGTGTAGACACAATAGATTTATTTGTACGTTTTTATTTCAAGTCGCCACCTTCTTGTTTCAGTGAGTGCTGTTGGCCGTCTTTGCTCCGCAGCTTCGCTCGTTGTAAACCAACCAATCAGCGCACAGCTCATCTAAATACCAATGATATAAGGGAAAAAGCTAGCGTTTTTTCCCGGGAAAAAAATGCTGGATGTAAAAGAGGGCATAGAACAGCACCCGGGCCATTTTCAGCCAAAACAATGTTACATACCCTATTCGGAGACCTTAAGGAACAGTGTAAAATACTCAAAAAACCCAGTCAATCACCCCTTTAAGCTGTTTCGTAACGGAGTTTCCTAAGAAGCCTACGAGAGGTGGTTAGTTGTGTGTTTGAGTCTGAAGACCCAGAACCTCCTTCATTTTAAATGACAGTGAATACATATAGAAACAACCCAGTAAAGTATTGTTTTATGTGACAATCCTCTATCCCGCAGGCTGTGTGGGTTTCCACCGTTCTACTCCAACACGGGCCAGGCCATCTCCCCAGGGATGAAGAGGAGGATCCGGATGGGCCAGTACGAGTTCCCCAAACCAGAGTGGGCTGAGGTGTCAGAGGAAGGTGAAACTGCGTCACTTGTCAGCTTACATCCTGCTCAACTCGTTATCTCTGTTTTCCTTAACGGTCACCCATTTCCCTGAATGTGGACTTAAACCTAGTTTAGCATACACGGATTGCTTCTTAAAACCTGTGGCAAACACAAGTGGAATATGTCACATGTCCGAGCACAAATCAGTTCAAGAAACAATAGGCAAAAGAACAGTAGGCATAGTCTGTCTGAATGTACTCTGTGACATTGTCACGTGGACCGACTGGTGCCTGCTTCCAAAACAGAAGCCCTGGCAGAGGGCAGCTCTGGTGGAGAGGGCTCCACTCAGATGGCTCACCACGTGCACACTATCATATCTCTCAGTCTCTCCGGGCTCCTATCTTTTGCTCTCCTTCGCATTGTCTCAAATAGCTCAAGGCCTCATATCATTAAAATGACTAAAACACGACCAGTGTGTGTGCTTGTGTGAGTATTACTGATCCTTTTGTTTTGTTTTTTTTGCCCCTCAGCCAAACAGTTAATCCATCAGCTGCTGAAGACAGACCCCAATGAGAGAATGCCTATAACGCAGTTCATGAACCACCCCTGGATCAATGTAAGATCATGTATATGTGGGTGTGTTTGTGTGTGGGTGAATGAGTGAGTCTCTGTTTGTCTCATGGCTGACTGTGTCTCTCTATGAAATTCTTACAGCAGTCCATGGTTGTTCCTTCCACTCCGCTCCACACTACGAGAGTCTTGACTGAGGACAGGGAAATGTGGGACGACGTGAAGGTGAGACCCAGAGCAACACTGACACCCTCTGGTCATTAAAGGGAATGCATGTCTCCCAGGGCTATTCATGATCTCATGCAAACAGTCCTACAATTTTCTCACTGTGTAAATGAACAGAAGGATCCCTCAGCCCTTGCTGGGCCTTGTTTAGTAGCTGATCCACAAGGGAGAGTCAAACAGACGGGTCTAATCCAGTTACACCACATAGATGACAGACTGATCCTCACTGTTTCAGATTACAGAGCATTTCTTTCATCCTGCGTGTGTGTGTGTGTGTCTGTGTGTGTGCCCTGTAGGAGGAGATGACCAGTGCCCTGGCCACCATGCGTGTGGACTATGACCAGGTGAAGATCAAAGATCTGGACACGTCCAGTAACCCACTGCTGAATAAGAGACGCAAGAAGGCAGCTGCAGGCAGCAAGAGTGGAGGCACTGTCTGCAACAGCCAATGAGGGGCGGAGGAAGGCTTGAAGGAGATTATTTGAGGAAGGACAGTTGAACATATGAGGAACAGCTGAGGAGGTGAAGTCGGGGGTGGGAGGGTAACACCAGGGCGGGAGACTAGGAGCGTGTCTCAGCAAATAACATCATCTGTGTCTGGTCACGACAGAAATGAGCAGGCTTGCATACACTGTAGGCCTTTCATGGATATGGATTGATGGTGGGTTTTGTATGCTGTAATAGTGTGTCTTTGTAAGTGTGTGTGTGTGTGTGTGTGGTGTGTGTTTGTGATGGCAGTGAGGTGGATGCTGGGTTGCCTCTCCACTTCAGGTTTCTCCCATCATCCCTGCACTGTTGAGGTCATGCTCATGTGTGAAACATACATTGCCGTAACACACCACAAACCAGCTCCTTGGAATCCATTTGATTTTGTACCTAAGAACACTTAGATGGTCGATCATGGACTATGCATGACACGGGCACACTGTAGATTGTATGTGGTCTCATTTGTATTTGTACGCTGTTCTTTGTTTCAAACAATAAAGCAGATTTGAAACTAGTTGTCCTGTCAATTACTGGAAAGGGTTCTGATCAAATGAGTCTGAAATCCTTGAAATCATTGAATGCTTCCTAGCAGAATAGGGTGGTGATAATGTTGTTATTCTGGTACAGCTCTGGTTGTGAGAGCAGAGGGTTGTGTAAGCGGATGATGTCCCAAGGTTGGGTTGTGAACTTTTGTGTTGTCACTTGATTTTTGACATATTGTGGTTTTAACACAAATAACATAAACAGTATTTGACTACACTTAGAAGTTTATTTTGACACAACATTTTTCCTTGCTTTGTGCGCTAGTTATAAATAGCAGTAAAATAGTTATTTGGAACACAAGCTAATGACTCAATGTTGACACAACTATATGAGTTAGAATAGCTTCATCATTTAAAGGAAAACCTTTCCCCTACTTCCAGTTCCCACGTTTTCCATTGGGAATGTGTTTGCTAAATTACTTGCTTGAAATTTAGTCTGGCTTAGCTATTGTAAATATTGAAAATCAGCCAAGTTTATATTTGGCTCTTTTCAGATCATGACCTCTCAGCTGTTGTTTGGTTCACAAGAAAATATTTTCTACATGATAAACATTGTAATCACCAGCACAATTAGACAGCAGTTTATAGCCTTCTTGGTCTACGTTTAGATACTTCTCAAGTTGAAATATATTGTGTTTTAGTCAAGTTAAAAGGAACTAAACTAATAGATATTGTAATTCAAATAATAATGATGATGCAAAACAACAGTCACATGACAACATCCCCCAACAGTTAAACGTTTACCCACAGATGTCATAAGGCTTCAGCTCCCCTCAGATCAGAGCACAGCTCCGCCCAAACCACCGTGTCCTCTAGCATGTTCAGCACAGTCATGCCAGCATGGGCACCATGACAGGGGGCTCACATCCAGCGTCTAGACACAGTGTTTTAGGGGAGGGGGACGGGGGTGCTAATAATCTCACTCTGACCTTTATGGTCCAGTGAATAATAAGACAGGTCATGTCACAGAGCTCTCGGGCACAATGATTCTTCCTCAGTTCTCTTGCTTTCTTTTCAGTCTCTCTTGCTCTCTTTGTTGTTGTTTTTTACACTTTCACACAATGCTGCTCTACTCACATTGTTGGTCACAAACACCTTTAATAATGTTCCTGTTTCATTTGTTGTAGGTTCATTATTTACGATGCACAACTCTACAACACCTCTCTACCAACGTGTAACCAACGTGTCAAACTTACCCATTTATCATTGCTGAAGATGGATATGATCCAGTGCACAAATACTGCCATTTAAGTACTGCTGATAAGGGTAGTGCCACCACTCGCCCCTGAAATAGCCTCCATGGCTGAGTAGACGGGTCACATGATATTGTTATCTCTACAGGCTTACAATGTTAATTGTGTTTGTGTGTTCACCTACAGTAGCCTATATAGGTTCGCCTGTAGGTAATCAACTGACGGACTTCTTATCCGTAACATTTTAAATTAACTTAAACTTTTTTACTGGAATGGAAATGTTCATCTGTAGCCTACATCTGCGTTCAAATGTAGGTACGAAACATGTGTACACATGTTATTGACAGGTTTATCAATACAGATTATGTAAAGTTGGAATATTGTAAAATAAAACGATGATTTATTGCAACTTCTCAATAGGCCTATTGCCCAATGAAATCCATGTGGTCAAACATCCTCTAGGCTCCAAGTGTTTTTAAAAATCCACTCATTTACAACAAAAGTGGGTGTGTGCATAGTCGCAGTATAGACATGAGCTGGTTGCTGCACGTTTCAATGAGTGTGATACCCCCGCTTTCATCGGACGCACAGGCAAGTAGCGTCTGTATCGCGGAGCAGATGATGAGAGGTTGCAGTCGTTCCAAAAATACACAGAATCTGGATCGGACGGGTAAGGGAAATATGTTGCTAATAGGCTATTACGATTTGTTATAAGACAAGCCTGCAGTTCCTGAAGCTACAATGTAGCCTAACCCTGAACGTAAACAACCGTCGATGTTGTGCTGTCAATGAGACCGATCACCGCTAACACGCATCCTTGGTAGCTAATTATGGGGTTCAGTTTTTGTAGCATATTCGATAGTCTACGTGCTTATTAAATACAATCTAAACCGGTAGCCTAATTGTGATACACTGGGCTATTTTTAGCCCGTCCTATAGGCATATTCTGCGGGCTATGTAAAATTCTCAACTGGAGTAAACTGTCTGTCAACGCGCATGTGAACTAAACTGAAAGGGTACAAGACTATTTCTGAAACGTCTCGCTTGAAGTAAGAATAAGACATTGGTGGATTGTTTCATAATGTATTCATCCTGTCATGGTGTTGTTTATAATGTAGGCTATTGATATAATGTCACTCGAGTTGATCTGAGATGCAGACAATAAAGTTTTACATTTCTGTACATTTTTGTGGCAAAATTGGGTTGTTGGATAGGCTAATATCCGGTTGCTCTTAAATCTGGTCTCATTGACAAAATTGGCTTACTTATGGATTTTAGTTCACAATTAGGCTACATTGTTGTCAGATTATCATCAGAAAAGGCAGGTGAGATGCCAAGGTTGATTCAACTGACAATGCCACTAACGATGATTGAACAAAGCCTTTCTGTCAAGATGATGAATTTATCCATTTGGTGTGTTTTGATAAGGCTCTGTTAAACCTATAACGATGGGCAGCAGCCTAATGCATAATGTAGCCTAATAGTAGTGCTTAATAAAAATGTTTTTATTTACAATGCGGTTTGTTGCAAATGTCGAAACGCTTCCTTATTTTGCAAGACCTCAGCAAATCATCAGAATGTGCCAATCTATTTCCAGACTATGGCTTTAAGCGTCAGCTGTGGCAATCAGGGTAGAAAAGAGAAAGACCTGGATTGTTTAAATAGACACCCTCCATCTCTTATTTGGGTCATGACTGTTGGTGCTGCATCAGGATCCTATACAGTTTTATGATCCACTGGATACCCATACATTGCTGCTTAATAAGGAATATAGCCTACTGACTATAGCACTGGTTACGCACTGAAACACTGCATGTTTGGATGTATATGTAATCATGCAAAACACCCACATTTGACCGACATGGTATAGGCTAATTGGCACAACAATATACATCATGTACCATGTAGCCTGTACAATTGAGAGACTATGTAGCCTAATCAAAGTAAACAAAGTAAACATGTCACAAACCCTATGCTGCCATCTTATGGATATTCATAAAAATACTTAACATGTATTATAATAATAGCCTATGTCTACAGTATTTTCAGTTTATTAGCCTATGTAAAATTATATATTGCCTTAAATGTCACAGGAATCCCCTCCCCATTTTGGTCTATAGCCTAAGGCCCGTTGTTGAAATAGCTACATTCTATCAGTTTCTCACGATACATTGCATCGAGTTGGGAGGGGCTTGTATAGCCTACCCACCCCATTAATTAATTCTCTTGCGCACATTGAATTTGTGTTAAATTAGAAGTAGCCTATAGTATGTGGTAGACTAGGTTATCACCCCAACATACATGGAATTCATGTAGCCTAGTCATAGTCAATTCGGCAACGCCGGGCATCGCAGATCAAATATCTGAATACCAAGCGCGCATTTTTTCGACAGATTATGGTAAACTTGGTCAAACCAACCCATATTCTACGACATCCAAAATAATCCCACCAAACCAGAAGGACATCTCATACGAGGGACCACTACAGGCGCTAGACGAGCTGTAGGCTATGTGAATAAAAGGCCCCGTGCTGATTTTGTTGAGGCTTCTCTGATGGACGACGAAATGGACGAACGACCATCAAATTCCTCAACGCCGCGGGAACTTACTCAAAACCCTCTAAAGAAAATCTGGATGCCAAACAAGAATGGCCTTCCTGAGAAACACATTTCTCAAAGAAAAGGTGTGTTTGTATTCTGCTAGCTAGCTGCAATACGACGTGGTTTGGATTTCGAACTGGGATGCAGGTCGTTCGGTACCCCATTAATTGATGAATGCATTCAAAGTTGATGAATGTTATGATAAATGAAAATTATTGTAACATGCATTTGGTATTTACTGACTCTCGAGGGAACAAACTGCATCGCGATTGTAGCAATGCTGTTTTACAATAAGTAGGAGAATACTCTCCTAGTGAGTGATTGCTCAGAATGTCGGAGTGGGAATCGGTCTCGAATACATGATCCAGTGGATCTTATTTCATACTTACAGGTTTATTGTAGCCTTCCCACACATGGTTGTATTATAGACGAGTAAATCTAAGCTGGATATGTGTGCCGTGTGCATGGCAGTCATTGCCAGTGCATTTTGTTGTTGTTTTTTGTACCAATATGCTGGTCTGTTGATTAGGAAACGCTATTCATCTACACAGGGTATTCCATTGTTATTGTCCTAAATTGTTGGTAACCAGAATGTGTCCTGACTTGTCATATAGCATGATTTTGAGTCTGCTTCACTGTGCTTTGCATTTTTGTTCCTGGTCACGAATCACCCTGACAGATCTTTCTCTTAAATTAAACTTCATTTGAATATATATATATATATATATATATATATGTATGTATTTTAAATTATAGTCAATCCTGAACATTGTTGTGTTCTGTTATGGTTTTAGAAAAGTAATTTGTCCTTAGCAGTACTTTGGGTATTTGATTTGATTGATAGCAAACTATAAATGATCATTGGTCAGTAAAGTGGATTGCCCCAGACCCTGTCAAGAGTTTTCACTATTTCCTCTCTGGCCTATAGTCTTCAAGTCTACAGATGTTTTGCTATGAAATACTTTTACCATGAGAAGGCACAGATATGACCTCTGCTCTATTACTTGACAGCGTTTCATATATTGAGTAATGGAACAGTATAAGCTTGCATCAGATAGCATTCTGTGTGACCTACTTTAACAAGGCAAAATTCCACTCTTAATATTATATTTTAACAAGTTGTTGCAATGTGTATGTACCAAACAGTATTTAACTATAAAAATATATTGTCCATGTCACGAGGAAATGTTGTGTCCTGTGCAGCAGGATTTGTAAAGCACAAAACGTCAGCTGCTATGTCCATGTTCAATTGATTGAAGTGTGTCTCCCCCCTGTACGTTTCTCCCATATTCAGTATGTATGACCAACTGCCCCACCCTCATTGTGACGGTGGGTCTCCCAGCCAGAGGGAAGACCTACATCTCCAAGAAGCTGACTCGCTACCTCAACTGGATAGGTGTACCCACAAGAGGTACTAACTCCCCTGTTATAGCGATTCATTTCGTTTGTGCTGATAAATTGGAACGTATGCCTAAAGGAGAACAGTTGTTTGCTTTATTGAACATCGCATCTCTTTAAATTCTGTAGAGTTCAATGTTGGCCAGTACCGGCGTGAGTGTGTGAAGATCTACAAGTCCTTTGAGTTTTTCCTACCAGACAATGAGGAGGGACTGAAGATACGGCAGTAAGATGAACTTCTGAGGCTTTCTCTGTTAGTCTAATGAGTGAAGATGAGGTGGATTCAGTATCACAAGATAATGATGAACCCTCCTTCAACCCGTGGTCACGATGTGTTGTGCTGGTAGATGTTGTAATGTCTTCTATTTGTCTTTGTAACGACTCCCAGTCTTTGTTAGTAAAAGTAACATATCCCTGTGTCACTTACAGGCAGTGTGCAACAGCTGCTCTGAATGATGTCAGACAGTACCTTACTGATGAAGGAGGCCAAGTTGCGGTGGGTGAAGTCACTTAAACCAGTTAAATGGACTAGTCACTAGGACATTTTAGAAACTCATGTTTAATGGCTCAATAAAGATATTTCAAGGATGCAATACTAACATTATTCCAAGTTTATGTATGCATGGAGAGAAGGTTCACAATACTATTGCGATTTCAGTTCTTTGCCAAATAGCAGTTTCCCCCAAGCCATGACAAGGAATTATGTGATTGGTAGAAAGTCAAGCCCAAAGTGTTACATTGATTTAATGATCGCTATCTGCTTACAGTTAGTTAGGCCTTACTGTCACCATAAAGGTAGGGAGAAAGGTCAAAGGTCTTTCCTGTCAGGCGTAAGAAGTAAACGCATCAGATAAGATATACACATGGTCTTGAAGAACAAGAGAAACGCTGAAGTTTGAACCACAATCATATCAGGAAAGGGTGCATTAGATTACTGTTGGACAATTGCCTCCATATAACTGTTATGAGGACGCAATATAGGCCTAATGCTTTCTGTGGAAGCTTCTAGTCTGTGTGAGCTATTTTGCTGGGAGTGACGGTGGGTCCTCTGGTGTTCCAGGTGTTTGATGCCACAAACACCACCAGGGAGAGAAGAGAGACCATCAACCAGTTTGCTGAGCAGAACGGTTTCAAGGTACAATTGGCCTCTCAAGTGCTGATCCGTCTGGTTCAGTTGTGTTGTACGGCTCTGATGTTTCATCGGTTCTTTTTAGGTGTTCTTTGTGGAGTCGGTTTGCGAAGACCCAGATGTCATTCAAGAGAACATAGTGGTGAGTCTCCTCAGCAAACCACTACTTGGATCAAACTGGAACAGAACCTTTCCATGGTTCACACTAAACGTGTTACCTTTGTCCCCCTTGTGTTGTGGTCAGCAAGTGAAACTGGGCAGCCCTGACTACACCAACCGTGACACAGAGGAAGCTGTGCAGGACTTCATGAAGAGAATCAAGTGTTATGAGAGCTCCTATGAACCTCTTGATGAGGTCCAGGACAGGTAAGGGGGGGGGGCTGTCTGAGCAACACAGCTTGGCTTCCTCCGATGGGAGATGACCGATGTCTAAAGCCCCTTCTCTCTCCCAGGGAGCTGTCCTACATTAAGATCATTGACGTGGGCCAACGGTACCTGGTGAACCGTGTCCAGGACCACATCCAGAGCCGCATCGTCTACTACCTGATGAACATCCACATCACCCCACGCTCCATCTACCTCTGCCGCCACGGAGAGAGTGAACTCAACATCAAGGGCCGCATTGGAGGAGATTCTGGGCTCTCAAACGGGGGCAAAGAGGTGGGACACATGCCGGGAATCAGTTCTTTGGTGGGGAAGGGTTCTTTGTCTGGCTCGCTCCTCTTCATTTCTTTTCCATGTGAACTCTCTGTTTGCTGCAGTTTGCCAAGTACCTAGACCACTTCCTCCAGTCTCAGGAGATCAGTGATCTGAAGGTGTGGACCAGTCAGATGAAGAGGACCATCCAGACTGCAGAAGCTCTCAATGTGCCCTATGAGCAGTGGAAGGCTATTAACGAGATAGACGCGGTGAGATGCCCTGCACAACTCGAATGTACTGTTACTATTGTGTTCCTGGATTTGTGGATTTAACTAACGTGTCCGGTATGTGCTGTCATCAGGGTGTGTGTGAGGAGATGATGTATGAGGAAATCCAGGAACACTACCCTCTGGAGTTTGCTATGAGGGACCAGGACAAATACCGTTACCGTTATCCAAAGGGAGAGGTGAGGCCAGACAATTTGCTTACAGACTGTTTCCTTACAGTTTGTTATACCCATAAAACACAACAAAATATATTTTATGAAGGCACTGTAAGGAAACAGTCTGTAACATGTGAGTTTATCAGAAACAAACATGTGCATTTAGTTCTTAAGACCATTTGCTATGACATACCAATTTGCCAACTTTCTCAACTGTTTCCTTTTACAAAAACACGTTTTCAATACATCCTTTTGGGGTGTAGGTGATGCATCTGTGTTCTAGACTCTGGTCTGTGTGTTAATGTTGTCCTAAATGCCAAATGATGTGTTTCTACCTTTTAGTCTAGTTTCATTATCCTTCATTTCCTGTACTTAGTGAGACTCAGATGCCCATTATAATTCTCTCTTGATAACCGATAACCCAGTTCTTGGGAAGGCTTCATCTCTGAGATGTAATGCTGATGTGTGCCCTGATATAATACATGTGTGTTGTCTTTGCAAGTCTATTGATGTCCTTCTTGCTGTCTGTGTGTCTTTGCTCTCTCATCTCTGCCCTCAGTCCTATGAGGACCTGGTGCAGCGGTTAGAGCCGGTCATCATGGAGCTGGAGAGGCAGGAGAACGTGCTCGTCATCTGTCACCAGGCCATCATGCGCTGCCTGCTGGCCTACTTCCTGGATAAAACAGCAGGTTAGTCTGCAAACACACCAGCTAGTATGAGGGCCAGGACATTGGCTGTGTTAGTGTTTATGACTGTTTTTTTTGTTTGAGATGAACGTAGATTATACACTGATTTACCATGTCTGACTGAGCTGGATGTTGACCATTTGGTACCGTCTTCTCAGAGGAGCTGCCCTACCTGAAGTGCCCCCTGCATACTGTGCTGAAGCTCACACCAGTGGCCTACGGTAAGAGGGACTCTTCTCTCTGCATCTCTCGTTCTCTCTTTTATTGGTTGAAATAATCAGCCGATAAACAGCTTCTCTGCACTGTGTCTAGGCTGTAAGGTGGAATCCATCTACCTGCATGTGGAAGCTGTGAACACTCACAGAGATCGACCAGAGGTAGGTACACGGCCACCAGCACCACCGCATGCTGGAGTTCCATTCATGATTTCCTATAGATTCATGGAAGTCCGTTCCAGTGAAATGCAACTCTTAAGACGGTTCCTCACACTAAGGCTTTTATGCAATGCCCATCATACCAGATACGTAAAGACAGATGCACTATGGTCTTCTCAAATTGCAATAATGCTCTTGGATGACCTTTTGCACTTTTTATTTAATATTATGGAAAACTTTGCCATGCCTAGAGAGGCATAAAAACAGAACATGACAATACAATAATCAAATTAGATGATTATTCATTTTTGATGACCTGAATGTGTCTCCCGTATGCTTGACCCATTTGTTTTGTTTTATTGCTGAACAGAACGTAGAGGTGTCGCGGATGTCAGATGAGGCTTTGCTAACAGTCCCAGCTCACCAGTGAGACAGTGTCCCTTTCAGGCACAAACACCCGTCCCCTCTCACACTCTCCCTCTGCTCCATCCTCAATCACTATCATCACAATCAGGCTTCTCTTTAACTCCTGTGATCAGAAGCTAATTGGTCTGGCTTTAGTAAACACCATCGGTGCAATGTGCTGTTTCCTGCCCTATTAACGATGAATAACTGGAATCCAGTTCAATACTGACAACCCAACTCCATGAGTCAAGTTTAATTATACTCCTTTTTTATTTTTAATCAAAGCATTGATTTTGCCATAACATCAAATAATAATGTTGTGAATCGATGCTCGATTGCCAAATGTGAAGCAATGACACAAGCAGCATTTTTAACTGGACTTCGTCTTGTCAATTGAATGTTGGAAAGATGAATGTTGTGTGTTTGAATGCATGGGAATCAACATCAGTTTACATATCAGTTGTCAGTGTTACACAGCTGGCTATGAAGCAGGTACAGGTAGTAGAGACAATGCCATTTGCATTTACGAATGCATTTAAGTCCTTTCTCTCATTTTCATTCATAATAATATGATTATCCTGTAGACAAAAGTCCCTTGTTGATTTCTCAACTATGACGGTCAGCTGAAATTACGGGGAAGTCTTTCCTTACTATTGTGTTTGCGCTGTGTTAATAAAATATACTTGACCTTCTCTGCTGCACTTTTTTATCCATACCTTCAGATGTCTTGTTTAAAATAGGTCTGAGCAGATTTGTAGAGATACCAGCTATAAAGATTTAGATATACCATACCCTGCTTTTGAGGGTGCGTATTACAGGTGGCCACTAAATGAATAATAATTAATCTGTGCATTTGTAAACAATCAAGTTTTCCAATCATCCTTACCACTGCTGAACTACCGAAACTATTTTCAAAATTCACTATCTTCCGATGATTCATATCGAAATGTGTTATCAATGCTGGTGGACGTTGTCACTAGCCTCCCTTTGTCAATGTTCCTATCTACATATAAAATATGGATAGTATCTCTATAAAGTTTCCACCCTCTTTCAAAAAGTCGGAACAATTACATTTGACTCATTTAGTAGTCGCTTTTATCTAAAGCGACTTTCAAACGGTGCATCTAGAAAATACAACAGAAGATCAAGGATCACATGTCCATAGTTCTAGCTGTATCTTTTGTGGTCATAGACAAAGATTGGTCAGAATCTTCTAGCCACAGTGCAAAGTAACCACATCTCTGCTTCCAGGCACAGTCAACCATAATAGTATCTGAACTACAGACAGTAGTAACTACAGACAACTACTGAACTTGCCAGACAGAGGTACAACAGGATCTCAAATTCAACAGGCAGTGAAGGGACACATTTGTATGTATCACAATAACTTGTTCTTTCTCTGCATGGTATTTGAGATCCTTTTAGTACCCCTGTCTGGCAAGAGACTGGCCCTTACGTGTTACATTTACATATATACATTTAGCAGATGCTTTTATCCAAAGTGTTGCACTAATGTCTATCAAAAGTGTCAGAACCTCAACTGGATTCAATATTGTTGTCACTTGCTTACACACAATACCCAATACTGACAACTGAGAAAACATGTTTGCACATCCCTTGAAAATCGAATTCAAAAAGTTGTCGGTATAATGCATACCCCTGAGTACACATACTGCAGAGTGGTGTTTTGTACTTTGACGAACTTCTATAGCATTTCATTTTCAAGCTGATGCTAGTAACGTATATAGATGGGGTTAGGGTTAGGGTGTTGGACTACACATTAATTGTTGGTGTTCCAAACCCTGTGTTTGCTATGTTGTTGTCTGTTTTGCTAAAACATCTGTTGAGGGTGGATGTCTGTTGCAGGATCATTTGCATGTCCATGAACTAAACACCTAAATCGGCTTTCTGAAAGACTTTACATTTATTATAAGCACATTCAACATATTCACAGAAACTAGTTTTGTGGTTTTTACACATCAGACTTGTGTTCCTCTTTCAGAATGTAAACGTCCATCGCACCACTGAAGATGCCTTGCAGACCGTCCCATCTCACCTCTAACCTTGTATCTGCTTGTCAGACATGTTGGAAGGGGAGACGTCTAGCCCTCATTCTCTGTTTGCCTCCAAGATACACTCATCGGGTACAGCAATGGCAGTAACATATTTTTGTAATGTGAAACCTCAAATTCTTTTTGTTATTACTATTTTGAATAACTGGTATTGCTGAACCTTTTGTGTGACACTGTACAGTAATAAAGGGATTGTTAAGGTTCAGACGCTTTTTCTGGGAAAATGATTTAAAGACATTATGTTATGATCACAATGAGTAGCACTTGATAAGGTGTTCATGTAATTTTCAAGAATAGTGAAGTATAATGAAACAACTTCCTCCGATGCCATTTGAAGTGAACACAAAATGTCATGTTAAGCACCAATATGGGCAAGTTATGGGCACGTGGGTAAGAATGTTGCCTCTATTAAACCATTGGAATACAGAAAAGTACATCTGTTAAGTGGGAAAACGTTCTATTGAAATCACAGATGAACACTAATGGAAACCCACACTAACAGGCTCTAAGGGTTAAGTCAATCCCCTTTTCCCCACATCAGTAACACCCCTTTTTCTGCATATCTACAACATATCTGTTGCACCATCACATTGCCATTGTGCCTTTTGAGGAGGACACTTAAAAACCATGCAAGGTCACAGTACAGTTAGTGTATGTTGGACAATAATATATAATGTGTTTTCTATTATGCTTAAATCACATCTGAAAATGTTTTGACATGGAATCAATATCAATTTGGGTTTGATTGATACTTTAACGCATTAAAATGTTATCTGAACTGTTAATACATTTTTTTTTCGTTTGACTTATTTTGTCATTATGTCAAAATTAGAGGAATATGTTATAGGAGTGAATATACAATACATACAAATACAGGAATGTCTCAAGCATATGAATTGTTTTTGAAACTTTGATTTGAGTTGCCTAAAATGCCAAAAGACCACAACAATCCTCAATCAGGATGATCAGACACAGCAGTGTAAATTAACTCATGTCTCAGACCTTCACCAGTCATACATACAGACCTTCACCAGTCATACATCCCATACATACAGACCTTCCTGACAGCAAATAGACAACCTACACACAAGCAAAACCAGTCACATCCTGCAACAGCTCAAATGTAACCCAACACCTTTGGTTAGAATTAAAACAGAATTCAAGCATTACAAACAATCCAACATTTTATTGGTGATTTGCATTTTTATCATTTACCACACCATCATTGTATACGGTTTCTAGTGGCTTCTTTCCAATTATTTGTAAGGATGCCTTCCTCTGAGATTCAGGCATTATTTATGACAAAAACAGTCTAGATTATATGAAAGGACGTACAGAATGTATAAAAACAATATAGTAAATTTATTTCGCAACATTCTCTTGCAACACTCATTGCCCCCGTTTCCATGAATATCAACTTGATTAATACTAGAAGGACCCGCCTTGGTTGTGGGATTTGTCCCAAATTCTATAAAATGAAATCGGAACCATTTCATTATATACAAATCATCAATAATCATGCGAACAGGGGAATACTCTTGTGATATACAATTGGGTGCTAAGCACACTGTCATAGGATTGGTCATTTTTGTGTGGTCATAATCGTTGATTGGCTGTTCATTCACGAAGGCTCTCCCCCCTCACGCTGTCACCCTGTCCTCAGACACAGTAACGGCCATGTCATGTGACCAAACGGCAGGATGGCAGGAGACTCTCAAAACTGTGAAAATAGGATTATCATTGTAAGCATCTACATTATTCCATCACATCTATTCTTTCTATATTGGCTTAATCACTATAAGGACAAAGGATGAAGTAATCTGTACTCTTCACTAAAATATAACAAATACAGCTGAGTCATAATTGCATCACAAGCACTACTTCTTTAAAGGACTGTAAATATGAGTTCTTACATTCTTGAGGAACTCCTCTGCTACAATTCGAGCTCTGGCGTTGACAGACAACTTCATCTCACTGATCTCTTTGTCGATCTCCTCCATGAAGTGAATGACAAAGTCCACTAACTTGTGCTTGTACATCTGCTCTGTGTGGAAGTTGGTTATGAGGAAACTGATGTCATAACCCTGGATGAAAAAATGAAGGCAGATAAGGAAACAGAAGTTTGCTATTCATACAAATGATCACGTGTGTTACTCTACAGATCAAATACTATGGTTAGTTTTGTATTTATGAATCATAGTTTTGTTTCCTCTTAGTTTCCCCAACTGTTCTCTGCTGTTCACTTCAACCTCATAGGAGAACTTGGTTTCCTTCTACTTCATATAAAAAGTATCATCTTCTGAGCTCTACTTCTCCTTTAGCTCACCTCGACTGCCTTTCTCCGCAGGATAAAGAAGTTCTCTGCTCTCATCATCATGAAGCGCATAAACTTGTGGCACAAGATCTTCTCAATCTCATCAGCCTAAGGGGGGAAATGATCACACAAACAACACCAAATATGATTAGACTCAAAGTGATTTATGTTCACGGTTAGCTTCTAGAATTAAGATCAGAGTGAATGTAACAAAACAAACTAATTTGTGACAAATGCCTAAAGCAATGCAACTGATTCACTGACCTGCTTTACAGCAATGCTGACTCTCACAGAGTTGATAGAGCCCTCAATGAGAACCTTTTCCTTTTCATTGCGGCTGACAACTACAGGCTGTAGCAACAACTCTTTACTGCTCCTGTAAGGTTATACAGAGAGTGAGACACATTACTTGTGTAATCATATGGCACCTCAACAGAGGTAAAGCATCTTTGACCTAGCGGACAAGGAGACTGTCTCCCTCAGAGATTGTGCTTACCTGACCTCCACCTCTGGTTTGTTGTGACGCTCCACCACCTGGGAGGAGAAGTTCTCCAAGCAGACCGCTGCCTGCAGAGTTGCACGCACGGCGTTCAAGTAGGGGCGCAAAGTCGCTGTCTGAGAAGAGTGACACGGCCTTGGTAAGGTATACATTGCACCATTGTGTGGTGGGTTCATACGTTATTTCTCGTCCAATGATGTCAGACGCGATGACTTGATCAGTCCAAGAAAACTGACAGGAAGTGTCACCTCATTAGCCCCTTTTACTTAACAGCAACACACAACTATCAACATAATATCTGGTGAAAACAGATGAGTAAACTGGCTTGCCCAACACATTTATATTAGCAGCTAGCTAGCTGGCACTTTGGGTTGGGTGCAGCAGTTGTTGAGTGAAGTTTTGCTGAGAGGATGACAGTCACGCCCAGGAAAGCTAATGTCATGAATCGAACTAATCCTGATGCGACACCCCACATTCGCCCCATCTGTGGCACAATGATTCGTTTCGGACAACAATGATTATAATCGGTGTATGCCAGGATAATTTGAGACGCTTACCATTTTTCTGATGAAGCTGGTTTTGAAGACGGAAGTTCGCCTGCCACGCCTGGACGGAACTCTTCCGTAAATCTCACATTTCAATGAGCTAGACCAAATATGACGCTGCATCAGCAGCCATTTAGGGCGCTCGTTTTGTAATAATGGGCTTCTTGACTGAGCGGGGGTATTCTAATCATTAAATGATCGGGTCGGAACGAAACATCCTCCCGTTTGTGCTGTTCTAGTTATCAAAACGAAGAGGCGTACGATCGACTCTTCATGCAGTTGGTTTTGTAGGGGAGTTTAATTAAAATTACATTTTGTGCCAATTGGTACAGTCCTGAACAAATAATGATTGAATACATTGTAGAGTATGCAAAAAATGTATCAATCGTTTCTGATCATATTCCCCTGAAACCCACCGAAGATACCATCCTGTATCTGGGGTGCTTTCGTATTTCCACTGCTATTTAGCCTAGAGAACTTTGGTTGAATAACAGTGTTCATTTGCGAATTAAACTTCGTTTTCAATCCCTAGATTAAATAGCAGATTATGTGACCTCACTCGTCCAGTGAAATAGAAGGAATTGCACTTGAAATCGCAAATCACCGAAAAACCCTGTCCCCTATTCTTGTAAATGGTCCTTCCAATAATGGATGCCTTTCTGTAAAGGTAAATATTGCTGGGTGCTTAAATGTAATTTAGCCATTTTAGATTGCATGAATATCCTATATTTTGAATGAAAGGGGTGTCTGGTAAATTAATGCATCCATGTATGGGCTGTGATTCGTTTTTGTGGAATGTAGATGTTCATTCTTGAACGCAACACCGGTGTTGAGCGCAGATTGTTAGAGCTAATGCTAACACTAGTAGCTAGCTAGGCGAGAGAAGTGGTTAGTTAGCACTAGGAAGCTTGCTTTCTGTAAACACCCACGCTTCTGTAGTTTTGACAGAAGGAGTAGCTATACATGTAATAATACACGTTTATCACCAGTAGTCAGCAAGAAGAAAAATGTGTAAGAATAATGTGTCTATATGAAATGTATGGTTTAAATCTCCGCTGTTTGCAGGATTCAGGAGAACAAATTAAATACCCCAATTTTCCACTGGCCTTTAAATCATTAACATTGTGTATGGTTTCATATTTCTTCTGCCATTAGAGATTTGCTCGACCTCACTAAACATTAACATGAGTGAGTTGAAGGACTGCCCCCCTCTGAAGTACTATGACTTCAAACCTGTTGAGCACGTGAAAGTATGCCCTCGCTACAGTGCTGTTCTTAGCCGCTCAGAAGACGATGGCATCGGTATAGAGGAGTTGGACACACTACAGTTGGAGCTGGAGACGCTTCTGTCCTCTGCCAATCGCCGCCTCAGAGCTCTAGAGGAACAGAGACAGGTAAGAGAAAAGGTGTTTGTAACAGCTTCTGAGACCTAATGTGCGGTTATAAATCACTGATTACTTTCTCCCTAGATCCTCACAGACTGGCAGGATAAGAAAGGGGACAAGCGCTTCCTGAAGCTTGGGAAGGATGCAGACCTCTCAGCCACGTCAAGGCACAAAACCAAGAAGCAGAAGCTAGATGGCAAGGGTGGTCATGGAACTGGACCTGGACCTGGAAGACCTAAATCCAAGAACCTGCAGCCGAAGGTCCAGGACTATGAGTTCAGTGAAGATCCTCAAGACATTCCCCGTAATCCTAAAAATGATGCTCCAAACAGGTCAGAAACAATCACTATTTTATGTAGAGCCCTGATTTTGATTGAAACTTTGTGTGATCGTTTTGTGAAGCATTTCTTACATTGTCGTGCAAAATGTAGAGTATGTGTTTGTGATTTCAGATTTTGGGCATCAGTTGAGCCATACTGTGCTGACATCACAAATGAAGAGATCCGAGTTCTGGAAGAACTCTTGAAGCCTCCAGAGGATGAAGCAGAGTATTACAAAGTACAGTTCCTTTTTTGGAGACAATTTCACCCCTTTTGTACAACATAATATACGTTTTGGAAATACCTGAAGGTCCCGATAAATGTTCCCAATGGACAATAACATGAGATTGAGAACAGCAGTACAGTGATGGCTCACTTGGCTGTGTTTTGTAGATTCCAGCATTAGGGAAACACTACTCCCAGCGGTGGGCACAGGAGGATCTGCTGGAGGAGCAGAGGGAAGGAGCTCGGGCCAATGACAAAAAGAAAAGCCTTTTGGGGCCGCTCTCTGAGTTGGACGCCAAAGGTGAGGGATTTAATAACGAATGTTGAGACCGAACCTTGAGCTTCTGCATAGGGCAGTTGAACAGTGGCTGCCTCCAGGATAACAACTGTGAAAGTAAGGATGGCTAATGTGTGGTTTCTGTTGTTCTTCCAGATGTGGATGCCTTGTTGAAGAAGTCAGAGTCTCAACATGACAGTCCCGAGGACGGCTGCCCCTTTGGTCCCCTCACACAACGCCTGCTCCAGGCTCTTGTTGAGGTCAGATAACTAGGCCTGTAGTGTGGGGCTCAGCACAAATGACACCTCTGACATGCATATGTTTCTTGTAGGGATGCAAACCCAAATCAGTATCAGCCAATATTAGCATATATCATTATGGCATTGGCAACCACTAGTTTTGAGGTTAACAGTGATGCTATTGCTTCACTGTTAACTGATATATTCACATATAGGATATCTTTTTTATATATAGTACATTTAAACATTTGTTTTTGATGTTATTCTTCCAGGAGAACATTATATCCCCCATGGAAGATTCACCAATTCCAGACATTTCAGGGAAAGATGGAGGAAACGACGGGGCTGGAACCTCACCTCGCAGCCAAGGAAAAACCTTCAGGTACCGTCAAAAGTGCTCTATTTTTCACCGTCAAAATTATACCCTTCAGGTTCACCAGCTTTTTACATTTGATCACGAGGCGTCCTTTTTCTCTTTGCTCATTGATCTTAATCACCTTTTTTTGGCTACAATTGTAGCTTTTTTGTTTGTTTTGCTTTTCTTGCTGCTCGTGTATTGATATTTATTTTCTCTGTTGACCCAGTGTTCCTCACACCCGATCACTGGAGGCCCGGATCAAGGAGGAGCTGGTGGCTCAGGGGCTGCTGGACTCTGAGGAGCGGCCGGGGGCGGGAGGAGACTCTGAGGACGAGGTGCTGGCAGAACTCCACAAGAGACAGGCGGAGCTCAAAGCCCTGAGTACCCACAACCGTGCCCGCAAGCAGGAGCTGCTCAGGTATGGGAAAATAGTCCTAAAAGAAAATTGACCTAAAATACATAGTTATTGACTTCCACATCCTACATTTGACAATTCTGCGAATAATCCCCCAATAAGCATGTACATGTGTCTTTTTTGGGGGGGAAGTTCAACGTTTTAGACATGTGTACATAAGTAATGATGTACTGTAACTTTGCTGTGTGTGGCCGGGCTCCCTCAGGCTGGCTAAGGAGGAGATGCGGAAGCAGGAGCTGAGGCAGCGGGTCAGAGTCTCTGACAACGAGGTCATGGAGGGTTTCCGTCGCATCATGGCCGCAAGGCAAAAGAAACGCACACCAACCAAGAAGGAGAAAGACCAGGCATGGAAATCCCTGAAGGAGAGAGACAGCATCCTTAAGCTGCTGGATGGATGAGTGGCCAACCCTGTAGAGGCGTAGTCTGGGAGTGGTGGGAGGGGAGCAGTGTTTCGGCAGTCATTTCTATCATTAGAGTTTGTTATATATATTTGATGTCCTTCCTTAGTTTAGTGATCATTAACACATTTTATACTTCCAGCAGTCTCATGACAGGACATTTAATATAGATGTAGCATGCTTTTTCATACAGTTAGATTTTTCAAAGGTATGTATGTTTTGGTGGATATTTTTATCCTGATTATGCACACTGCTTTCCAAATGGGAACATCCTAAACCGTGTTTATGGGAACTTTCAGTCGTTTCATGTAGGCCTAGCATTCTGTTTCTGAGGCAACCATTTAAAAATAATGTTATAGTATTAATGCAATCTATGTTCATTACATATCTGTGTTCTGATGTGGATTTTGTTTTCCAATGTGTATGTATCACATTAATCACAATATGAAAAAAATACTGTGAATGTTTGAATAAATGAATATCACTTATGCTGGGCAGAGTATTTGTATCGTAGAAAGTGGCAGAAATTACGTTTGATTCGTTGATTTTCTGGGCACGATGTTCATTAATAAAACACTGAAAACCCACAGGTTATTCCAAGATTCTATTAAAATGGACATAACTGGCCTGGCTTTTCACATACTGCCATGCCTTTGCACTACATGGCCTAAATGGCTTTAGGGGGAGAACATTGTACTCCAATCAAGGAGCCAAGTAAAGACATTTTGGTGTGACTGAGGAGGTCATTATGGAGGCTGTAGGTTTTGTCCAACCGTATTCCTTCAGCTTCCTGTACGAAAAGGTAATCAACCCCTTAGATTTAGTATGTTGTTTACGTTACTTTTAGCAGCAGTGACTTCAACCACACTTCCTGTAGTTATTGATCAGCAGACCATAGAACCCACTGCTCATGCATCATTTCTTATACTTGTTGCATTTGTGATGTGAATGTGGCCACACTCAAATTGTAGTTTGAATAATGAAGTGCACTCAGTTGAACCCTTGGTAATGACATTTTCCTTGATGCCCTCCTGTTTCTCACTGCCTCGTTATCCACACACACACACACACACACACACACACACACAATTGAAGTAAGGGGGTGGTTGAATATTTGTAGACATTTAAATTCAATCTCGGGGAGTGCAAGCCTCTGTTGGAAGATGGAATGGAGATTTAAGAAAACATGCTTGCAGACTATAATTGTAGTAAAACTGAGGAGATTGCGTATCCATGACAATAATTCAATTGGCCATTGATCCATTGTGTTTACAAATACAGAGATGAACGTGTGTGCCCTGATCAACTTATTCATCCAGTTGACAATTAATTATGTTAGTTGAGTATTTAAATAACACATCTCACAATTGAGAATATTTTTATTCTTAAAAAATGCCACTGACGATGTAAAGAATGTTGCTAAACAATGTTTTATGAAATTAAGGTTATCCGAACTAAATCTTGAGCACAACAAAAACCTTGTTCATGGAAAGTGTGTAGTATAACATATTTGACACGGATAGTGTGTTACTGCCCTCTTGTGTTAACATAATGATATATTGGTGGTGCTGAGCTCTCCAGGCAATGTCAGATGGATCCTCGCCCCATCTTTACAGTGTGTCTGCTTCCCAACATCTGGATTGGCTAGATAAAGAACAATACTTGTGTCATTCTCTGGACCATAGGAACACTAAGGCATGGGTAAGAATGTAAATATGGGACATTGCACCAGTACTACCAGGTAGAAGAAGAGCACAAAGAAAAAAGCACATGCTTTGGGTAAGCTGACAGTGACAAGACTCTGGTCCAGTTTCCATTCAGACCCTTGGTTGGATGCCCTGATCTCGCGCGGCCTTTTAATGCCGTCTTATCGGACGTGGCCCAATGGGCTTGTACTGGCTAACACAGGTGTGGTAATGAGCAGATGACGCGCGCTGCCCGATTGCCATGCCTGAACTAGCTACAGTTATGCAAGTGTGGCGTGATTTTTGTCCTAACTGGACGCAGAGGACTGTGAGTTCCCAGAAGGCATCAAGGCTTTGGCTGAGAAGTAGAGGCGTCATGGCAGAATCATGGGTGGAAAAGAGAGACACTCTTTAACCTGGTTACCATGGGAACATGCCTGTGCCTCACTCCAGCATCACTCCTGAGCAGAAAAACAGCAGTGTCTAATCTGACAGACGAGAGGGTATTCATTTTTCAAACTGCTTCTTCACCTCGAATCTGCAGTCCACAGCATTCGCTGTGATGTGCTCTTTCACAAACTCATTATTTGTCATTCACCCGACACACCAAGACCCATCCCGATTTGGGAATATATCCCAAAGACACACTTCACACGTGCTATAATTTTAGGACAGTCTATCCTCAACACACAGGGGGTAGATTTATATTTTAAACCAACCTTAAAACAAAGATGGCTATACCACCCTTAGTCTCATAGAGCCTCCAAAATGAGATTTTCTGCAAAGTACCTCCCTAGAATATCAACATTGTTGGGAGTTGGAAAGACAATAAAAACAAATCTGATTATGTTACTAAAATCAAAACACAATATTGTGTGTATATGTGTGCTTGTGTGTGGTGTGTCAAAGCACAAGTGCAATAGAAGTCACTAGTGTTATCTGACTTTGGAAACAAGTGTTTCCCCATTTTTGTAATCCTAGCACTTTAGCACAGTTAGAACAAAATGATACCTGATCTACTGAGGTCTCCTGGCATTGTGGTTAAAACATAGTAGTAGTTGACCCACAGTTGTCACACTTGACTGGGATTTTACACCTGTCCTGGCTGCAGCTTAATAAAATTAAGATATAAGGCATAGTCGGTAGTTGCATGACCCCTGCTCTTCTGTGAATATACGTGCAGATCGTGTTTGCAACATATCTGCACAATTCTCAGCTCAACTCTTTCAAGTAGCCTACATTTCCTACCCTGTGGGATATATTAGGCCTATATTGAGTGAGGTTAATTCTGATCAGCAAATAGATTTTCCTGCAAGGACTATATATACAAAAATATTTTTACGGAAAATTCCACCTATGGTCATTTGCCATGCCTTATTGAGTTGCTTTGTGGTCATTTCCAGCAACCCTTCCAGTTCGCATCCGAGTTGCATCCACACAGTGGGCCTCTTTTTGTTTTCTTAACAGTTCACTTCAACCTAACACGAGAAGGGGGAGGGTAAATAGGTTGAAACGGGTGTTGAAGAGCAACTAGACCTACCAAAGGAAAGGAGAATCATCATTCGAATTATCCAATAGGAGCAACGGAGTCTCAAGGTTCTCCTCTCATGATCGGCTATGGGCGGTCCTAGTCTCTGAGGGCCCTCCTCAAGGCCACACCGTTAGGTTGAGCGCAGTCTGCAGTTTCAGTTTGTTTTATTCACCATTTTGAGTAGCAGAAGGTAAAAATTAAACTAAAATCGCATTTAGTTGACTAATCGCGCCCACATTTTTTGTTTTACGCAATAGCTCCGGCGTTGAGCTGTGACGTCTTGTGCCGCCCTTTGGAGTCGCAGAGCGGGGCGATTTTTTTTATTTGCCTGGGCTTCTTTTTCCCTTTCTTACATTCTTAACCTCTACAGTATTTCTGCAAAATGTCAAGACCAGTGAGGTACGTTTACTGAATATGTCCACCGCTGTGCCTACGCGCCATGCACGCACGCCTCGTAGACAACATGTACGTCTCTACTATGTTGAGCTTTTGGCCTGGGTCGTGTTATTTTATAAAATATTGATGTAAATGTGTTTTCCCTGCACGCACTTTCTAACATGGATCCTAGCTATGAGAAATGCTCGCCATGCCCTCATAGAATGTCTTTATTCCGCGCGCATTGGCTTGTGAATGCATCTAGTCTGATTCATGCCTGGAAAACCGATCCGTGTCGAGCGTCATTTGCTGCAATCAGCTTGTTGTGCTTCAAATGTATTTTAGCGGGTTATTACATGATACCTGGACTGGTAAATGACTTGATATTTTCCCTGAGAGCACTGGTTGACTAGGCTGAGGGAATATGGCTACCCATTCATCCACGGGAGGCTCTGAAACGCTAATAAAAAAACAGGACTGGAGGTAGTCATCGGCTCATGGGTTTAAGCTTGCTAGCAAGCACTGGGCTATATCTAGGGCCAGTCAAGACGACACCCTTTTTCACATGTTTTATAATACAATATGAGGGAAACAATTTCTGGACGTTGATTTTGGTGTAGAACGCCCGAGTAGAAAGGGAGAGGGGAGCTACATTTTCACTGATGGCAGTAAATTAACACTGTTGGGTGATGTCAGAGGGGGGCGGAGTGGCTTTAAAAGTCACCACACCCCCAGCATCGTGCTCTACAGTCTTAGCATATACATTTATTTTAAATTAATCGAATAGTAACGTAACTAAGATGTTTACGTTAGAGAAAACATTCACTTTAAAATCGATCGGTAGAGAATCCATTCAACAGGAAATGTTGCTGCCGGAAACAATGTAACAATAGAACACTGGCACGACTACAAAGTAGAGCTATGTGTCGTAAGGTTCCCTCCCCCCTGACTCCAGGTAGAGCGCGAGACCGCCAAGCTATTCTATTCAACCAGTTGCACAACATATTAGCTGTTGCAGTATCATCCTATGCTATAATTTCTGAGCAAGGAGTGCTAGCATGTAAACCGTTTAAAAATACGATTCGGGGTATGGAAGGTAAATTGCTCGGTAGATGGACACAGATGGAATCTCACAGTAGATGCACACTGCCTGTCTAGACCGAGGCCTTTACAGTGGTTTGTCAGCCTGCTCTTGTAATCAGAAGGCTTGTAAAATGGTTTGAGACCCCCTCACCCTTGCCCCACTCC
The DNA here is from genome assembly GCA_903064625.1 of Mallotus villosus. Classification (NCBI taxonomy): domain Eukaryota; kingdom Metazoa; phylum Chordata; class Actinopteri; order Osmeriformes; family Salangidae; genus Mallotus; species Mallotus villosus. Next base: position 78,359 of record CAEFZP010001313.1, on the reverse strand, counting down.
TCAATATGTGTGATGCTATACTTGAAGGAGGAATTACATGCACTAAGAAAGAAACGTGATAGGAGAAACAATTAGGTTGGTTCTTGTCTCAGGTTGTCTGTCACCGTTGAGATTCCATGGAGTCAGTCGACATTACAGCACAGCTCTACTGGTGTGTGTTACATTGAACATTTGAGCAGTGGTCAGCTGTGTGTTACCTGAAACGTCCCTTTTTAAAGAGTGTGTGTGTTTCTGTGAGTCCATCGACCCACTCTAGCTAATGAGCCATGGAAACAATAGAAGAGAGACTAGCGTCCATTTTACCCCCTGCTGAGACACTAAGCCACCGGTGCTTCACCCACCCTGCCCTCTGCCAAGGCCTTCTACTTGACCCCTCGGGGTCTTGCTGGGTAGTGCCGATGTAGCATCAAAGCGCACTGGTCATCCACCAACCACGGCACTCCTAACCTGTTATCCACACCCCCCTCTAGGTTCAGGTGGTGTTTTGTGGTGGATACGTTTCTGTTAGCAGTGGATCAGAGGGTGATTCTGCGGTTCTGTTGAATGTGGGACGAGAAAAACGGTCTGTGTTTTGAATAAATGTATTTTTTGTTTTGTTTATAGGAACAAGAAGGTGGTGAATTACTCACAGTTCAATGAGTCTGATGATGCAGGTGAGATTTGTCTTTAAGGTGTGGGGTTTGAGCCATGGGTGTCTGAACACACCCCCTTGGGTGTTTGAACACACCCCCATGGGTATTTATGTGTGTGTGTGTTTTAAAGCCGTTGTCCTGTCTGTAGATGAGGAGTATGGGAAAGACTCCAACAAGCCCAAGAAGATCCGTGCGGCGCCTCGGGAGGTGAAGCACAAACGCTCAAAGAACTCCCAGGAGGACAGGTGAGCTCAGATTGGACCAGTGTTACATCTCTAGAGACATGAGTCTGGTGTGGTATTCTGTCTAAACATTGTAACAAGAACCACAGGCTGCTCTAGAAAACATTTGCTTCTAGAAAATCTGAGCCGTGGATGCCATCTAATTACCACAGTGATTAAACGAGCTAAATAAGTTTTGAAGCTGTTTTCATTCGTTACCTGGAGACTGTTTCCTAGACTACCCGGTATCCTGTTCGGTATCCTGTTGCTAAGATGATGTTTATTATTTTCTTTCAGTGAGGACTCTGATGACAAACTCTCCAAACCCAAAAATGAATCAGCAGGTAAACAATATAGAAATTCAGACGGGTTAGGATTGGATGGGGGTAGGACTAATGGGGGGCAGGGGTGGGATTGGTGTCACTGTTCGCTGGACAGAAGCCTTGGGGAATTGTCCTGAGACCGGGCCGGTGATGACTGCTCCTTCGCCCATCTGCAGATGACTTCGGCAGTGATGACGACAACGAGTTTGGAGAGGAGGATGAGGAGGATGGAGGGAGCGACTACGAGGCCAAGCGAGGAAAAAAGGGAAAGAAGGCTAAGGTGGAGAAGCCCAGCAAGAAGACGCTGAAGAGGAAACGGCCTGCTGGTGAGTCGTGTGTGTGTGTGTGTGTGTGTGTAAGAGACAGAGAACCCGGGAGTGTCTCTCAGCCGTGTGTGTGAGAGAGAGAGACAACCTGACCATGGACCGTCTGTGTGTAGATGATAGTGACGATGACAGGGAGGTGAGTCGTAAGGTGCGCACGGTGCGCCAGGCAGCGACCAAGGCCGTGTCCAAACAGAGAGAGATCCTACTGGGGGACGCAGGCAGCGAGGACGAGGAACACCCAGACCAGGACGAGGCCTGCGTGGACCGTAAGTCCACCACCCAGTATCACACACACACACACACACAACTTAAACCCTTCACTCGCTTATCCCCACAAGTTTAGTCACCACTCAGCATTGTATTGACCAAAAGTCAGTCAAATGCGTCCGTACAACGGGATCTCATACCCTTCCTCCGCAGCTGACGAGTCGGGTAGCGATGAAGACTTCATGGTTGAGGATGATGATGATAGTGACTACGGACGCTCCAAGAAGAGGAGCAGCAAGAAGGTGATCAGAAGGGGCCGACCGGAGCGCAAGGAGAAGAAGTCCCCCAAACCAAGACTAAAGGCCACAGGTAAGAACCCCCCTCGACCCTCTGAAATGGATGATGACTTGATGGACGGAGTGAACGTCTCCCCCCCCCTGACTGTGTGCCCCTCCCCTCCTCAGTTACCCCCAGCCCATTGAAAGGCAAAGGTAAGGGGCGCCCCAGCGCCAAAGCCTTGGAGAAGAGCTCGCCCAAAGAGGAGGAAGAGGAGGAGCCAGAGAGCCCCCTGGAGGAGGACGAGGAAGAGGTAGAGAAGAAGGAGTCCTCCCCCAAGTCCTCCCCCAAGAAAACAAAGGAGGCCGCAGGAGAGGAAGAGGAGGAGGAAGACGAAGAGGAGGATGGCTCGGAAGAGGACGCTCCCTCCGGGGAAGACTAGAAGATCCAACCCACAGAAATCTCTCTCTCTCTCTTTGGTTCTTTCTCTCTCTTCTCAAACGTTCTCGAGTTTCATTTTAATTTTTTGTTTTGTTTTCTTGTACTCCTGAGTTTTAAAGATGGTTTATTTTAGGTTTATGCAGTGGCCTGGCCCAATGGTTTGGACATTAATGTGGCTTTATTGTTTTGCTCTGTTTTTATCCTCCCCTACACCCCACCTGTCCCTTTGGCCCGGGATCCCTGTGGTATGAGAACATGCCACGTGTGATAGAGGAGTATAGGCAGCTGTCTCTGGCTTTCTGACGCCCTGTATACGTTCTCTTATCCTTCCATGTCCCCCAGCTTTGCCTCTCCTTTGACAGACTTGTCTCTGGTGTCTTATTTTCCCCCTGCCCTTCAGGAGGGAGTCACCTCTCCAGGCCGTGTTAGTTGGCTTCTTCTCAGCACACCGTGCTAGCGGGCATCCGTCCTGAACCCTCACCTAAACCATAGCAAAGCTAGTTTGCCCCAACATGCGCGTGTCTGTGCGAGCGTGGGTGGTTGTGTTCGTTTCGGGACCTTGTTATCAACGGGTCACTGATTTGACATGACCACACAGGGAGACAGAGTAGTAATCCCTTTCCTCCAGTCATGTGACCACCGTTAGGGTCTGAACATGCTCTGTATAGCTCTTTTAACATCCAGCCACTGCGCAGTTTATCAACCAAGCAACACTATCCATTGGTGCAGCCGCAACCCCTGCTGGCTGATGAGAGAGGGCCAGACTAGACAGTAAACAAAAATGAGGATATGGATTTGGTGAAGTTCTTGTACGTTTCTCCTCTGCTAGTTAGTTCAGTCTGAGGTACATGGGTGTGTATGTGTGTGTTTTTAAATCTCTCTGACTCTTTTACTGTTAAACGCATCATTTGTTAACAGGGCAGTTTTATGCTTATTTTATTCACGGTTATTTCTTATCTGTGCTGTTCTGCTGTCCCCCACTTGTCTTCAGCTCGACAGGAAAATAGTGATCTGTCCCTGTGTTGACGGCCTGCAGTTTTAACACTGAAGTAATACTCATTGCTTGTGTGGTTGTAGACTGTCCTATTGGTCTGTGGTTTTAATGAAGAGAACTGAGGTGAGAATCATTTCAATGAACAGTGTTGACGTTCAAAAAGATAGGTCTCCCTCTGGAGCAGTGGTTATGAACTGACAACGGTTAATTGTTTGTTACAGAAACAAGTTCTTGGTGAGATCCTGGTCTGTACTCTTGTGTGTTTGTTGCCCCCGAAGGTGTTAACCTGCTTGTGTGTGTGTGTGTGCGTCAGTACAGTGTAGATAAACTGGGTTCTACAGTTGTCTCCATGTGGGATGATTCTCACGCATGCTCACACCAATATGACTACCACCCAGATGTGCTGTTAGCAGCACTCAGAAATACACTAGCCCAGTCTGACTGGAGCATCTTTTCACCGTTCAATCCTTTGTGCCAGGCGTCTCCATTTATTTTTATTTTAGTTTTTTTAGTTTTGTTTTGGAGAGTCCAAAAAATGAATGTTTTTTTTCTCGTTGTTTTAATTCTCTTAAGATTTTTTTTGTAATGTTTGTTTTTTAAGAAAAGAAATAAAATGTATCTTTGATTTTAAAGAGAAAAGTTGACCCTATCCATCTGTTGATATGTCTGTGGTTGGAGTGGTTTTGGAGAGCAGGCCACCCATCATGTCTTCTTCCTCTCCTCTGTCTGTCCCTCTCTTTCACGCAATCCTTCTATGTTACTTATGAGCCGAGAACAAACATGTATCATCAGGTGGACAGATGGGTTAAAATGGTCAAAATGGGTTTGCATTATGACCCAAGCAAATGTTCAGGGCCATTCCCTTCCCCTTCAACTCCCTCAGGATGGAGGGCGATCTATTACTATTATTCCTTTACTAGACTCAAGATACATTTGTGACTCAGATTTATGGTACTGAGGTGTATATTGATTTGTATGAATTACTGTTTTCACTGAGTAGGCTATGACCATTGGTTGAGAAGCTCTCTGAACATTCATTATGTCTAATCCTTTTGTAAATGCCTTAATGTGGGTCAGGCATAGGGCAGCAGTGGGTGTCATGAAATTGACTGGAACTGGAGATGTGAACAGGGAATGTAGATAACTACAGCTTTCCCACTATTATCATTAGCTTAGTGTTGCTGACAACCAGTTGAAGCCATAAGTGATATGTGATGGCTCAATGTAAAACGGTGACGCAAAAAGTAGGAAAATGACGAGTCAAAGCTGCCAAAGAAATCTTGGACATATGTTTGTTCTTGTTATCTTTGTTTTAGGATTAATTCCAAATAGCCTGAAACCCAAGACTGCAAAACAACTAGTGCCCTTATAGGCCCACGTGTAAACCCAAGGCTTGGTTCTGAAGCACATTCACTGATTCAAAAACTGACCTTACCACAAGGAAGAAATGCTATCTCATGCCCAACTCCTAATTGACACCAAGCCTACAGCCACATCTATATATCTGACTGTATGTACAGAAAGACAAGCCCATACTTCCTTCTGGGACAGAGCCAGAAGGCTTTTTGCAGGATTCTGGAATGCCAGTCCTACGACAGCTGGTGTTCTGTGACGTGTTAAAGCTCTGAGGGCTTCTATTCTACTGTGTCTGAAATGAGAAACATGACATCCAGTAGCTATTTCCTTAGAGGGAGCAACTGACTTGTTCTTTCTTTTATTCATTGTACAGCTCGTTTTCAACATTTTGTTTCTCATCATGTTTTTCTCTGTATCTTGAATCGTTCTGGCAAAATGTAAATGTAAGCAAACGTGATTTCTGCAGGTGATGTGGAGAAGCTTTTGTTAGTGTGGTGTGGAAAGGGAACGCTGAACTGCATGTCATGGAAAAGTTAACTACAATGAAGAAGGTGGCGATGAAGGTGATGGTGATGATGGCAATAGTGTGGTCTTAAATAGTGTTAACAACAACAATGATGTTGATGACATTTTGGTTTCCCAGCTTCTAATAAAGGCAACCTACTTTTTATATCGATTTAACTAGTTGTTTTCTGATAGAGTTATGTACTGAATTTGTGGATGTGCAAATGTCAGACCATGGAGCACTACTGATTCTCATCCACTGGGTGGCAATGTTCAATTCAGAGAAAGTGAATCCATGTCGTCTCCTTGTGTGGTGTAAGCTCACTACCTTCCAACACATCTCAAGACCTTAAGTCTGCCAATTATTATAGCAAATCCACATAGCTATATATAGCTCCTATCTCTTCATGTGACAGCAACTGAACCACTAGAGATTCAACTTCATATATTACGTTATTAACCTTAAGCTGAAAAGGGCACTAAACGTATTGCAATGTGTTGATCTAATTCTACAGTCACATCATACACCACTTATCTGCCAACAGGAAGTGAAGAGGTGATGAGGATCTAGTATCCGTTGAGCACACTGTGACACTCCTTGTTTCACTGTAGGGTCGTGCTGAGAGATTAGTGTTTCACATGAATCAGGTACTCGGCAAACAGAAGGACAGAACTCAAGTATATGATTCACACTTCAACCAGCTGAGAGACCTACAGGTAGGCAACCTAACTGAACAGATCTGACCAGCTGATCTCTTAACGTACACTAGACTGACGTGACAGTTCATATTCAAAATTCATAGGTAACTGAAGTAACTACTATCTGAAAGCAAAAGCTCATTCATGAGGGTCCGCTCACTTTGCCTGGGTACAACTGAGGCTAAGAACCATACAATGGACATTACTGGAAGCTTAGTTCAGAGGCTTAATCAGACTTGCGTGTTGAATTGAAGGGTAAGTGAGTCAAGAGTAAAGCCATACTAATAAACACAAATAGTTCCTGTAAATGATCAGGCAAACCTCTGGGTTATCAGGAGGAGTGCACTTTGTTTTAATTCCCTGTGAAAGTGTGTAGGGTTAAAGATACTTTGCACTGCATCTTCTAAACTAAAAAGTTAATGACTTCCAGTTCCCTTTTTCATCTCTCAAATTATTATGCTTAGCACTTTTATTTGCTGACTCAAGCATAACACCAGTGTCTGGAGACAACTGACATGGCAAGGCGTTCCCCCTAACTAGCAGAACACAGAACAGCTTTGCGCAATTAACTCTCCAAAGCCTGTGCTGGAAACATGGTAAGTAATTCAACCTGAACATATTCATTGCTTTCATCTGAACGGCCACCTGGTTCCTTCTTCCTACTCCCTTCTGTTTGTCTGTCTATCTTCTTTTTTTATGATTATTTAGTCCTTCCCTGCCTTATATTTGAATATTTAGAAGCAGAGTTCGGAGTAAACTCCTGTAGCCTAATCAGCTTCCCTGGTTCGGTTGCCAAGGCTACTCCCCAGCAGGTGTGGGACCAGGATGTGATCTCTGCTTTATGGTGGCTTTTGCAAACATGCTGAAAGCAATGTGGGTAAGGTCAACCACTTCTTTGGTCTAATCCAGCCTTGTTTTTTTAAACACTGCAAACAGAAAAATTAAACCGGAATGTACAGTTAAAAGGCTGGTTCCTGTCTTCAGGGCACGGGGCCCGTGGCTGGTATTGGCTGTTGGGAACAGCCTACTATGAGTCTTTGGTGCCTCCCAAACAGCTAGTTCTGTCCCAGGGGGAGGGGTGAGTGTGGATATTCCAGTTCCCAATCTCATCCCCTCAAACTTCATTCCGTACAGCAGGTGTGTCTCACCTGGCCTGTTATGTGGGACATATATGATGATGCCTGCCATCTTGTAGCTGGAAAAACAGATAAGGAAATATACTCACATGCGAGGACCCAGACGAACATTGAGGTCAGATGGTGTAATTTATTTTTCTAATGATCTACAACATTGTATGTGACGATTTAAAGCTAAAAAGTACTTCATTGTATAGCATGGCTTTAGTCTTGGTTTGTGTGACAAAAACCATGTTACAATAAGTGAACTTATCTCAACTGTGTACTCACAACCCATGTCAAGTCTCAGGAACAGGCTTTAGCTACAGTACATGTTTTGAAATACAGAATAACAAATGCTTTTGTGTGTTTGACTGAGCAGACAGATGGACACACCTCAGTGTACACACTGCTTGCTGGTCTTGACTTGTACCTGGTCTACGAGAATCCAACGTTGCCCTTCTCTTTACACTTTCAAACCTATTTAATAGAATATATTTTAAGTTGTAGCCCCCCAGACTTGACAGCATTACATTTGAAAAACAATTAAAGTACACAAGTTATAGTTGAAGTACACAAATTCCATGCTGTGCAGTGTAAAAAGTGGCTTGTTTATATCAGTTCTAATGTCCCTGTCTTGAGTCCCCATGAGTCTGTCTATCTCAGACAGACTCATGTCTAACCTAACATCAGATAACATAGATACTCAGAACCACTGTCTAGAACCCACCTGTCGAACTCTAAACATGATCAAAGTCCAACTGGATGGAATGATGGTAATGATGACAGGTGCATTTTTGATGTGCCGGTAACTCAATACATCCAAAACATTTTTATATCGTTTTTTCGATATATCTCAGTATGGAAACAAAATAATCTATTTAAGAACGGTTGCTCGCCAATGTGTTCTCAAACGTGTATTTTCCATTGTCCCACAGCCATCTTAGTAGGACTTTCCAACCTCCACCTGATGTCACCTGCTTCTCATTAGAGGCCTGGAAGAGTGTCCACACATCTGCCTGCTCCGGCCAGGGTTAGCTCCAGAACCGGCCAGTGTTAGCTCCAGGACAGGACAGTGTTGGCTCCAGGACAGGCCAGTGTTAGCTCCAGGACAGGACAGTGTTAGCTCCAGGACAGGACAGTGTTGGCTCCAGAACCGGCCAGTGTTAGCTCCAGGACAGGACAGTGTTGGCTCCAGAACCGGCCAGTGTTAGCTCCAGGACAGGACAGTGTTGGCTCCAGAACCGGCCAGTGTTAGCTCCAGGACAGGACAGTGTTGGCTCCAGAACCGACCAGTGTTAGCTCCAGAACCGGCCAGGGTTAGCTCCAGGACAGGCCAGTGTTGGCTCCAGAATCGGCCAGTGTTAGCTCCAGGACAGGACAGTGTTGGCTCCAGAACGCCAGTGTAGCTCCAGGACAGGACAGTGTGGCTCCAGAACCGGCCAGTGTTAGCTCCAGGACAGGCCAGTGTTAGCTCCAGGACAGGACAGTGTTGGCTCCAGAACCAGCCAGTGTTACCTCCAGGACAGGCCAGGGTTAGCTCCAGGACAGGCCAGTGTTAGCTCCAGGACAGGACAGTGTTGGCTCCAGAACCAGCCAGTGTTACCTCCAGGACAGGCCAGGGTTAGCTCCAGGACAGGCCAGTGTTGGCTCCAGGACAGGCCAGGGTTAGCTCCAGGACAGGCCAGTGTCAGCTCCAGGATAAGCCACTGTTAGCCCCAGGACAAGCCAGGGTCAGCTCTAGGACAAGCTAGTGTTAGCTCCAGGACAGGCCAAGGTTAGCTTTAGGACAGGCCAGAGGTCAGCACTCCTTTATTCACTGACCACCCTTGCAGTGGAGAGGACAAACTTAATTTCAATCTTCACTGGACAACATCCTAATCCCAAGACACATTGAAAGCCCCATGGAAAAGCAAAAAGTCAACAATCTACTGAAGCCCAGCCTCGGCCCAGTTCAGATAACCTATGGACTGACAACTCTAAACCTTAACATGGGCGGAGGAGATTTGTGTCTCAGTCTTTCATCCTGAGGAACCAAGTTGAAGCCATCAGCAGATCAGTCTCTAGACTGAAAGAGATCAGGGAGAGAGAAAGGGGGGAATCAGGGGAGTCCAAGGCAGTGTGTGTGGGCCATGCAAGGGTGTGTGTGCCAGCTCCTGCTGGTGAATGCACTAGCATACGGTCTGGAGATGTGTATGGCTGCAGGGACCATCTGCATCCCTCCTCTACTGCTGCATGTGGGTGTGGAGGAAAGCTACATGACCATGGTGCTGGGTGAGTCAACATTTACATTTACATTCATGCATTTAGCAGATGCTTTTAGCAGCGATTCCACCATTGGGGGGCCAGACAGGAGAAGAGCTTGTGTTGGGACCAGGCACTCTTGAGCGATGGGACCACCAGACGGTTGTCAGAAGAAGACTGTAGGTGGCGGGTGGGGGTGTAAGGCTGGAGGAGACTTGATGTAGTCGGGTGCAGTCCCATTCACCCCTCTGAAGGTCAAGACCAGGGTCTTGAATCTGATATGGGCCGTAATGGGAAGCCAGTGGAGGGAGATAAGGGAGTGGGGTAACATGGGAGCGTCTGGCTAGATTGAAGACCAGGCGGGCTGCTGCGTTCTGAATCCTCTGGAGAGGGCGGGTTGCGCATGCTGGGAGACCGGCGAGCAGCGAGTTGCAGTAGTCCAACTTTGAGAGGACAAGTGCTTGGACTAGCAGCTGGGTGGAATGTTCAGACTGGTATCTGCTTAACACGACAGGGTCAGTGTTATGCGCACGCCTAGTGGCAGGGTGAGAGAGGAGGTTTAGAGGCCTTTCTCTAGGGTAACTTTTAAGATAACACTTTAGTGGCGCGGCGGCCTTGCACCTGGTGGTGATTGGGGAAGGGGAGTGATACACTCCCGATTGGAGACCCGCTAATTAAGGGGAGGGGTTTATTGTTTTTAAACTCCCGGATGGCGGTAGCAAGGGGGAACCTCCGAAGTGGTCATAGCTACCTCCACCTTGCGAACGACCGGTTGTCCCCGACTTCTTACCACCCACACTCTTGGTGTGCCACCGCGCCTTGCACTGGATATCCAAACCTAAACGACGACCAACCGCGTGCGAGCTGTCCGCCACACAAACGGCGGCGTGGGCTGTCCAGGAGACGGGGAGGGAGTAGCCTGTACTTGGCAAGCGGGTAAGAGACCTTTTCCCTACTTTTACCACCGGTCGGGGCCCGCCGCTGTTAGCGCTGTGTGTTAGCCTTATTTGGTTCACCTAGACGAACGACGACCGTAACAATTGGGGGGCTCGTCCGAAACGTAATGCCGAACTGTGGGGGCTAATTATATTAGCTAGCAGGGAGGGCGTTTGAGTGACGGAGTGCGTTGTGTTAGCGACAGCTGTTTGTTGTGTTGGGCTTGTCGTAGGTAGCGGATCTACTTTGCGTAGGAGCTGTGAGACGAGTGTTAGCTAGTGTTGGTAGCCTAGCTGGATTGTTGGTTTGTTGACAGCAGTGGCTGTGCATGGTGAACTGGAGCTGGTAGCTGTAAGCTAGCCAGTGTGGTGTTGACGTTTTTGGCTATTTACCGCTGTCATGTTTAGTGACTGTCAGGGAGATGATCTGGTGGGGTGGATGGCGTTGCACTCCCGCCGAATGCTCCAACAGCTTACAGAAGCTCAAATGTTGCAGTTTGCGGCAGAGCAAGAGATAGAGGTGCCAGAAGGTACCCTGAAACCCGCACTGGCTGAACTCCTGATTGAAGAGCTGGAGTTGGAGGTGTTGTGGGCTGTGGAGGAGCGAGACAGGAACCTTCAGGCAGAAAGGGAGGAGCGGCATAAGAATCTGTCGGCTCAGTTGGAGTTGGCCCGGTTGAAGGCCAACCGTGGGGTGGGGCCTTTGGAGCCCCTTTTTGATGTCCGTTCCGCCCTACCTCTGATGCCAGTATTCTTAGAGGAGGATGTGGATACCCTTTTTGAGGCTTTCGAGGTCGTGGCTCGGGAGGGTGACTGGCCCGAAGCTAAAGGGCCTCCGCTGGTGCGAGAACGTCCTGAGGTAGTGACTGGAGAAATGACTGTGGGTGTGGTGCCCACGCTGCCCGTTCCAGGCACTAGCCTTTTATTAGGCAAGGATTTGGCAGGTTTCCAAGTAGGTGTGACCCCGGTTGTGGTTTTCACTCCACTGGAAGTCCCAGAAGTGCCGCCGCTGGGGCGAGAACGTCCTGAGGGGGTGATTCAGACCCAGAGAGCCGAAGCCCACGCTGCTCCAGTACTGCCTCTGGTTGAGGAGAGGCCGGGGGTTTCGCCCTCTGCTGAGGAGGAGGACCTGGTCAGTCTGGCGGGCACAGTGTTTGCTCAGGCTGTGGGGTGTGAGCATCTGTGTTCAGTGAAGGAAGACCCTAGTCCTCCTCTGGCTCTAGTGCGGGATACCACCATCTCCCGGGAGTCTTTAATTAACATAGGTCAGGTGATCACGGAGGGGGTTGGCCCTCTGCCCCGAACCCGGAAAGAGCCGGACTATTTGTTGACCATTGAGGAGGTGGCCAAGCGGTTTCCCGAAGCGGTCCCTTTGCGTAACATCTGGGCGCCGATGATCAGGGAGTCGCGGCTGCAGTCTTTTTCGCTTGTGGGGCTGCCCAAAGAGGTTCAGGCAGATAGAGCGACCAGGTTCCCCTCTGGAGTGTTCCAGAAGGTCATGTGTGAGCTTGGGATCACACAGGTACTGTCCTCGGCTTATCATCCCGAGTTACAGGGGGCTCGTGAGAGGGGCCATCCGACCTTGCCAATGCAGATCTTTGGTGTGGAGTGCCCCAAGGACTGGGATGTGGCAATGCTTTGTCTTTTGTCGGCGAGACGTGATGTCCTGAACGTGGGAGGTGCTATTGTATGGGCCTACCCGGCGTTGTTCAGGGATCCGGTGGTGAGGCCCATTGATGACGGTGGTTGAGGTGGAGATAGAACTCCCTTGGCCATGGTTTCTGGGATCCCCAGAATTATCGGACGTGATTTTTACCCGGACTGTGGTAAAATACTGCTACTGTATTGTGACATGTTTTATTGGACTCCTCTAGAGGTAGGGGAGTGAAAATGCGAAAAGTAAAAAAAAATATTGGTGTTGTAGGATTATTTTGTTGTCCTTTTCTCTTGAGGGGGGGAGGACTGTTATGCGCACGCCTAGTGGCAGGGTGAGAGAGGAGGTTTAGAGGCCTTTCTCTAGGGTAACTTTTAAGATAACACTTTAGTGGCGCGGCGGCCTTGCACCTGGTGGTGATTGGGGAAGGGGAGTGATACACTCCCGATTGGAGACCCGCTAATTAAGGGGAGGGGTTTATTGTTTTTAAACTCCCGGATGGCGGTAGCAAGGGGGAACCTCCGAAGTGGTCATAGCTACCTCCACCTTGCGAACGACCGGTTGTCCCCGACTTCTTACCACCCACACTCTTGGTGTGCCACCGCGCCTTGCACTGGATATCCAAACCTAAACGACGACCAACCGCGTGCGAGCTGTCCGCCACACAAACGGCGGCGTGGGCTGTCCAGGAGACGGGGAGGGAGTAGCCTGTACTTGGCAAGCGGGTAAGAGACCTTTTCCCTACTTTTACCACCGGTCGGGGCCCGCCGCTGTTAGCGCTGTGTGTTAGCCTTATTTGGTTCACCTAGACGAACGACGACCGTAACAGTCAGTATTTCCCCTTCCCTGTCTTGTCCATGCCCTTTTAAACAGGGTTCACGATGACCACATATGATTTACACCTCTTTGCTCAGCTATGTCGTAAAGCTAATTTTTGGATGGTGCAGGTGTTTGGTATTTGTACTTGACTGAGTTCAACATCAGCTCTCAGTCAGAGGGATGGAACATATATATGCAGATAGTACAGTGAAGGACAATAGTTTGACAACAAAATATGTGAATGCTGGACAAATCTCTCTCTCTCAGGAGTGGGCCCTGTTATGGCCCTGATCTTTGTGCCCATGATTGGGTCAGCAAGTGACTCATGGTGTGGGCGCTTTGGTCGTCGACGCCCATTCATCTGGCTGCTGAGTGTGGGATTTCTGTTGGGCTTGCAGATCATGCTCCATGCCTCACGCCTGGCTGCTCTGTTCTCCCCACTGAAGCCCCACTGGCTGAAGGCACTGCTTCAAGCTGGGGGGGGTGTGTCTGCTGGAATTCTGTGGACAGGTTGGTCAGGATGTAAATCCATTCTTATGACTTGATATTATTTCAAACTTCCTACAGTGATACCGGTAATGTGAGTTTGCAAGATGAGGTTACGCTTAATAAAGATTCATTCACTCCAGTCCTCCAGGCGATACTCTAGGTGTTTGTGTTGTTGTTTCAGGCCTGCTTCACGCCACTGGTGGCTCTGCTGTCAGACCTGTTTCCTGGAGAAGAGGAGAGCAGGAGGGCCTTCTCAGTCTACTCCCTCATGATCAGCCTGGGGGGCTGCTTCGGGTAGGACAGCCCCTCCGCCCGCCTTTCTCTCACTCTGCCCGTGATTTCTTTCCCTTGTCTCTCCTCTCATATCTATTCCACTAATCCCGGTGCTCCGTTCCCAGATACCTGCTCCCAGTGGTGGACTGGAGCCACTCCTCCATGGCAGTGTACCTGGGGGGCCAGGAGGACTTCATCTACACCTTGCTCTCCCTCGTCTTCCTCATCTGCCTTCTCAGTACAGCCTTCATCTCGGAGGAGAAATGGACAGGGGGGGGAGGGAAGACAACCAGTAGGACTGCAGGGCTCAGCCCCACCTTGAAACCCTCCCCATGGCGGAACCGCTGCTGTGCCCCCTCCCCGACACCCCGGCTCCCATGTTTGTGCCTGGCACTGGGCCACTGGCTGTTGATGTGTGTTGTGGCGTTGCCGCGGGCGTATGGTGTGTGTGCACGCGTTCCGGCAGTCATGCAGAGGCTGTTTGTGGCAGAGCTTTGTAGTTGGATGGCCCTAATGAGTTTCATGCTCTTCTATGCTGACTTCATGGGGGAGGGGCTGTATAAGGGTGTGGCCAATGCCCCACAAGGCAGTCAGGACAGACTTCTCTACGATGAAGGTAGGATAGTTAGGAAATTGGGTTGGAGAGTCCTCACTGTGGACAGATCACTTTTCCTGAAGACTGTTCCTGTCTGTTTGTATATTTGCAGGTGTGCGTGTAGCCAGTTTGGGTCTGTTCCTACAATGCGTGACCTCTGCGATCTGCTCCCTGCTTATCGAGCGCTGGGTGGTGTTGCTAGGTGCCAGGGCTGTGTACTTCAGCAGTGTAGTTCTGCTGGCCTTAGCCACCGCCGTGATGAGTCTGTCAGAGAGCGTGTTGATTGTCACTGCCATGGCGGCTGCAACTGGATACACGTTCTGCGTGCTGCAAATCCTGCCCTACATGCTACTCTGTCTCTACCACTCCGATAGACACGTGAGAGCACACACACACACGAGTACACACACACACACACACATGTACACACACAGTCCTTGTTTGACAGGTTACCAAAGCATATACATTTCACCCACCACTTTCACTTTCAGGTGTTCTTCTCCAGCTCCAAACTCAAACTTGCCTACCCTCGAGGAAGTGATTATCCCTCCTACTCCAAACCTCTCCTGCCCCCTGACTTAGCCAGTCTCCATGGCAACAGCCACCCAGGGGGAGTCACTCTACCTGGGGCATCTGGCTCTTTAACACCACTCTCCTGCCAAGTGCCCCTGCAGTTGGAGGGGGAGAGAGGTGAGGGAGACCCTGCAAACATGTCCCAGAGAGGGATGTGCTTAGACGTGGCTATCCTGGACAGTGCCTACCTTCTCTCCCAGGCAAGGATGATCCAGTGAAACATCTTGAGCACACAACAATTCCCTGTAAAGCATCTTCTTATGTTATTGAAGTGTTATATTTAGGGATAAAGTAAACGTTTGTGTCCCCACTTCCCTGCTAGGTGCTGCCTGCGTTGTGTCTGGGCACTGTAGTTCAGCAGGCGAGCAGTGTGAGGGCCTACATGGTGTCTGCCTGCTCTCTCAGCCTCCTGGCCCTGCTCTGCTCCACCCGGGTCACCTTCCAACTCAGTGACCTCCAATGTTGACAAAGTACACAGTTACAGGAGAGTGGTCACAGGAACAGCCTTGGCTCCTGGACAACCACAGAGGTGACGGAGTAGAAGAGATGCACTTCAAATGGTGGGTCATGGATCACATGGAGAGGATGGTTGTAAAAAGTACCCAGTTTAGACTTGGGAAAACATTTTGTTAGGTGGATACACTGAAGTTGACGATATCTTCACAAAGAGAAAACGACATTCAGTATTGTTAACTGATACATATTTTGAACAATGCTTGTGTTAAAAAAATTATGGAAGCTTATGTTTGTCTATTTATTAATGTGTTTACTTCCGTTAGAAGAGGTCTCTTATGTCATAATCATGTATGTGTGTGTGGTTTTTGCTGCTGGGCACAGTTGCAAAACTACACAAAGGAAGGTGTTTGTAACATTCCACCTTAAAGTGTTTTTGATATTAGACGACATTATGGTGTAATAAATTGTTGTATACAAATTATGCAAAAAGTAGCTGTTTATTTAGAATAATCAGGAACCTACATTTCTTAATGACTGTGATGTCCAGTATGAAACAAAGGCAACATGATCCAAGAGACTTACTGTTGTTACCCAGGAGACCTTTCTAGTCTAGGAGACATATAAAACACATTTCAAATTGTTCTGGCAATGTATTGACTGTTTTTGGCATTATAGGACTTTTTATACAAAGTTTCATTAAATTAGTAGTGCTATTTCTGCTTAATTCCTACCTGGGGAGTACAGAAAGGGTACCATTCTGAATATCATATCTATTATCATACCAGATCACCTATGTAGAGACTACATTTCTGTGCAACGTTTATAGGGATTAAGCCAACGCGAGTCCTGAACCACCAGAGGTCCCTGTTGTATCTCCAAAACCACTGATCAAATACGCATATTCCAGAACATAACCTACCCATTCATTCCATACTTGATCAACCACATGCTTATCGTAGCACGAGCGTAAACCATCTTAAATCTCTGAATACTATGCAACACGTTTTTCTAACACATTTTAATGTCTGTAGAGCGTACATATATTTCATACGCCACATTTAAGACACTTGTGGCGTTAGCCATTGCAGGAAGAATGGGCCATGTTTCCAAAATAATGATGAGAACAACATCCATCCATTGGAAACCAATGAGAGTTCATGTTTTAGGGCGAGCCTCCGCAATTCAAACCAATCAGAAACACGGAATTGGATCCGTGCCTCCGAGTGTACAGCAATGCAGTCATGTGATGGCCTCAGCGAAGAATGCCAACATGGAACCGTGGCAAGGACGGAATCCTTTTTCTTAACAACAACACGACGGAGAAAAACTTACCAGTGGGCGTAGTTCGATTAATTACATTATATAATAAAATTATAGAGGGTAAGTCCGATATATCCCTCTAATTGTGATATTTCTGCTTGCGCGAGAATGCTCGATAAGTATAAATAGAATATTGACCGACCGAACTTGAGACTCGTGAATTCCTGTCTGTCTGTTGTAGCTAGCTAGCTAGTCAGGTGGCTTGCCATGCGCCTCTCAAGTAAATATCGTGTGTAGTATCGGGTGGGCGCCGTATTTGTACATATACACAATATAACCATCTGTAAAGTATTGTTCTTGCCCCCCCCCCTCCCCTATATACATGCGTCACAAGTGAAACCTACTAGGCGTGAACTTGCACAGTGTAAAATGTATCTATCAAATTCACAGTTCCTGCAAGTAGTTTGCGGATGAGTGCTAGTTATATCATTTAGTGTATTTTGTAACTCGCGTAGCTCTGTTTCTCAAATTGCATTCTGCGTGTATTTTGCAAACCTCGTAGATGGCCTGAATCACACCACAGGAGAAAACAGGTGTCCAAACGCATTTATGGTGATTTATGCTAAGTTACCAATTATCCCAATGTTATCTTTGCAGGTTAGACTTTCCCCTGTGGTTTCCTGAAAAACATCATCTCCTTGTATCTGGACTGTATCAATGGTGTCAATAAGCAGCAGGACGCTGGTTACTGATAATGCCCTATTCCGAGACTGCTCTTTGGTTTCCCTGGGACTAGAGGAGGTAGGGAGCAGTGAGGGGGGAAGCGAGGGGGGCGGTTCAGCTTACTGTTACAGTCCGGAGGAGGGCGACATGGGTGCTCATCTAAGCTCCAGTCCAGGAGCAGAGGAGGAGGAGGAAGAAGAAGAGGTAGGGGGCCATTTGCACCTCTTTCTTACCCATATGCCAGCAGAAGATGAGGAGAATCAGGAAGGGAGCGGTTCACAGGACCCGAGCCTGCCTGAGTTTCCTCTCCGCCAGCCATCCCACTTCTCCCCAACCCTGGATGACATAGAAGAGTTCCTGATGGAAAAGATGGAGCTGGTGAGAGAGGGCCTACTGCTCCTTGATGAACCTAGAGAAGGATCCTCACCCATCCTCATCCAGCCCTACGGAGACTCCTTCCTCTTACCCCGAGGAACACAGTGAACATAATGATTCAGTGGTCAGTGCTGCTCTCTCCCCCCGAAGCCCTCACACACCTCTCAATCTGCACATCCCCAGCCCAACAACCCCATCTCCTTCCCCATCACCTTTAACCCCATCTGTTGTCCTTGGTGCTCCCCTAGTGCTCCAACTCCAGTCCCTTCCCCTGGCCCAGACAGGCTCCTCTGGGTCCTCTGCCGGCCTGCAGCTGGCCCACCTGGTTCTGGGGCTCCAGAGTGCTGTAGGGCAGAACTTTACCCTGCTGGCTTCACAAGTACCCTCTACCTCTGCCACGCTTTTTCCCTTTGGTGGTGGAGATACTTGTGGACAAGACCAGAAGTATGTCAAGATTGCCCCTCTCCCGATCACAGTGAGGGCCTTGGGGGTTGCAGGGGTAACAGGGCTTGGGGGTCAGGGTGGTGTGAGCCTGGTGAAAGCTGTTCCCCCTCGGGTGAACAGAGTGCCCCCTACAGAGACACTTAGGGTTCATAAATGCTCCCACCCGGGTTGTGAGAAGATGTACACCAAGAGCAGCCATCTTAAAGCCCATTTCCGCAGACACACAGGAGAGAAGCCTTACACGTGTAGCTGGCCTGACTGCGGTTGGAGGTAGGTGCTCTCTCCTCAGTAGGACAGCTTAAGGTATAGATGGTGTAAATCTCAAATGGAGACTAGACATTACATTGTGACTTGACATCTGGTGGTTAAGTGTTGCAGCTCTTGTCTCCTCAGGTTCTCGCGATCTGATGAACTTTCTCGTCACCGACGCTCCCACTCTGGGGTAAAACCGTACGAGTGCTCGCTGTGTGACAAGAAGTTTGCCCGCAGCGACCATCTCTCCAAACACACCAAGGTGCACCGCAGCCCACGGCCCGGAAGGATAATCAGAACCACAGTCTGAGCCCCACCCTGCCCAGGCCTCTCAGCAGACACAGCTCTTCCTACCCTCCCATCTCAGGCTCGCCCAGCCAGGGAGTCTAAGCCCTTCTCGGGACTGGTGCTACAGAAACATAATGAGACCTGAAGCTCTGACCCCCCACCCCTCTGGCTTCTACCCTTCTCCCTCATTTAGTCCCTTCTCATCCCTCCTCCCATCACTCTAATCCATCCTCACCTATCCTCAGATAAGTGCTTCTCTTGGTGCTACGTTGAGCCAGTGCTACTTGAACGGTTACCCCCAGCGGAACACTAACATGTGAAAGGTCTCACATCAGAGACTAGCCTTCTCACAGCCTCAAGCTTCTCCTAGCCCTGGGAAATCATGATTTCTGATAGCTGATAATGAATTTAAATCTTTTCAGTTTTTAAATGCCAAACATCAGGCCTTGATGACTTTTTGCTCACGCAATCATGTTGCTCTTTGAACTTGATGCCTTTGACCAATTAGCATGATTACTGGCCTATGTGTTCCTTCCCTTTTTAACCTTACCTGGTGTTGATGCCTTTGTACAATCACAGCCCTTCATGGTCCCTATCAAGAGCAACTCCAGTTGCTAGCACAGTTAACAAATGCCTGCTCTTTTTTGGATTGTAATTGTTGTACTGGGGTTTTGCCAAACCAGTCCTTTTTAGTCATTTTCAAATGTGAGCCACACACACACCTATGTGTGATCTACAAGCTAGAAACCTAGTTCCTCTCATTGAAACCAATAGTGGCCCAATGTTTTACAAGTTAGCTTTACAAGGCAATGTGATGTTAAGTGCTGCTTATTCCGATTTACAGTTGTACAGTTACTGTAAACTCTTAGTGGCCAGCAAGGAAAGCTAATCAGTTACCTCCCAAAAAGACAATTGACCTTATCTATCCGTTTAGATAATCAATAAAATGAAATAGTAGGCCTTCTGAACTAACTTGTACAGAGCACTTAGCAGAATGTGTAGTCCTATAAGAGACGTTCCTATCTCAGTGCATTAAGCTATTCCAGTGATGTCTCCGTGGAAGAGTTATGTGAGATTCGTTGTATGGTCATTCGTCTGACATTTTTCCAGACGATATGACTTAATAGGCACTGGTCTACAACTGCATTGTCAGTGTATGCCGGTGCCAGAGAATCTTTAAGTTTCATTATTTCCTGTAACATTTGTAACACAGCTCAGAAGTCTTGATCGTTGTTTTAGAAGGACTTGCTTTCTAGGTTTGGAAGTGGATAAGCTGTAGATTTTGAATCCCACTGTACACCACCTATAAGCTCAGACCCATTTAAAGTCCATTAAACCAAGCCCTGTGGTCTCTAATGCACTTCTGTCGAGCAGAGCAAAGGACAGCTGAAATGAAATTGCAGTGATTCATCTACTGTAGTCGACACGCGTCAAAAAACCATATCTAAGTACATGGGAACCGACAGAAGCTAAGCTCTTGTATGGCGTATCATGGGTAATGATGAAACACTGCAGAAAATGATCAAGCAAATAGAATGATGTCTCCCTATAACATGACAGATCCCTATGATCAGACCACAGGGGCTTGGGTTCCACAATTCTGGTGCTGTAACATTTTTTGTACTGCTGGTCCAGCCTGTTTGGTCAAATCTGTTATATCTGATATTATTGTGTTAACATTAAATGTTGAACAGAAGAGTGGTAACATGCACTTCATGCTGTACTTGCATTCAAGACCAGTTTAAAAAAAGGTGCCACTTTTGACTGTCAACCCCAGAATAGAGCACTTCAATATGAGACGTAGCAGCAGTTCATCATATCAAAATGACTTACAAGTGCAGAAGAAGGTGCGTATGTAATTGTAACTTTTTATTTTAACATAACTTGTGTTGAAATAAGATTTTTTTCTTCAAGCTTTTCTGTATGTAGTCATGTAGACATGCATCTTCCCACAGGTAGGCCGTGATGTGCATGGCTGGTTGTACTGACCATGCCAACTTGTAAATATCCACAACACATCCAGTCTGCACAGCAGTTATATTCACTGACATACAGGCTATATTTTTTGAATACCAGAAATGCTATTTTCCTATGTATGAAAATAAAGTACAACAGTTGCTTCATCTGATGCCATTATCAATCCCTGTTCTTAATGTGAATAAGATAAATGTATCCTGACAAAGATGACCATGGATACGACTTCAAACAAGACTGTCAGTAGACCACACCTATCCACCACACAACTTTCAGGCTTGTGACAGTTCTTACAGTAGGTGGCATGCTGGCATGGGTGTTTCTGCATGTCTCTACAAGAAAAGAATCCTGTTGGCTCTGGTACAGGGAATGCCAGCATATTGCTAACAGCGATTCTGCTGTTCCTCTGTGTGAAATAATGTGGGCGTGCAGTGCTAGTAGAGAGGAGGACGAGAAACTAAAAATGGACATTCTTTGTGCTTCAGAAGCCCGAAAGACTGGAATGTCTGGTTCTGGATGCAGCTGATTGGGTAGAGTGGGTGTGACCAGAATAGGTTGCATTATAAACATAAGGTGGCCCCCTCCCCTTCACCAGTTCACTCATCTAAACCCAAGGATCTACTTTTTTAAGAGAGCAGGATATATAATGCGGAGGCTCAAGTGGATAAATAATTCTTTCCAGAGATACCATTCATCAGGCCAGGGACACTTAAGTACATTTGTCAGTTGTCATGAACTGCTTGACAAGCATTGCATATGTATTGTACATATACAGAGGATCCATCCTGATTCAAGCCTTTTATCTGAGAATGCCAAATAATATACCGTATTTTATCTGTATACTTGCCCGGGAGTAATATATAATATATATCTGCTGAGTACACAAGCCTACCACCTAGTGGTGAACGCGAGTAAAGATCCTGTGATGAAACAAGGTACAAGTCCTCTGCACACCTCCCACGCACTTTCCAGACAGACCTCATCCATACAGTCATAGTCAATGGAATAGGAACGCGGGAGGATGTACAGATTATGTACTCGATCAATTTTATAGATAACATTTGAATCTTTACATATAAGATAGATTCGGCGTAACATTTAATTTTACAGAGGGGGACTGCACTGCTAGACGGTTTAACGCCCATGAGTTGGTGCCGTCGGAGATGGGAACGAAATAGGAAGTGATCTCAGCAAGGTTTTAATTTCCTGTTGTGTACTGCGCAGAGCTAAACTGAGAGCTAGCTACTTTCTAACAGTTTAATTGCACCAAGTAAAGACAGTCCACACTATTCTGTTAATGAACACCACGCCTTAAGATACCACTAAGCCAGTATAGTGTGCTTGCATTTTTACACATGCTGACAAGCTCAATTCCTGCCAAAATGTTTTGGTATTTGTATGGACATTTTTGGACGGCTCGGGATTTCGACGGACTCGATTTGTACTAGTAGTACTAGTAGTAGCCAAGGTAAGTGATGATGGATCATATTAAGTGGAGCTACAAACGTACCTAGCTGGTGTTAGCTAGGTATCAAACCAGCACGGTAGAAATATTTTCCCCCAACTATCAATGGCCCCTCAGTCACTGAAGTTCAACTTTGAAGAGAATACACAGTACCTTGCGTCAGTGACAGTGGCGTGTGGGGCTGGGGGAGTTCAGAATATCAAGACAATCGTGTTTCTTTAGCTGTGTACCTACAGTAGCGTGGCTAGATCAAAGCAAGCTGACTGAAGCTCAAACTCCAATATCCAACTTAGCTAGCTTTACATTTTTAACTTTAAATGTAGCAAGCTAATTATGCATTTCGATGTGTTTGAACTGCCTGAAATACCATTGCTTCTAGGTTTTTATAGGATAAACGCTAGTCTACCTATTGTTTTCATACCTGACTCGTATCCAACAAACTCTCCAGTTGTTCCGCACAAGCACTGAAGCTAGGTAGCAAAGGTGCTTGTTAAAGCTTGATAAGTCATGTACGCT
Organism: Mallotus villosus; assembly: GCA_903064625.1. NCBI lineage: Eukaryota > Metazoa > Chordata > Actinopteri > Osmeriformes > Salangidae > Mallotus > Mallotus villosus. The sequence goes on along the minus strand of CAEFZP010001313.1, from coordinate 55,930 downwards.
AGGTAGCTAGTGTACCAGCTGGTTTTCGTCTAATGTTGTCAATGTCAGTCGAACGATGTTATAATTCGTAGGATCTCTGAAAGGAAAGATGCATCGAAGTAGCAACAGGGCAAACTGTTGTGGTCAGCTTGATGATTTCATTTGCATTCTTGTAGTATGATTTGCTTGATGCGTTTGACTTACAGCTAGTTGTGATATTGTTAGCTAGCTAGCTACAGCACATGAGTAGGCTAGCTATTCTAGGCATACACTAGGTGACTAGATGTCTTGTTAGTTCGTATAGTGAATGATACTCAAACCCCAATGTTGTGGTGAGTTGTAGCTTGCTAGCCAGGTAACAAAACTGTTGTAACTGGCCAAGTTTTTTTTTAAATTAAACCTTTTAATCTTTGCTCTATTGGACTCAGCTAGGCTGTGAGTATTGTCACAGTTACATAATCAGATCCCCAATCATATCGGTAATCTTCTTGTGTTTCTTGGCGGCCGTTTTAGAGTCTGTTCTGATTTACCCCTTTTCACCCGTTTTTACACAGCTATGATAGGACAGATTGTGTGTGGGGGGGTGTGTCCCTATCCCATCTGGCCTAGTGAGTCAGGGCAGATTTAGCCTTCATCTAAGCAGCTTACACACACGAAAACAGAGTAGAAGTCAGACGTCAAGCAGTAAAAGGAGCACAGCGCATGTCCTAGAAATGACCCAAACGATCCAGTGTGATACCAGTGCACTTTCCATGTTCTCTTACATTTCCTTTAGGATCAATAAAGTGCATTTTTTATTGTGTTGCATCACTTTGTATCAAGGCTATTATGAAGGCTTTGTTATGACCTTGAGATCCTACCTTCTGCTTCAGCAACAGTTGTCCTGGCAAAATAATTCATTTTAAAACAACACTATGCATGAATTACTTATGACTACAATACAGAAGTGTTTGAAATCAACACAGAGGAAAGGAGACATGCAACGGTCTAAAACAGTGATCTTATTCAGTCAGGCTTTATGACTCTTCTCCTAAACTGGCCCACAGCAACTAAGCTTCAGATTGGCCATAGGGATACCAGCTAAACAAAAACAAAGCCTCAAGTCAATCTCGACTCAGAGAAATACATGTAGGCTCTTAGTATTGGATAGGAAGGCCTCAATGTACTGGGAATGTCAGTAAAGCAATGCTATTGTAAATAATCTTTGATGGCTGAACACAAACACACACACTTTAGAGCCACACAAGGCAGAGTAACATTTTAAAATGCTTTCTTTTACTTAAGAAACCCTTCACTTTTCACTGGGGAACTTATAATTACCCCACAGACAGACAATTGCTCAGCCAGGGAGGCAGACAGGCTGTAATTTGAAAGGGAGGAAACACAGGCAGCCACAGTGTAATACCGCTTAAATTGAGGCAATATTCTAGTCTAAGGGCCTAGTATGTAAGACCAGCATCTGTCACTTATGTAGGATATAACTGACTATAGCCAAGTATGAAAAACAGATGCTCTTAGTGTGTGCTGGTTGATTTTCTCCATCGGCATACCGATGTGTTTGTGTGCCCATAGCATTTTTCTCCATTGTTGTGTTGAACATCATTGAAGGAGTGCACCATGGGAATAATCTCTTCAGAGCCACTGCTGTGAAGACCTGTCCTTGCTCCCTAGCCCTTGAGTCTCGCTTTTCAGAGCATCAACATTTGTGTGTGTGTGTGTGTGTGTGCACTTCAGAAGTGTGGTCTGCTTCTGTTTCTCAAGGTTGCCATCCTAAAGACTTGGGTCTACTTGGCGCTAGACTTTTTTTTGTAGGCAACCACCATACAACATACACAAGAACATTAGAATCTTCTTGCTTTTGTTCTTTTGTCCTACCTACTTCGACCTTAACTGACTCATTGACTGCAACGGTTGCTTGTCTTTTTCTCTTTGTGTACATAGCAGGGGACATGGATAGCTCAGTGACCCTGTGGCAGTTTCTTCTCCAACTCCTGTTGGACTCCTCTAATGATCAGTTGATCTGCTGGACCAATCATGACGGAGAGTTTAAGCTGCTACAGGCTGAGGAGGTGGCCAAGCTGTGGGGCGCCAGGAAGAACAAGCCCAGCATGAACTACGACAAGCTCAGCAGAGCACTGAGATACTACTACGACAAGGTAACACACACACACACACCACACACACACACACACACACACACAGTGACAGAGCCTGAAACCTTTTTGGTGGTTTACATCCAGAAGTTGAGGTTCTCCCCTCAGTATACGGCCCCTGGCATCCTCAGTACATTGGATAGCCTGTTATGTTTACAGCCTTGAACCCAGTCCGTATACAGCCTCTGTTGCAGCACAGAGCTGTGTCTGTCTCACCCACTCTGCCTGTGGTTTGGCCCCTTGTCAGTGGGAAGGCTGGACTGGTATGTTTAGCTGGAGGATGATTGGTTGCTAGTTTGGTCACAGACAGGAAGGATGGAAGAGTCCCACGCGGAACGCTTTTCTGTGGTCTCATGTTACTTCTGACTACCTTTTCATGGGCCTAAATGTAAAACACATTGACTGTGACCCTCTAAATGGTTGAAACGTTTCTTCTTTCTCCCCTTCCTTTCCTCTCGCGTTCTTGCAGAACATTATTAAGAAGGTGAACGGACAGAAGTTTGTCTACCGCTTTGTCTCCTACCCCGACATCCTGAAAGGGGAGACGTCGGCCAGGCCGGAGGGGGGTGAGGGGGGTGCAGGGGGTTCGCCGCCTGGCTCAGAGAGGGGGGAAAATATGCCCCGAGAAGGGGACTCTGGGGACAAGAGCAGGGCTGGAGGGGGGCCAGGGGGACAGGGCTTTAGCACAAAGCCATCCAATCGGAATGACTACATCCACTCTGGGCTCTACACATCCTTTACGCTCACCTCGCTACAAAATGGACGACAACTCTTCAAATCCATCAAGATGGAGAACCCGGCTGACAAACTGGCAGACAGGAAGTCAGACAGGAAGTCAGCCTCGGACCTGTCGCCTCTGCTACAGCAGCCCCCGAGGTCTCCTTCTGTCATTAAGTTCGGGAGCACACCACCCACTCCTCAGGTTGCCATAGAAACCTCTCCTGCATCCAGCTCAACGCTGTATCCTCTCCAAAGCCCACCCCCAGTAGGTGATGTTGTGACGACACACTCCTCGCTCCCACCCCCTGCTGGGTGTAGTTTGGAGCCGGTCCGATCCGCCGAGTCTGCATTGCCAGGATTCGCCCTGTCAGAGCTGTCGTCACGGAGCCCCTCCCCCAGCATCATCCCTGACTCCACCCAGGAACTGGTGATTGACAGCGACAATGAGTCAAGCTGCTCCCAGCCTACCGACAGACAGACACAGGGGGTAAGGCTGCCACACACACACACACACAGCTCATTTGAATGTCAGGGTTAAGGAAAAGTGAGGGAACCCAACATGTTTTTCTCTCTCTGCCAGGTGGCAAGGGCAGGCTCTGTGTCCAGTGGTGAGGTGTGTCCAGGGGACAGAGCGATGCGCCTCTCTCCAGGCAGAAGGAGTCTCAGTGGGTGCAGTCAGAATGGAGGGAAGGCCCGCAAGCCCAAGGTCCTGGAGCTGAGCGCCCCCACACTGGTGGTCACCTCCTCCGACCTGTCACCCATGAACCTCTACAGCCCCTCCCTACCCACGGCCTCCCTGACTCCCTCCCTGACTCCCGCCCTGTTGCAGGTGAGACAAGCACACACATACCCTCACGTCTTATAACAGACACGTCTAGCTTTGTTGAAGTGTTTTGAGGTCCGTGGTGGACCAACTTGCCCTCAGTAAACCCTCAGACTCTCTCCAGACTGGCTGGGCCTCACATGACTGTCTAAGCTGTGGTCATGTAGAAAGTTCCTAGTCGTGACCGTTTTTTTCTTCCTGTCCTCTCAGACTCCCACCCTGCTGCTGACTCCCAGCCCCCTGCTGTCCAACATCCACTTCTGGAGCACGCTCAGTCCTGTGGCTCCCCTCAGCCCGGCCACCCGTCGCCAGCAGGCTGCTCACACCCTTTTCCAGGTCAGACACACCCTTCCCTTCCTTGGTTCTCGAGCCTGAACAGTGTCTGTGGAAGCTATTTCAAACCCATGTTTTGTTTTTGTTCACACATGACTTCCTGTGTTGTCTTGCAGTTTCCCTCAGTGCTGAATCCTCAGTTCCAGATACCGATGCACAGTCTAGACGGGACGCACACCCCCGGGCCCATCTCCCCAGACCCTCAGAAGACATAAGACCGCCCCCACCATGAACCCTATCTGGCAGCCAGGTCGTCGTACTCACTTTCAGCCCAGTTCCAGAACACTGCTGGGGGGCCCTGTGCCTGGGGGGTGGGGTGGGGCTGACTCTACCACAAACTGTCTTGAAGTGGAAATCTGGGCCACCTACCGCCTAAGGATGGCTGGATGTTTGCAAGCCAGTAATGCCAATCACTCACACACATACACACCAGACACTTTTGATTCCCTCCTCACCTCTTTGATTCTATTTTTGTACTGGTGCTGCATGAAACTGACAACACAGGTGTGTGTGTGTGTGTGTGTGTCATCAGCCCACAGTAATAGTTTATACTCTTAGACCAATGGGATTCATAGAATTTCCTCCTTCTTTCTCTTTGAGAACTTGGTGACCTCAGAATGCATTTTGTTTGATAATATCAATTCTAGCTCTGTTTTCAGCTTGTAAGGAAAGTAGTCCCTTTGTGTTTTTAAATGTGTAGTTAACCCCAAGAAAGCCCCCCATCCCCTTAACCTCCACCCTCTATCTGAGACCAGTTTCCATAGTAGAACTGAGGTCTGCTCGTACCACTTGTGGTAGTGACGAGGATGCTTGTCGGATGTCCTCCAGGAGCAAGTAGGTGATCTGCCCCCTGTGGACGGCTCTGTATCTCTACTCTGCAGAATCTCAGGTGTGATCGTGACCCAGGTATGTCAGCTACTGGGCACAGGAGTCGTGTTGATTAGAAGCCATAATCCCTACCTTGAGCCCTGACCCTTGAACCCAACCTCAACCCCACCTAGGGGCCTGACCTGAACCCCTTAGCCTTAACCCCAAACATAAGCCCTTAAGCTCTAACTCAAACCTCAACCTTAACCTCGGAAGCTATAGCTGTTAAAGATATATAGAGGTGTAGACTATTAGGCAGTAGAATTAAGCCATAAGACAGGAGCAGCGAAAGTCTCCACATCTAATGGGACGTTGGTAGAATGTTTCAGATTCTCATGTTTACAGGCGACTCATTGTAAGCCCCTGTCACTGCTGCCCATTCCTGTTCGAAACGCTTTGCCTCTTGTAACACTTTTATGCTTACTTTGAAGTGGTGCCTTAATCCTCCCGGGCCCTGGCTAATGCAGTGTAGATTCTCGGCCGTCTTTGTGCTGTGTATGTTGATGTTTGTGTAATGCAAGCCATGCCTCTGCCTTGACCAAGCGGCAGAAGGAGGGAGAGCAGGTGGGGGGGGGCGGGGCTGTCCGAGCAGCAGGCCCGGGCAGCTTGGTGCCACACCTCTGCTCAGAGCAGCCAGGCCCGGGCAGCTTGGTGCCACACCTCTGCTCAGAGCAGCCAGGGCCCGGGCAGCTTGGTGCCACACCTCTGCTCTCTCCACCAGGATAGGAGGCAGGGTCTACTATATTGGGAAGTAAACGTACTCACGTAGACCCTTCGAGAAAACTAATTTCTTAACTTCAGAGTTTGTCTTCAGCTTTTACAGCAGTGCTGTATGATAATCACATTAAGATGGCATCGATCCGAGCCAAGGTCTTTTACAACAGATTTTCCTTCATTCGTAAGCCACATGTCACAAACATTATTTTTTCAGTCACATCCTGTCAACGTTGGAAGTTCTGTTGGGATGGCTCGTTCTCTCTCTCTCTCTCTCTCTCGTGGTCTCAAGGTTTCCTGTGCGTATGTGGAAGTATGGATTATAGCTCATAATTGCACAGAGGGAGAGTACAGCTTGATGATCAAAAGGAATGTGCAGGCGTCCTTTCTGCATGTTTGCAAAGACGTCCAGGACATGCACATGCATAGTGCACGTCCTGTACCTCCCCCTGCTTCTCCATGCCCCGCCGTTTACCTGCTTCAACATCAGTAGTGACATTAAAATGTAACCATGTGACGTAGAAAAGTCAATTATGCCTATCTGTTTCGTTTGAATTCCGTTTGATATTTTCCATGTCACCTTCAGTCTGAACATAAATGTATATTTTTGTAAAGGCCAGATGGTAGTGTCCATGCTGTCGTGGTTTCTGTAGTTGAATATGGTTTTAATGTAGATGTTTTGTTCATGTGATTTTCTTCTCCGATTGTGGGTCTTGTCCCTTGAGGACATTGACTATTTGTGCAATCAAAGCCTTGTGCAGAGAAACATAAATCCACGTTTTTTATATAGTACTTTGATAGCGTTAAGTGTTGGTAGTGGTATAATGTTGGCACTCGAACTTCAGGATTTCCTGTAGTATTGGATACAAGATATTAAATCATTTTTCTATGTTTGAGATTTGATACAGATTTTACACTATTGCTAAAAAAATAAGTAGATTAAATCTATATTTGTCTGTGATTACTTAGTTTTGTCCAAATCAAAACAATCTGTAAATCTATGCACAAACTGACTTCAAGATTGATCTCCCTAGATCTGCAGTATGGTCTTAATCAAATGTTTATATTTTAACGTAGAAGAAAAACCTCTGCATTAAAGCAGAGTTCCCTGTTTATCAAAGTCTACAGATTTAACAGCAGATATTTTTGTATCTGAAAAGTGACATTTCTATTTCAGAAAAATGACACAAGCTTAAAATCCTATTCTATTTTGTACAATAGTTAAAGGTGAAAAGTAGCCATTTTTGAAGATTTTCCGACGGTATGAAGTTTCATCCAAGCATCTCTCTTGCCCCAACAGTGTAGTATTTGTATGTTGTTTTCTTGAATCACCATTCATGTCAAACATTGGCACTTAAAAGACGTGAACAGACTGTTTGCTTGTTCTGTTTGGTTTTGTCTAGTTGCAGTAATTGTACTTGTTCAAAGCTTTTCAAATGTTTACAGGCTGCTTGTTTGAAGTGGCATATTGATGTGAGGAGTACACAGCCTCTTTAAAATATGAGAAAAACATGAAATAAACTAGTCTCTCTAGCCAGACTGACTGTGTCTCTATGAAGTTATGCACCACACCATGTGGATAAAGTTGTACTCATCCACCAGTTTTTGATAAGCCATGGCAGAATGGGTTCCTGCGGGGTCTTATAAAGTCAGACCCTGCACACAGGTCAGGGGTAAAGAAGGTGAGAAGGATACAGTGAACCCCCCCAGGGGGCATGCCCGGAAGAAAATGTATTACATGTTAAAGTTAAACGCATCGATCTGGTGCCCTTTGAGATCAGAATTAAGAGGCTAGATCTATGTAGAATCTGTGCTCTTGTTAACAATAATGTTCTTTTAACCATAGACATTTATTGTATAGCATACATCATAAAAACAATTAAACAATTGTGTGTTAAACTAAGCTAACACACATCCGATAGACAATGTTTTATATTGTATTAAAATGGTTTCTACTCATTTAGATGATGTAAGATGGGTCTGTAAACCTCTCCCCACTCTGCCTTTGATTGGCTGTGAGGTTTAGGCATTAGAGTGACGATTGGTTCCAGAGCCATTACATTTACATTTAGGCATTTAGCAGACGCTCTTATCCAGAGTGACTTACAGTAAGTACAGGGACATTCCCCCGAGGCAAGTAGGGTGAAGTGGCTTGCCCATGGACACAATGTCATTTTGCACTGCCAGGAATCAAACTGGCAACTTTCTGATTAATAGCCCGATTCCCTAACCGCTGAGCCATCTGACTCCGTTGTGTGAAACCTGCAGGAACCCTGGAATGAGATGATTGTGTAGCAAAATAAAACCAGACACAAAAGTATGCACATACAGGCAGCACTGACAGCCATAGGCCAAGCTTTCAGACAAGCTTTATGAATGCCACTAAATTAAACAGTTACACACGTTCAACATTTACAACACGTTCATATGGTGGAGGTTTTACACCTGGTTCCCCTACACTCCAATAATGAGTGTGCAGACAGACCCAGGTGAGGCTGTTTTTGATCAAAGGCTTGTACTACAGGATGGGGCTGTCCAGCAGTGTCCTAGTCCCCACTAATACGTCTCCCTCTTGGACCCCAGCATAGTGGGTCCTTCACAGGGGATCTGGATCCCCATGGCTTACGGGCTTGTTCCTTGTGACTGTTAGCTGAACTGTTTGTGGTCTCAGTCTTCGTCTCCACCCCTGTGTCGCTGCCTCACGTGTCGATCAATGCTCTTCTGTCATGGGGATGTTTTAGGGGGATCTAAAAGGACAGCAGTATATTAGCTGTCTAATTATTCCCGATGTTTGTGCCTGTGTTTTAGTGTGTGCGTGTGTATACCTGTGTGGTAGTTCCTGTACACATGTTGGCAGTAGAGGAAGAGGAGGAACAAAGAAAACCCGATGAAGGCTGCGATCGCACCAGACAGTGGGAAACTGTAGCTGCCTTGGCTGTTGATCACCTGGGAGACGGAGGTGAAGGCACAGATCACGTGTCACGCCGTTTTTTCCCCCTCCAGGACCACACGCACACAGACCAGCCTCTTACCGATCCCACTAGCACCTGCAGCACCATCTCTCCTGTGCTAGCACTGGTCACCAGGACTGTGGTGGCACAACCTGAGGATGGACAGTGGAGCCCAGTTTTTATAACATGTGTGTGTTTGTACTTGTACACTTTTGCACCTCTGCATGTGTGTGTGTGTCTGACCTTTATAGTCCAGTATGTCTTCTGTGAGCGCGAGCATACACGGGAACACACTGCTGATACACAGGCCCAGCAAACCTGTCCCCAGGAAGAGGAACACAGTGCTGGAGTGAAGCATCAGCAGCATAGACTGCACAATGACCACCCCTCCCTGGGGAACACACAGGGAGAAGACGGCAAACATTCAGTCCATCACACCACACATCCACCACATAATATCCACCACACATCCACCACATAATATCCACCACAGATGCACCATCGTTCTGCTCTGCTGACTTGTCACATGCTGCTTGCGTGTGACCCAGCCAAATGCCATCCCATCATCTGTTTCCCTTTTCCTGTGCACCCACGTGACAAGGCAATACGAGTGTATCCACAACCGTGTGTGATCTTACCAGACTGACCGACAGCAGCTTCACAGCAGTGTATCTGTAGGACAGGTATATCGACGCCAGTCTGCCAGCAGTGATGGAGGCCCAGAACACGCTGGGGAGACAGCCTGCAGTCTTATGGTGCAGCGACAGGGGAGAGGACACTGCATATGTGTAGACAAATCCTGCATAAGAACCCTGGGTTGAACAGACAATTAGTCAGTGGTTATTTAACCCTTAGTGGTTGTGTGTGTGTGTGTGTGTGTGTGTTTGTGAGAGATGTTGTCTCACAATGATGCCGTCTGTGATGAAAAGGACAGCTCCGCCCAAACCATGGAGGATGAAGAAAGAAGGAGGACGACCTTGCAGGTTGCTACGGTTACAGCAGTTAAACATGTGGTCTGAAGAGAGGTTGGAAAATACACATTAAAACATTGTTCAAGTTTCAGCCCCATCTCACGGGGATTTTGTAGCCTTGAAATTCACTGCCTGCACTGTGCAAGCCTCTATCGCGTTTCCATGACAGTTCATTCATGCGTCACACTTTTTTTCTATTTCACACCTATCACAGTAATTTAGCACACTACTGATGGAAAATCAAGCCCACATTCTTCTACATTCAGCCCAAAGGAGCACATGCATTAGGGTAAGATTTTTTACCTGGGGTATTAACTAGCAAAATACAAAAAAAAACGATTAATCTAGTTTGTATACTTATAACTAGCTAATGCCTTTTTGTTTTTAGCGTTTTGGTGTGATACAGAAATTCAGGTTGTATCTTGATTTAGCATGTTATTAGGGCATTGTTTATTTTATCAATTCAAGGTGTAAAAAAGCCTGATTAATCAAACTCTAACTATGTTTATGCATATGGAATGGCAAAAATATGGTGTGTGCACATAACCCCAAAACTGGATGGAGGATGGAACTAAGGATATGTAAGGGTTTTCTACCCTGTGTGGAGGAGTGTGGTCCATGTTCTCACCCTGCTCCGTGTCTGCGGGGCTGGTCTCTGTGGGGGGCTTACTGGCCCGGGGGTCTGGCTCCAGCAGCCGACGGCTGTAGCTGAAGCAGGGGAACATCCGCTCACGGTACATCAACACACACACGGCTACAGGTATGGGTAGCTAGGGAGACATCACACACACGGCTACAGGTATGGGTAGCTAGGGAGACAACACACACACGGCTACAGGTATGGGTAGCTAGGGAGACAACACACACACGGCTACAGGTATGGGTAGCTAGGGAGACAACACACACACGGCTACAGGTATGGGTAGCTAGGGAGACAACACACACACGGCTACAGGTATGGGTAGCTAGGGAGACAACACACACACGGCTACAGGTATGGGTAGCTAGGTCTAGGGAGACAAAACACACACGGCTACAGGTACGGGTAGCTAGGGAGACAACACACACACGGCTATAGGTACGGGTAGCTAGGGAGACATCACACACACGGCTATAGGTACGGGTAGGTAGGGAGACAACACACACACGGCTATAGGTACGGGTAGCTAGGGAGACAACACACACACGGCTATAGGTACGGGTAGCTAGGGAGACATCACACACACGGCTATAGGTATGGGTAGCTAGGGAGACAACACACACACGGCTATAGGTACGGGTAGCTAGGGAGACATCACACACACGGCTATAGGTATGGGTAGCTAGGGAGACAACACACACACGGCTACAGGTACGGGTAGCTAGTGAGACAACACAGGGAGTGATGCAAAGCTACAGTAAGACCATTTCCAGGAGAGCACTCTGATTATGAAAGGTAAGCTTGGACAGTTGAATTGGGACACTGACATTCTGGGGAAAAAAGACATTGTCTATTCAAAGCAGCCTGCTCTTTCAACTAAATATCCTGTTAGTCAAATGAGCCAGCCACTCTCCTGAGACATTATCGGCTTGTACAGCTGGGCTGCGGGTGCTCACACTCAGAGCAATGTATAGTTACGTTGTGTCAAAACAACACGCTGTCAAGACCCTAAAAATCGATGCCCCAGTTGACAGTCTCTGATTAATGTCAGGCACAGCAACCATAAATCTGTCAAGACACCTTGAGATAGTTTGTCTCTTTAATCCCTGCCTCACGAGCAAGGGAACATGTTTTAATTCTAAAGCTTTCCAAAGAAATTCTCAGACAGATTTGTACTTTTTTGTCTCATCTTCTCTCCATCCAGACTTGAACTACCCCCAAACACCCCTGCCTCTTTACAAGACAGAACCCATATACCAAACCAAACATATATGAAAATAAATTGACCCCTGAAATAGTGGTCCTTGGATTGGGCCCGTTTAAACTCAATCCATTAAGGATAACATGCAGAACAAATCACCATAGGTCTATAATGAGATCTAACTATCTCCGTTCTCATCCTACAAAAACACACTCACATTTATAAGAGCCATAATCCAGAAAGCGTAGGAGATGTTGGTGGTGACCGTGCCCTGTGTGTGCAGGTTGTAGTGGGACACATTGTGCAGAATGGTCCCCTTCCCGGCCAGGGAGCTACGGAGGTGATGGAGGTTGGAGGAGGAGTTTTCTGTCCCATTCTTGACACAATTATCATCTGCCAGGAAGGGATCCGCAACCAGGGGGCTGACCAATGCTCCCAGTCCAATGAAGAAATGCAAGACCTGGGCAAAGTGGTATGGAGGTACCAAAATGGGCATGGGTGATTCAGTTGTGTTTGTTCAAACATGCTCCCCTCTTTCCCTCCCTTGCTCCCTCCCTCTAACCTGTAGGAATACAGCCGAATCCTTCTGATAGAGCTTCACCAGCTGGAGGTTTGCGATGGTGTCAATCACCCCCATTGCCGTGCCAGCGATTGCCATGGCGACGGCCAGCATGGCCACATTGTTACAGAGGGGAATGAATGCGAACACCAAGGAAATGAGGAGAGTGGAGAGAGAGAGAGCCGTGAGGGAGAAGAGCAGCCTAAAGATAGAGAGAGAGAGAGAGAGAGAGAGAGAGAGAGAGAGAAAGAGAGAGGCGATGCAGACAGTTGTTATTCACACCAACAGAAGTCAGGTGGTAGATGGCAGTATCTATGGAGGCTGTAATAAAGTGTGTGTTCACACGAGGATAACCGTGAGGTCACCTTGACGAAGCACAGCATTTATTGACCCAGTGGTGTTATCGGAACCAACATGCTCCTTATCTTCAGTTTCCCCAGCTTTTCCCTCCCTCTCTGAGCCAAGGCTCCTGGCCCCTCAACTAGTTATGTCATCATGTTCACTATGGACGCAGTGTCTTCAGACTTAGTTTTTAGAATCCTACCCAAACACTTAGAACAATGACACTTTGAAAGGTTCACCTTCTAGAAAGACGTCATCCCCTGTCTCATTATGTGCTTCTTAAGGACACTAACCCCCAGACAAATAAGGCAATGCATCTCCGCCTCTGTTCTATTTGAACTAGCTGCTTGGTTTATGTGTTTTAGTGCTGGGTTATCATCACTAGGGTTTTTTGCAAGTCACTTGCCAGGTACACAACAAGGTTTGTGTGTGAATTTGGGTGAGTGTTTGCTGAGGTCAAATAAGGACAAAAATAAAGTCAGAGCAAGGGCAAGCCCTGTTGGGCTACAATCTGGGCTAGTATCAAATACTTGTATTTGTGTGTTAATTAATATAACTTTCCTGCCCAAGATCATCTTTGCTATCATTTCATTTCATAATGTTGGAAACAACCCAGTTAATTAATCCAGTTGTACCATATGTGTAGAATTGTACTTGATAGTCAACATGTGCAAAAACATTGACATGATGCGAGGCTTATAGTGTCCACATGTGTTACACACGCAGCAAATATGATAACTCACAGACTGTTAACTTACGTTCTCTTGAGAAGTCCTCCAAGGCAGCTGCCAATTAGGAGCAGGAACTGCTGGGAGAAGAAGACCCAGGTGATCTGCCGAAGAGTGGAATGCGTTTGACACCTCAGGTCCAGGATAGTTGGTCCCAAAAATGCGATGCACAACCCAAAACTAAAGAACACACTCCAGTATGTCAACGTGTGCTGCCATTTGTGCTTGAACAATACCCAGATCCGCTCTTCAAAAATCATCATCAAAAGATGTAATTGACCGCCTCATGAAAAACTGAAAGTTAACAAACATGGAATTCACAAGTAACACCGCCTACTAAGATTTTAACTTCATACTGATAGGCTGCCTTCTCCGTCTCAGCCTTGGACGATGGTTGGACGTGCTCACGCTAAAAGTTCGCAGGTAAAACTACTTTTGTGACGACCTCACTCACTGCACATTTGCATGACATGCCGAAATGTAGATAAGACAACGTTGTTTTGGCATCTGACGGTTGTCTGACTTTCTGCTTGATTTGCTTGACCAAAGACCTACCGCCATTTGTTTTGCATATACATTCTAAACAGACTGATGAAACTGAAGTTGAATATTGGTAGGTAGACATTTTTTGTGTGCTTCAGAACGTATTGTTTATTGATTTATTCATTAGTTATTTATTATTCGATCACTTTTGGCTTATTGGCAGTCACAATACATTCAATCTCTTGTTTTAATAACAGCGTAGACAAATCACACAAAATATTGAATATCACATTTCATACAAAATCTAAATATACTTTATATCTTTTATAAAACATTTAGATATAATCTACAATTATTTAATACAGTCATATCTTGTTTCGTCTGTCTGGCATAAAATTCACTGAGAAAGATGGACACATCTGTTAAAATACATATATATATTATTTCAAATTACAGTATTTAAAATAGCTTCATTTACCACAACTAAACACATACAGTAATACTTCAGCCCCAGGGGTGCTAAGATAAAGAGGGAACAATCTAAAGTGTAACACAATTACATCTCTCCCACAGGTCCTTCCTAGGCATACATCACTCTGCTTTCAACTATCAGATCTTTCACTCTGTTAGCTGGGCCCAAGACTATAGTCAAGGTATGGAAGCTGTTTTAGAGTATTGCTACACCAAGCCTCAGGGTGCTTCTCTTCTCTGGTTATCTGCATTGATCTGGAAACGCATAGGCTGACTCAAAGCTCTGCAGTCAGACTCCTGCTACGGTACTACCCTTCATTTAGGTGAAGGAGAGAAGGGGAGAATGCCACAGCAGACTACTGAGAGCCAGACTCTATCTCAGGGGAGGGTCTCGAGGTTCTGTGTCCCTCCACAGAATGTTATCCAGGTCGTCCAATGCTAATGTGACGGGTATGAGACGGACGTGATAAGTGAAAGTTCCGGACCATGTTCACCTTTCACCGAGAATCCAACACGCCATCTCTGACTTCCCAAGCGCGACCACTACCAACTACGCCCAAGAAAAGCTAGCTATTCAATGACGCGGGTGGCCCATTACATACCTGAGGAGTGAGTTTCACCGATTCACACCGGCTACTCTAACTTCAACCACGCGGCACGCCTGAGGTCCACCTCACAACCCCAGCCAACCACATCTTGTACCCCTGTCTGTGTGCTACTCATGGTGCTCAGTAGTGCTCTGGGGACTGTGAGGAAAGGAGCAGGAGAGAGGATGAATCTGGGCCTGGTCACAACATCTCAAGCCTCCTGATACTGTCTGAACTGCAGGATAAGAGGGGAAAGAACTAGGGGACGAGACGACAGTTTGTGTTTGGACTTGGCCCGCCTGGTGACGGAGGAGGAGGGAAAGGAACTTTCTTCAGAGGACACTTCTGGTTTGTGCAAATAGGAGAGACTTCAAATACGGACACTTGATAGTGTGATTTTACAAAAACAGAGAAAATATCCTCCAACACAAAGGCTACACTAGATGTCTATATCATATTCTCAACACGTGAAATGTCATGCACATTTTACTAAGGCAACTTCAAAAGAGTGAAATTTACTAATGTACTGTAATACTGTCATTATGGCAATCCACAACGAGTTAAATCATTGAGTGATTGTAGACATTTGTTTACCATCAGGATTCATATTTACCCCACATATTGTGGTATTTGGTCTTGTACAGTAGAGAAGGTGGACGTGTATTTAATTAGTAGCAGTATTGTTGTTTTGTGGCAATAGTTGAGGAATGTTGCATGCATGTGTCTGGATGCGTGTGTGTGTATGTGTGGTCATGTGTGTGTATGTATGTGGATGTGTGTGTTATCATATACAAATCTAGCTGCTTTAAACTGTACTCATGCACATAACCAATGCTTCTGAGGTTGGTAGGGTCCAGTGTCTTGACTATAGGTACAGTATGGCCGCAGTGCAAACTCAGTGTGTGGGACTGTAGTACCAGGTTATTCAGTGTGTTTTAGTGTCAAATCTGAAGAATCCAGTGTTTGTGTCTATACTAAAAGGCTCACCTCAACTCGGCCCAAGGGAGAGGGGGGATTGAGGCGCAGTGCAAGTTCATATTTTGAAATCCTTATCCATGTCCATGCTTCATTGACATGACAAAAACAATGTGAATTGGTTTGTTTGTGTCTGTGTGTGTTTTACAGGCGGGAGAAGATCTCCACAGATGAAGTCTCTTCTGTTTCCAGACCGGCTGCTCTAGAAGATGCTCTGTCTTCTGTTCTTCCCCCGACCTGGGATCAGGAGGAAAAAGAACACAACATGAGGAACCCTGTTCATATCTATTGGTGTATGTACAGTAGGGGGATGCTATGTGGATGCTTGCAAAGGGTCACCTGGTATTGTCAATAAGACTGGATTACTGCACGCTGCTGTGTGAAGTGTAATGGAATACTACGCGTTTGCTTCAAATCTATTACTATGGGGACATTGATGCATAAGAAGGAGTGACTGTATGAGATTAGTATTTACTGAAATACTCTGAACATTTGAACCAAAGGTCAAGACAGTAAAGTATTTTCAGTCAGTCAGTCAGCCAGCCAGTCAGTCAGTCAGTGAGTCAGTGAGTCAGTCAGTCAGTCAGTCAGCCAGTCAGTCAGTCAGTCAGTGAGTCAGTCAGTCAGTCAGTCAGTCAGTCAGTCAGTCAGTCAGTAGTACCTGGAGGCTGGAACACTGAGCTCCGATGGCCTGGATCCTTCTGCAGCTGGACCTCTCTGAGGGAGAACACTGAAGAAGCTGGGAGTGGAGAAACACAAAGACATCACAGTGTGAGGAATGGCTGTGTGTACTGTGCTTCTGTGTATGTGTGTACTGTGCTTCTGTGTGTGTGTGTGTGTACTGTGCTTCTGTGTGTGTGTGTGTGTGTGTCTTACTGTGCTTCTGTGTGTGTGTGTCTTACTGTGCTTCTGTGTGTGTGTACTGTGTGTCTGTGTGTGTTTGTGTACTGTGCTTCTGTGTGTGTGTGTGTACTGTGCTTCTGTGTGTGTGTACTGTGCTTCTGTGTGTGTAAGTGTACTGTGTGTCTGTGTGTGTGTGTGTCTGACTGTGCTTCTCTGTGTGTGTGTGTACTGTGCTTCTGTGTGTGTGTCTTACTGTCTGCCAGGCTGTGGATGCTCTCTCCCAGAGCCAGGAAGTAGGGGTACCTCAGAGAACCTTCAGCCGAGACTCTGGTCCTTGTGTCATACTGCAACAACACAGGAGAAGACAGTGGTCCAGCAGCTAGAAACAGACCTCTGCAAGAATACACAAGGAAAGCAATGCTGCAGACGCTCGTCTCTTACCATGAGCAGAGCCGACAGCAGGTCTATCCCCTCTGTATCCAGCCTGGTAGAGACACAAACATAGATGGTCAAGTTGTGGTCCTACGTTACCATGTGATGGGTGATGGTGAGCGGTCGGAATGGGGTCAGGTCTTGTAGTCTTGCTATGGTTGTCTACCTGGGCACCTGGTTAATGAGTGGCTGGGATTTGTACTGGGGGAAGAGGTAGGATGTGAACTCTTCATTGTTGGAGATGCCCGGCCAGGTGTCCTCTGTGGGGGTACCTGAGGAAGGGAAGGAGGGAGAGAGACAGTGCGAGGGAGCAGAGGAGAAAGAGAGGGCCGGAGGGCAGGAGGCAGTGTCAGTTTATTAGATGGAGGCAGGGGTGCATCTGGTCCAGGTTGTGGTGGGAGGAGCTTTGTGAAAGCTCATCTGTTACCCATGAGTCTGAAGATCAGATGGAGCTCCTCTTTCACGGTGGCTCCAGGGAACATGGGCCGGCCCGTGGCCATCTCAAACATGATGCAGCCCACGCCCCTGGTAGGACAGACAGGAGAGACATAGTGACATCAGAATGACCTCGTCACAGACGGAGAGTCAGACAGTTCCTCCTGCTTACCTCTGACAGACCCAGACTCACCACATGTCTAAGGGGGGTGGAGGAGGACTGGTGCTGTTCTACTCACCACATGTCTAAGGGGGTGGAGGAGGACTGGTGCTGTTTTACTCACCACATGTCTAAGGGGGTGGAGTACTCTGTGGAGCCCAGCAGCACATCTGGAGGGCGGTACCACAATGTCACCACCTCGTTGGAGTAGGTCTTGGTGGGGACAGACTTGGCGCGCGCCAGACCTGACCAGTCAGAGTCACAAGTCACTTGCTTATCTGAACTGAGGTGAAACAATGCTTTTGCCCTGTCATGTTAACACGGAGCCCAGACCCCTGACCCTTGTGCGTGTCTTACCAAAGTCAGCTAGTTTGAGCTCCCCCTTCTCATTGATGAGCAGGTTCTGAGGTTTGAGGTCTCTGTGGAGGATCTTCCTCTTGTGACAGTAGGACAGACCTCTCATCAGCTTGGAACATGAAGATCTGGAGAGGGGGAGAGAGAGACAGAGAGAAAGAGCGTAGAGAGAGAGAACAGAGACAGGACGATACACAGAGAGAGAGAGAGAGAAACCAATGGAGTTAGGGAGGGAGAAGGGGTGGAGGTACGGGGGAGTTTTAGATATTAATATTATAAAAGTTATATTATTTAAACGAAAAACGAAATTAATGATGAAAAGGATGATGCCGACAAGCCCTTGGGTCTTTGTCACCTTGACGTTGTACATGCTCATGAGGTTCCCACAGTTGTCCAGGTACTGTTTTAAATCACTGTCCTGGAACACACACAGACAAGAGATTATCACAAACGGCGATCTCATGACGCCATCAAATATGCTTCTTAAGACAGGATTTGTGTGTGTTGGTGTGTGTGTGTGGTGTGTGTGTATGCTTACCAGGTACTCAAAACACCAGTGTGAGGGAGCGGTCTGTGTGTATAATATCATGCAAGGTAACGATGTTTGCATGTTTTTCAGGTTCTTCAGTAGGGAAACTGAGTGGGGCAGACACACAGCAGTTAGTCCAACAGCACCAAGCCCAATTAGAGCGGTAGGGACATTGGATGTCCACTGGAGGGCAGTGTGTTTTATATTCCTGAGGCTGAAAAGCCCTTCATGGCTCAGAAAAGAACTATCCCCGGGTGTGTAGATGTTTGTGCTGTGGTTGAAGGTGTGAGAGAGATAAATGTTAAGGCTTTTAAGGGCCTGTTGGTGTGGGTGTGTGTCGGTGTGTGTTACCTTCTCTGATAGCCTTGGTGTGGGTGTGTGTTACCTTCTCTGATAGCTGTGTGTGGTGTGTGTGGGTTGTGTTACCTTCTCTGATAGCTGTGTGTGTGGGTGTGTGTTACCGTACTCTTCCGATGCTGTGTGTGGGTGTGTGTTACCTTCTCTGATAGCTGTGTGTGTGTGTGGGTGTGTGTTACCTTCTCTGATAGCTGTGTGTGTGTGTGGGTGTGTTACCTTCTCTGATAGCTGTGTGTTGTGTGGGTGTGTTACTCTCTGAAGCTGTGTGTGTGTGGGTGTGTTACCTCTCTGATAGCTGTGTGTGTGTGGGTGTGTTACCTTCTCTGATAGCTGTGTGTGTGTGGGTGTGTTACCTTCTCTGATAGCGTGTTGTGTGGGTGTGTTACCTTCTCTGATAGCTTTGGTGTGGTGGTGTGTGTGGGTGTGTGTTACCTTCTCTGATAGCTGTGTGTGTGTGTGGGTGTGTTACCTTCTCTGATAGCTGTGTGTGTGTGGGTGTGTTACCTTCTCTGATAGCTGTGTGTGTGTGTGGGTGTGTATACGCTTCTCTGATAGCTGTGTGTGGTTTGTGTGTGTGGGGTGTGTGTGTGTGTGTGTGTGGGTGTGTTACCTTCTCTGATAGCTGTGTGGTGTGTGTGGGTGGTGTGTTACCTTCTCTGATAGCTGTGTGTGTGTGGGGTGTGTGGGTGTGTTACCATTACGTTTGCTTCTGATAGCTGTGTGGTGTGTGGGTGTGTTACTTCTCTGATAGCTGGTGTGTGTGTGTGTGTGGTGTGGTGCTCGATAGTGGGTGTGTGTGTGTGGTGGTGTGTGGTGTGTGTACCTTCTCTGATAGCTTGTGTGTGTGGTGCTGTGTGTGTGTGTGTGTGGGTGTGTTACCTTCTCTGATAGCTTGTGTGTGTGTGTGTGTGTGTGTGTGTGTGGTGTGGGTGTGTGTTAGTTTGGTGTGTGTGTGTGGTGTGTTACCTTCTCTGATAGCTGTGCAGGGAGCTCCCTCTTCGTGCTCCAGTCTGATCTCCTTCAGCGCCACCAGGTTCTCTGTCAGTTTGCTACGCCCTTTAAACACTGTGGCATACGTCCCCTATAGAAACATACACACACACACACACACACACACACAACACACACACACACACACACACCCACAACACACACACACACACACACACACATAGACATATCATACATACAATAAACCACCACCAAACAGTATTTGGTCAACTGAGCACAGGAAGTACAGTACATTGCCTCAGGTGGACTATCTTCCCAAATAAGGAAAGTACTGACACTCTGACAGCATCATACGACAGAGCAAGATTATACTGAATCAGGTCTCGCAGAAAAGGACACAACAGCAGACAATCACCATTTAGTCTCTGCTCATCCTGCTCTCTGCTTATCTTTCCTTTACAAAAATATGTTTTGAAGTGTTATTATTATGCTGGCACGTAGAAAGGAATACTGTTCAGTTGGCCTGCCATTGACCTTGTTACCATCAACATCAAGCTTACATAACCCCCTCCCCCATGCTAGCAGTGGTATACCGTGTACAGCAGAGCCATGGGACTGAGTGACACACCTGCTTTCTCTATCACATGACCTTCACCGGGTCAGTCATGCTGCAGGCTTTTGATTCAGTGTGAGAGAAGGGCCTGTTGACACTACTCTGATCAGCCCAGCCTTAATGCACGGCCGCAGGACTAGAACACGCCTGGATATGTGATATGTGTAGATGCTGATTGTAGAGGGTAACATAATAACACCATGCCCACTGCTCTCTGCTACCAGACTACCATAGAGGGCAACTGTAGCCCTGAACACACGACCTTCTTATCTAGCATTGGAAGGGGCTGCTTTACAAACACACACATTTACATGTATTCATTTAGCAGACACACACTACTGTTGTTAAGGCCTGGTGTGGTCGAAACATGCTCTGTGGAAGTGTTGAGCGGTGCAGAGAAGTTGTGGTGACATCTTCTCACCTCGCCTAGTTTCCCCAGCTTCACATAGGTCTCCAGTTTCCCAAACCCAATGTCTGACTGCAGGAGGAGACCACACACACAAACACACAGAGAGTGGCCCGGTCAACACCACGTCTGAGTCTTTAAATGAACTTGATTTGATACGAGAGTGTGTTGACGTGCAGGTACAGACCAGCGATGCTCTTCTGGACATGCGAGTGAGGGGCTTGATGTCGGCCGAGTTCTCACTCTCCATCTGGAGCTTCTTGAGGAACTCTGGAGGCAGACGGATGTCCATGGGCAAAGACATGCGCTTGCTGACGTCCTAAACCACACGCACACACGCGCACACACCACACACACACACACACACACACACACACACCACACACACACACACACACACAGTCAACATGAAACAATAGCACTCAGGTTCAAAAGGTAAACAGGCATTCATTTGTACACGTAACCTGGAATACACTACCAGCCCTGGTGGCATACAGCTGTGCTTCCATACACCTTATTATGCCGTGTGTATGAATCTGTTTACCAGACTGTCCTATCTTTGGACATTATGTAATACAGATATCAGTGTTTGATGAAAAGGCCTGTCCAGGCCTCCAGCCCTGTGGCCCTCCCTCCGTCTTCCTGGTCAGGGTACTGAAGCTTAGTTATACAGCTCGGTCCGTTTTCCCCCCTGAGTGACTTGCCCACACTTCCCCTGCGTAATAGGTGCACCTCGCTGTCTGACAGTGAGTCTGTGTGCGAATTTCCACTGAGTTTATGTGTGTTTGTGTGTTTTGGGTGTGGTGTGTGTGTGTGTATGGGCGTCTGAGAGAAGGTGACTCAGAACTATCTCAGCAGGAAGGCTTTTTGGGAAAAGTCAGATGGATGATTCTCCCGCCTTGTCACTGAAGGTGTTTGGCTCTGACTGGTGTAGAAGTCAAGAAGTGTAGCAAAACAAATCAAAAGAGAAATATTGTATCTCTTCTCTTTTAATGGGTTCAGGAATAAACCTGCAAGGTTTTCAACACGATACTTTCTCTTTCCTCAGCCTTCTGTAGACACATGAGAAAAGATGAGAACTGAAAACCCATTGTTGAATCATGTGCGGGTGGAGAGCCAGTTGTGTGTATGGCCTTACCTCCATGGAGAAGCGCCTGAGGGCCTTGCTCCGGTAGTGGAGCTGGGAGGGGGACTGTGCTCCTGGGGTGTCTGGCTCAGAGCTCACCGGGCTGGCATCGGTGGACAGAGAAGGCAGTGCCAGGCTGTCTGGGGCTAGAGCTGGAAAGGGGATGGACAGCACATTGTAATCCAAGTACATACCAGGCAGGCAGGCAGGCAGACGGGCACACATACACACACACCTTCATTCTCAAGGAAAGATAAATGACATAAAGCCGACACGCAGGAGCTGGAAAGAGCCTCTAAGGTCTCGGGTTAGTGCTTCCAGACTGTTTTTCATCACGGCGAGACTGGAGGCTGGTTCTTGCTGTTCGAGTGTTTATGAGTCAACGACGCAGCAGTGTATGAGGTTTGCTGTTATGAACAGCTATCAGCTAGCATTGGAGTACAGAGAACCTAATTATCATGAAGTGTGTTTGTGCGTGTGCGAGTGTGTGCGTGGGTGAGGTCTTTGAACACTACTGAACGTGTTTCAGCTTGGGTCTCATCCCTTATCTCAATGAAGGAGGGCTATCTGTCTCCCTGGCTTTGTATTTGATTGTGGGTTTCAAGTGGACACGTGTCTCTGTTCCACCGACAACCTCCTGGTTTATTTGTGAGTGTGTGTACGTGTGTGTGCGCGTCCCATTCCTTCTCTGGGTGTTTGATGTCGAATGCATGGAGCTCTGTAACTCCTAGTTTCCATGGGGACGCTGATTGTTAACACAGACAGGGTTAGAGCTAACAGAGCTCTCTCTCTTCCTCCCTGTCTCTCTCTATCTCTCTCTCTATCTCTATCCCTTTCTCTCTCTCTCTCCAATTATTACAGGAAATTCAATAGCCTTGGTTTTAAACACACATTCAGGAACAACCAGTAGGTGCAACTCGCGCAGAAGACAAATACTTTCTCTCTAAGGAGCACAACTATGGAGCAAGTCTCTAAGTGATAGACAAAAAGATAGATAGATAGATTCAGAAAGAAATAATGTGCTATAGTCTCATTTAAATATCACAGGGTTAGTAGACCTTTGATCTGTCTTTGGGTAATTGGGGTCAGTGCAGTCGAGTCACACAGAGGCACACAGAGAAACACAGAGGCACGCACACACACACAAACACAAATTCAGGTTACGTAGGTTCTAATGTCTGGCTGTGAGACCTGGATAGAGCAGTTTGTTGGGAAAAGGACAATCCAATAAGAACCACATGAGGTCTACACTTTTCCATACAAGATAAAAGAGAGAGAGAGAGGGAGAGGGAAAGAGACAGAGAGAGAGAGAGAGAGCGAGCGAGAAAGAGAGAGAGAGAGAAAGAGCGAGCGAGAAAGAGAGAGAGAGGGAGAGAGGAGAGAGAGAGAGAGAGAGAGATGGAGAGAGAGAGCGAGCGAGAAAGAGAGAGGGAGAGAGAGAGATAGTGCTGGGGTTATCTGTATGTGTTATGAAAGCTCCAGCGCTCAGCCTCTTTTGCCAGGAGGTGGGGTCTCTCAGTGGAGCCATCATCTCCATCTGTCTGTCTAACCCTGGCAGCCCACTGCTTCTGCCACAGCTACTGGTTCAACCCTGCCAGCCTAACAATGAACTCCAGGGGAGGAGGAGGAAGGGGAGGCGAGGAGAGGAGAGGAGAGGCGAAGAAGAGCTGTAGTGAGAAGAGAGCGGAGGAGGTTGGCGGTGAATAAAGGAAGATTAGGTGTGGGGAGAGGAGAGGAGAGGAGGAGGCTGTACAGGGAGAGGAGAGGAGAGGAGAGGAGGAGGCTGTACAGGGAGAGGAGAGGAGAGGATGAGGCTGTACAGGGAGAGGAGAGGAGGAGGCTGTACAGGGAGACGAGAAAGGAGAGAGTATGTCGCTTTGAATAAAAATTGCACCATGAATAAAGTGTGAAATGCAAATGAGAGGGGCGAGGACAGGAGTAGTCATGGCAGTCAGAACCACAGGCAGTCTGCATGACCAGAGCACACCAGGCATTATGTCATGAGGGACCTGTGAATGTGTCCATGAGTCTGTGTCTGTGTGGGTGTGTATTTGTGTGCATGTGTGTTTTGGAAAGTGACATAAAGAGAAATCTGTTAATGTGAATATTTTGGCGGTGCTGGTTCTCACATGGCCATGTGTGAAATTCAATCAGTGTGGACATGCAGACCAGGCCAGAGATAGTCACACAGGAGCTACAGTGTAGCTACAGTTGTCCTGCTACAGTACAATACAATGTGTTAATGTGTTTGCTGCTACATGTGTTTAACCAGCACATCAAACTGTTTTTACTAGAATGACACCATGCTGAAAAAACAGCATAGTATTTTGAGTTATTCACAATGATACATGCCTCAAAGTTCCGCACACACACACACACACACACACACACACACACACACACACAGACACACAGTTCAAACACACTCAAATTGTAATACTAATCCTGCAGTAATGGAAGGATAACTGCACAAGGCGTCCATGTAAATCGACACTGATGTATTATGTCTCAATAAATTATCTGTAACAACATAGATAGAGTTTGTGTGTGAGTGTGTGTGTGTGTGAATGCATGCGTACATAAGCGTGTGTGTATACACACCCCTAGGATTACACAAACACACACAAGTTTGTGCGTGTGTGTAATCCTAGGGGTATGCTAATGAATTCATCAGCCTCAGTCAGCCATGACTGATTGACTTTCTTTGTCTTTAGAAGTTTGATGCAGCTGCTCTCCAATCCAAACAGACAGCTGTGAGAAACAAATCTGCTGAAATTAGTAAGAGAGCTTCCATGAGGATAAATAGTTGTCCATATTTAGATACAGACAATGCAACTGTAGTTAGTACATCATCTCTGTGGCGTTGGACAGTATGACTATCTTTTGTCTCCCAAGAACGTGTGGGTATACCAGTACTGACTGTTTCTGAGAGAAAGGAGTAAGGAAAAGATAATGTAAACCTTTTGATACACATTCATGTTATGTTCAGAGGATGACAAAGTGTTTGAAATGCTGTTTTTAACATTGAGATACTGTACTTTCCTCTGACACATTTGGAACGTCATTGCTCTGATGTGGTAACCTAATCTGAACTGGAAGGGAATGTTACGAAACCTTTTGGGAATGTGTGTTTGGCATCACCATTAACCAAACAGGATTCTGATAAAGCTCAACACTAACTAAATACTAATCCAGTGGAGGTAGTACAGCAACTGTGAATAAGGACCATCCTTACGTCTGAGTCCTGAAGCTATGTCCCTCTCTGTCTGTCTGTCTGTCTGTCTGTCTGTCTGTCTGTCTGTCTGTCTGTCTGTCTGTCTGTCTGTCTGTCTGTCTGTCTGTCTGTCTGTCTGTCTGTCTGTCTGTCTCTCTCTGTCTCTCTCTGTCTCTCTCTGTCTCTCTCTGTCTCTCTCTCTCTCCCTCTCTCTCTCTCTCACTCTCTATTTCTTTCCCTCACTCTCTCTACTGACCCACTTCTCCTGGGAGTGAAAGCACACAGCTGCTTTTCCCAAACAGCTGAGCATCTCTCTCTTCCCCTTTCTTCCCTTTTCTCTCTCTCTCTCTCTCCCCTCTCCCTCTCTCTCTCTCTCTCTCTCTCTCTCTCTCTCTCTCACTCTCCTCTCAGAATTACATTCGTTTGTAGATAAAATAATCTTTCCACTTTTTGGTGTAATCATGTGTTGAACCCATCTCAGACCCCAGCCCCAGCCCCAGGTCCAACCAGACCCACTTCTAATCTGCCTGAAACCTGAGAGGCCTGGGGCAGACACGGAAAGATTGGTGTGAATGAAGAAAACTCTGCATGAGCTGATTACTGATCCAATAATAGGGCTGGCCGATCAGTCCCAGTAGGATGGATGGAGGGATGAGGAGGAGGTGGAGTAACACAGCTGGGATCAGGACTGGATCAGCGCTGTGGAAATAGTCTCTGGGCTCTATGAATGGGAATGGTTATTGACATACAGGTACTGTAGCAATTAAAACATTGGGTGAGAGTTTTGGTAATGAGATTAGTTCCTGATTACGGTGAGGCTTGAGCGGTCTGGGGCTTGCTGATTGGCTCCTACCCTGAGTGTGTCGGATGTTGAGCTGGTTGATCTGCTCAGTGAACTCGTTCTCCTCGATGGTCTCGGTGCGAGGGACGGACAGAGAAAAACGCCGCTTGAAGTTCTTCATCTTGTTCATGATGCTGTGGAGCTGAGCCTGCCAGGAGAAGAGAGAAAGAGATTAAGGAAATGATGATGCCTATCCATTCGTCCATTCGTCCGTCTGTCAGTCTGTCCATTCATCCATCCATCAACCCATCTCCCCAGACTAACCATCACACAATTGAACCTTCATAACTAAACCATTGTGTGTCTCATGATCTGCTCCCCGTGACCCTCCCTCCTGACTGAGACTCTGAGTCCTGGTTGCCACCATGTCCTCGCATACGGTAGTCTCACCTCTGCATTTGCTGTGGTGTTGGACTTGTAAACGAGAGAGAGAGAGAGAGGGAGAGAGAGAGAGAGGACTGTAAACGAGAGAGAGAGAGAGACGAGAGAGAGAGAGAGAGACTAGTGGGACTTGTAACCGAGGAGAGAGAGAGAGAGCAGAGAGAGAGAGGACGCAGGAGAGATCGTTTGACTGTACAACAGAGCGAGAGAGATAGAGAGAGATGACGAGAGGGAGAGAGAGAGAGAGAGGGCTATCTTTGTAACAACGAGCGCGACGCGATAGCGAGAGAGAAAGAGAGAGTGGTGGGACTTGTAACGACGGAAGAGAGAACGAGCATGAGAGAGTGGTGCACTTGTAACACGAGGAGATAGAGAGAGAGAGATAGAGTACGAGAGAGAGAGATGATGAGAGGGACTTGTAGAACGAGAGAGAGAGTGAGAGAGAGAGAGATAGAGAGAGACGTAGTGAGAGTCGTAGGCTATTCGAGTCTGGCCTACTTGACAAACAAACCCGATCAGATAGCAGACGAGAGATAGAGAGAGCATAGTAGAGAGAGAGAGAGCTAGAGAGAGAGAGATGAGTTACTTGTAAACGAGATAGTGAGAGATCGCTAGCTACGTAATCCGCTATACTATAGCCTAGATATATAGAGAGAGAGAGGGGATAGAGAGGAGAGAGTTACTTTGACCTTTAGAAACTAGAGAGTGATAGAGAGAGAGAGAGAGAGGGACTTGTTACACGACGAGCTCGCGCGTCTCTCTCTACCGTTCCTCTCTATAGCTCGCGTGCATATCGCGCGAGCTGCTTGCCTAGTCGTCTTTCTCTCGCATCTCTGCTCGCGCTCGCTGCTCCGCGCCCAGCGTCGTTCACCGCGCTCTCGTGCCTGTGTTCACGCTCGCGCGCGCTCGCGCGCTCAGCGCGCGCAGCGCGCGCGGGCCTTTTGTCCCCAGGCTCGCGCGCGCGCGCGCGCGCTCACGCGCGCGCGCTCGCGATCGCGCTCGATCGATCGACGCTCGGCTTGTACCTCGCGATCCGCGCGCGTGAGCGAGCACGCGCGACGCGCGCGCTAGCGCACGCGCGCGCGCGCTCGCGCTGGCTGCGTGTCGGGACTTACGTTTCCCTTTTCGCTCGACGCGTCGCTGCGTCGCGTCTCTCGCGCTGTCTAGCGACGCTCAGCAGCTCTCTGCGCGCGCGCGCGCGACTGCTCGCGCAGCGCGCGCGGTCAGGGCGGCGCGTCCTCTTCGTTCACGAGAGCGCCGCAGCTCACGCGCGAGGTGGGCGAGGGTGCCGATTTCCCCTCTCGCTCTCCGCTCTCGCGCGCATCTCTCTCGCTCTCTGTCTCTCTATCGCGTCGATCGCGACCCTTTGCTCGCTGTGTCGCTCCCCCTGACTGATGGCAGTACCGCTTTCCTCTGATCTAATAACGAGCGAGCACGCAGCAAGGGAGCGCTCGATCAATAGTCACTGCCCTGTCCCTCTGACATGGCCCAGTTGCACCAGCCACTTGGGTGTGGGGATGTATTATGCCACCCTGGCCTGGCGTTACATCATTGCTTTGTCTCTTTCTTTTCTTCTCGTTCTCTATCTATTTCTCTTTCTCACATTGTTCTTGCTAGTTTGTGTATGCATCTTTCTCTTTCCTCTCTCTTGCTCTTCACTCTGGACTGCTGGGTGGTTGCTATGGTCTCCCCTTTGCATTTATCAGTCCCCAATAATAGACTTGAATCTTGCGTCTATGTGTGTGTGTGTGTGTGTGTGTGTGTATGTGCGTGTGTGTATGTGTGGGTGTTCGTTATTTGAGCTCATTATTTTAAGACCTGAGAGTAGGCAGCTTAGTGATCAGCGTGGCTGCCGACGTGGAGCTCTTCCCTTGTGAGGCTGTAGAAGATCCCTGTGCCTTCTGTGACTCAGTCACTCACCACGTGTGGTCTGACCAGGGGCTCTGGCACCAGCCACTCAGACCCAGATCACCCAGGGTGCTGCTTGCTTATCTGCCCTGCCTGTCTGTCCGCATGTCAGCCTGTCTATCAGCCCGCTTAGTCTGTCTGTTTGTTGGTCTGCCTGTCTGCTTGTCTATCTATCTGTTTACCTGTCTGCTCGTCTGTTGTCTGTGCTGCCTGGGGGCCAAACAGTGTCTCTAAACGGACCTCCATCAGCACACACATCTGCATGTGGACACCCACATGCACCCACACTTTGCACTCGCAAAAAGACAGCCATTATTTCTCTCTCATTAAATCCCTCGGCCGTTTCACATCTCTTTGCTCTCTTCATCTCTGTCAGCTGGTGTGTGTTTCAGATCCCTGACCACAGCAGCCTGCCCATAGAGCAGCAGGTAGCGGTGGGTGTTAGTGGAAGCTTGTTACTGGAGCCCAGTCTAATGTGATGTCTTATCAATGTCCTGTTTCCCAATTCACAATATGCTGCTGTGATCTGATGTAGACCTGTCCTCCCCAAAGCTGTGTGGCTGGTTTTACCTCGGTTGCCCTGACTACACAGTGCAGTTGAAACAGGACATGTTTCCATTCATCCTTTCATGTCGGTGTCACCTCCTAGCCCCTCTTGAACAGCTCAATGTGTGTGTTGCCAGGGAAGTGTCCCTGATTGCATGTGTGTGTGTTCCAATGGCGGTCCGCTCCATTTCTCTTGTTTACAGACAACGGAGGCCTCTGTTTGGAGCAGGGTGCATTCTGGGGACTTGGGGCTGTTAGCCAATAGGATATATTTTCCACCCATTGCTCCCTCTCTCTCTGTCAAGGGCATTAGGGTCCAGAACACACACTCTCATCAATAGACACACAAACAGACACATTTAAAAGACACACAAACAGGCTTACAAACACACACACAGACACAGACACACAAACAGGCTTACAAACACACACACAGACACACAAACAGGCTTACAAACACACACACAGACACACAAACAGACACACAAACAGGCTTACAAACACACACACAGACATACACACAGACACACAAACAGGCTTACAAACACACACACAGACACACAAACAGACACACTAACAGACACACAAACAGACACTGGACAAAATCAAAAAGAGCATCTGCTCTGGTCCCCCCATGTATTCTCTCTGATCAAGCTGGGACAGAGGCACAGGCCTGACACTGCATGCAAACCCCGTTCCTTCCTTTCTTCCTTCCATGTCTTGCCCCTCTCCTCCCTCTGTTGTTCACAGGAGAGGTGTAATGGAGATGGAAACAGTCTCATTATCACCTTCTTCCACCAGTGCAGGTATGATTTCCATCTCGCTCCCTCTTTCCACTCCAGGTGTGGATCCATCCCAAGCAAGGATGATGAGATCATTATTTTATAATATATTCTTGCCCTATACTCAAGCCTGATACGAGCCATTTCTGTCTTTGTCCAGTTATCTCACCACATGAATGTTGGCAGTTGATGTAGAACATTTGTGTTTTTCATGTTCAGTTTGGCTTCATGGGTTTATACAGGTCAGTGCACATGGACATCAAAGATGTGGCACACATTCATCCTGATGCGCACACACGTGCTGGAGCATCTCAAACACACATGGACGTTTCCCCCTACCCATGGGCATTCTCTCTCTCTCACTCTGTCTCTCTGTCTCTCTGTCTCTCTGTTCTCTCTGTCTCTCTGTATCTCTCTGTCTCTCTCTCTCTCTCTTTCTCACACACACATGTCTCACTCCTCTCTGTGTATCCTCTCTACCATTTCATTTCCCTGAAATGTACCGCCCGACCCCTCCCTGAATGCCCAATGTGATGGCGCCCTGGGCTCGGTCAGAGGAAAACCTATAAACACACAAACACACACACACTGGGACAGGGGGACATTTTGTCATGGCCTTCCTTTCAACCTGATGGGCCGAGAGCATTTGCCCTGACCCCACTGGCAGGGACACCCTATCCATTCTAATATGTAATTGTTGGTTAAAACCAATGGTTTCCTGTGGATGAGGGTAGGGTGGTGTGAGGATAGGAGCGATTAGGAGGAGGAGAGGTCATGCCAGGAGAACTGGAGGTGTTGCTAAGGTACAGCAGGAGATGAATATGAAGCGAGAAATGAGGAATAATGAATGAAGTGTGAGTCATGGAAGAAAAAAGGTTCTCTCTCTCCGTTCCTGGTCCCCCCCCTTTGCCCTGTCACCCTCCCTCATGTCTCTCCCTCACTGGCCTTCTGGGTCCAAAGGAGATGGACAAGAAAGGGAACCATGTGACCTTTTAAGTTTGCAAACAACCAAAGAATTACTCACTGTTGTGCCATACTGCCTGTATGTGTGTTCAATGTATGTTTGTGTGTGCGTGTGTGTGTATGTGTGTATGTGTGTGTGTGTGTGTGTGTGTGTGTGTGGCGGGGGGTTGCAGCAGAAAGCCAACCCTAGCCCTGTGGTCACATTACGTTTCGGCACAGCGGTTCACATGCACCGAAGGACTGCTCATTCAAGCGCTGCACATATTACTGCAGGCAAACATACACACACACACACACACACACACACATGTACACACACACGTACACACACACACACACACACACACACACACACACACACACACACACACACACACACACACACACACACACACACACACACACACACACAGGTGCTGTGGCAGACATCTTAGTCTGGAATTAGCTCAGACAGTAAGCCAACATGACTTGTGTTGTCCACCATTATATCTAAATTTTTACTCAGAACCAAGTTCAAATGTACAGTATATTCTTTTGGAGCTCAGCCTTATCTTATTAATCTTTTTAATTGTATGTTTTATGTTTATTTTGA